>OZ014521.1:52881575-53481575 GCA_963966055.1 Lathyrus aphaca | reverse complement strand
TATATATTCAATTGTGTAGTAATTAGGCATGTATGGCAAGACTTAAAAACAAACGCTAGAATAACCTTAACAACTAAGATAAAATAACTGAATGGAACACACTTTTACACTTCACCTCTAGGGTAATCTCTCTTGTTGCCTTTCAAATAATGGTCATGTCCTTCGAATGTAGGGATTCCTTAGCATGTCGCCTACAAATAAAATCATCATAGTCCCTTCGGTAAAAGATCATAGTCCATCGATGTCCCTTCAAGGTTGCCTACGATAAATGATCTAGTCCCTCGAAAAATGATGATAGTCCCTTTGAAACGCTAAGGTATTCCTACATGTTGCTTTCTATAACCATACATTGACCCTACAATGTCCCGTATATCCAATGAAATGACTTCTTACCAACTAATGGTATATATAGTCTCTTTCCCTTAAAACGAAAGAAAAATAAATAAATAGAAAAAGACCAAAATTTAGGAGGGTATTAACTCATAGCCTACTTGCTCATACATACTTTTTATCACTATACTTTGAAAACAAAAATAAAACAAACACTTTTTGCCTTACAATGGGCACATAAAAGTATATTTCTCAAACACTTTGCAAACTCCCTTGAGAACTGAAACAAGAGAGAATGCAAAGTTTGTCTTACAATAGGCACCTTTTCAAATATTCTTCAAAGCATCACACACACAATTTTCAAAAGTAAAAGTGAGAAAGTAAGTTAAGAGCCCATGGATACGAAGGGTACTAACACCTTCCTTTCGTATAATTACCCCCCGAACCCAAAAATCTTTTAAAGGTCTTTTTTTTGTACTTTTTTCCTTTCCAAATAAGTTGGATAAAATAAAAGACGGTGGAGACTCATGCTTAACCGCAACATTTTTCTCTACAAAATAAAAATAAAAAGTAGAAAGTCCAGTTTTTAAAACCACTATGATTACATACTTGAATTCCAGTAGGGAGATCATGTGTTCTTAAGAGTTACTCTAATGACTGGTGTGGGCCGAGCTTTGAAGTCTAGAAAGCTCACTCCTTGTTTTATTGGTTTGTATCAAATTATGCAGATGAAAGGAAAGTTGCCCATCGGGTGGCTTTACCCCCGTCACTTGCAAATTTACATGATGTGTTCCATGTGTCACAGTTGAGGAAGTATATTTCGGATACGTCGCATGTGATCCAAATGGATGATATTCACGTAAGCGATAACCTGACAGTTGAAGTTTTGGTGCTTTTTGGAGAATTTTGGTTCAAGAGGGAATATTTTTTAAATAATTTTAATAGAATGAATAATTAGTGTATTATTTAGACTATTATTATTAAAAAAAAAAAAAGGGTAAAGGTGGTCATAAAGGAAAAGAAGGATAAAATTGGAAGTTCATAAACAGAGATATTTTGTCTAAAGAGGAGAATATCGATCAAATTCTAACTTATTATGTTTTGTGAGGAAGAACGTTGAGGAAGAGAAAAGCTGTAGGACCTTGAAGAATTGCTAGGATATCTTGGAGAAAGAAGGAAAAAGCTACGAATTTCTATAAGGTACGAGGATTTTTCATGGTTTATTATAATTTTATAAGAATTAGTTTATGAATAGATTAGGTTTTGTGGATTTTTGAGTAATTGTGGTGTTTGATGATATAGATTGTGTTAGGAGTGAATGTTGTGATGAGAATGAGTGAAACAATTTGGTGTATTTGATGTATGTGTATTGTGCGAGTCTTTTGGTCAATTTTTTGTATTGGAAAAACTGAATTTTGGGATATTTTAAGTAAAAAACGCAGCAGAAAAATCTTTTGAAAAATTATGGGTTTTCGCATCCTGACACGACCGTGTCACATGAAACGGGCGGCCGTGTCAAGCTATTGTTTCTGCTGTATTTTTTTTCTGTTTTGGGTTTTTTGTACAGGTCTTCTGACACGGGTCGTGTCATAGGACATGGGCGGCCGTGTCAGGCAACTGTTTTTGTTGTTTTTGATGTTTCTTGACGTTTCTCTTGCTGATTTTTTCTGTCTTTTTGTTTTACTGTTGTATTGATAATAATACATGATTGTATGATAATTATTGTTAAACGTGAAATGAATGATGCACTTGTTGATATTGGTGAATTGATGAGAATTTAACATCATTGAATTTCATAGCATATTATGTTGGGACTTCGGTCCATTGGTAGCTTCAATCCCATTGTGCGGATTAAAGTGATATGTTAATTATGTTGTGCTCCTTTTGGAGGGTTGATGGCTAGTGTCATACCCTAAATTTTGACCGGAAATTTTCAATTTTTGTTCATCTGGCGCATTTCATAGCATTATCAATAGTCGATCATTTTTGCATTGTTTTTAAGTTAGACGTGTCACTAATCTAAATCATGCATATTCCATTTTTATTTATTCCATATCAATTCTTATTTCATCCTTTTTTTAGAACCAATTTTATTTTAGTTTTTAATTTAGTTTAATCTTAGCTTTAATTTTTAATTTAGGATTAACAAATTTTAATTTAATTTAATTTAGAACTAGTTTCCTTTTAAATTATTTTCACTTAAGTTCTAGATTAATTTAGTTTTATGGTTAATTAGTTTATAATTTAAATTCTATTTAGTTTAAATAATTTAATCTTTTTGTTTTGTTTTTTCATTTAAATTTAAATGGTTTTATTTAGTTAGATAGTTGGCTTAGATTTATTTAGAATCCAATTAAGTTTATTTTAAATTCAAATTTGGTCTTGTTATTTTAATTATTTAGTTGATATTTTAATTTAATTTAATCTTAATATTAATTAATCTTTTAACTAATTTCTTTTTTTTAATCTAGTTTAATTTTAATTTTAGCTTTAGTCAATAATTAGTTTAATATTTTATTCAGTTATTTATTTTTTGTATATTTTAATTATTTAGTTTTTTTAAGTTATTTTAATTAGTTTTATTTTTCAGTTATCTTGTTACATACTGCATCCCTCAAAGCCTATCACAGAATATGACCCTGCTCTGCTATTACCTGGCATTTTCAAAACCATTGACCCAGATAAACATCAAAAAAGGAAAACTTGGATTTCTGCAGTTTTTTGACAGCAACTTATCATCAACAACACAGGAGGGACCTACTGCATTGAGGGGGACTGGAGATAAACAAATTTTTCTTGGGGGGAACAATATCAAGGACTCTTCTTCAAATGAGCAGAAAAGAAAACGAAAAGGGGAACCCCAACACTCTTTTTATGCACTCATATCCTTTTTCTTTTGGAGGGCCTTCGATAAAACTGGGTGAAAAAAGCAAACAGACAGAAAACAAAGGGGGGAGGAAAAACCTTTCATTAATTTTTCACTCTTCTTCAATGAAAATAAGAAACCACCCTTCACCACTTCACAAAGGCAAAACCAGATAACCATCGTTTCCATCGCGATTCGCACCACAACCTTCAAACCAAAGGTCCAGACTTGTATCCTCCTTGTTGTTGCATCTTGAATGGTAAATAAACAAACCATTAAATCTCCAAATCTGAACATAACAAAACCCTTCCACTCCACTCCTTCAAATCCTTCAAATCATAAACAGCACACTCACCGCATAAAACAGAAATCCGAAATCGAAACTCACAAGCATTTGACTCACTCATCCATTCCATTTTCGAAACCAACCCAAACTGTGAAAAAGGAGAAAACGTAGACCTTGAAAAACACAAAAAACTCTGAAACGCCAAAGCTGAAACCCTCACTCGAGCCTCCATTTTCGCCACCACTACCATAACGGCAACAACTTGATAAACACGAAAAAAAAAACAGTCGAACCACTCACCCTTGCCACCGTCGACCACCACCCTCAAAAACCACCCGCAACCCGCCACCTCCTTCAGATCGCTGCCACCCTCACGAAAACGGAAAAGTGAATCGCGAGTCGAGATTGAGAGAGATGAAACAAAGCTGACTGAGACTCGAAATTGCGTGACAGGCGATGAACGGTTGAGACGAGACTGAGAAGAAGTGCCGCCGGTTGGGAGCGATCGAAACGGAGGGAGGCCGTTCGCATTTCACAGAAGGAAGCCGCGAGAGTCATTATCGCCGCTGATGGAGAAGAGGATTCGTTCCTCTGTGTTTTTTTATTCTTTGAAAAAGTATGATTTTACTGACTTCTTTCTCTTTCCTTTTTGTATATATTATTATTATTATTATTTTATTTTATTTTAATATATTACTTTATATTTTTATGTTTAAATATGTCAGGAAATCTGTTTGTTGGACTGCCACTTGCCCACCAATTGCTAACAATACACCCAAGATCCAGCGGATTTCCCCCTTCCTTTTTCTTTTCATTTCTTTTTATTTTAATTAATCCTTAGTTTTGTTCTTGTTAATTATTAATTAGATTTTAATTAATCTCTAACATTTCTTTTAATTAATTAAATTTAGTTTAATTTTGTTTAGGATGTTAGTTTAATTTTATTTTAAATCTTAAATAAAACTTTAGTTCATGTTCTTTTATTAAGTTCATGCTAACATTTTCCGATTCTCTTGTTAGCACTTCTTCTTTTATTTTGGTTCGATTGCTCCTGGATGGTGATTTATGATGCTGGACACTTGAGGACTAATTGGTTGATCGTATAAAATTTCTACAAGTATTTCTGAGTTCTTGTGCGCGTATTGAAGAGGTGACGAACCTTCTCCGTTAGGTACCGCTAAAACTCGACTTTATCTCTTTTGCGTCTTATTATAGTCTTGACGTCACGCTTGCGTTCGTCTGATTACTCGTACCTCACCATTGACTCTAAATCCTAAATCTCTTAGAACAAATACGATTTTCATCAAACTTTCAAACTAATCAATTTGCGAAAGAACTGAACTCCGAAGTCTAACACTCTGCACGTTCTTGAGTGAATCACTCATAGGCTAGCCCCACGCGACGTGGTTCATTCTCCCTTTCGTATGTAAAACACTCGATTCACAAAATCAATTAAACAAAACATTCTCGTCTACATTTTGCACACACGTAAGTCGATCACTATGTGATTGCCGTCTGCGCGACCTGACGCGTCATAATTAATTAATGTAAAAACTAAACTCAGGAATCTAGCATTCCTCGGGTTTTTGAATTGAATTACTGTTGGGGCTAGCCCCCGATTTGTAATTCATTCGCTCTTTCGTTTTCAAAACAACCGTGTCTTAATTCACAAATCAAATAATGGAGGAACTGAACTCCGGAGTCTAGCTCTCCGCACGTTCTGGAATGCAATCACCCTTGGGCTAGCCCCACGTGATGTGGTTTATTCACCCTCTCGTTCCTAAAACACGGAAACCTTTAAATAAACTATACGAAGAATTGAACTCAGGAATCTAGCATTCCTCGGGTGCTTGAACTGAATTATTGTTGGGGCTAGCTCCCAATTTGTAATTCATTCACTCTTTCGTATTCAAAACAATTCGACAACCTTAAAGGATTAGACATGGTTCATCCCCATAGGAAAAATATCTCTTCGATCTCCACAAACACAAACAAAATCTTACAAACAATTTTTCCCAATGGAAGAATGTGGCATTGCTTGTCGATCATTATATCCAAGTTTAAAGATTCTTCCGATTTTATTTCTCAAAGGAAGAATGTGGCATTGCTTGTCGATACTCATATCCAAGTTTAAAGCTTCTTCCGATTTTTATTTATTCTCAAAGAAAGAATGTGGCATTGCTTGTCGATCCTTGTATCCAAGTTTAAAGCTTCTTTAGATTTCTCTTCCTCAAATGTTTGTGGTGGAATAGGCGAGATACTTCCCTTAAAGATGACGATTTGTCCCTTCCTTTTTCAAATACAACTTAAAACTTACCAACCAATGCAAATCATTTTCCATAATTAATGAAATTCTGTGATTAGGTATGAGATGTCCTATGAGATGTTCCAACACTTGACAGATTTAACCAAAACTTAAAGTGCAAGAAAATTAAACAACACAGTAGTTTGTTAACCCAGTTCAGTGTATAACCACACTTACATCTGGAGGCTACCAAGCCAGGAGGAAATCCACTATAAGTAATATTAATTCTAGACTTAAACCACCCAGTTTAATCTTTCACTTAATATCTACCCAATGCAATTTCTACCTAAGACACAACTTAGATATGAGTACCAACTCACTTCCCCTCAATCACACAGTGATCTTGTTTACAAGTTTAATAAAATTGAAGTCATCCTTCAAACAAAACAGCTTGATCTTACTTCACAGTTTCAATCAAGACACAAATACACTTTTGCTTAAAAGCTCATAAAGTGGTACAATAAAAACAATGTCATCTACATATATTTGAGCAATCATGACATTTCCTTCTTCATCTTTAACAAATAAGGTTTTGTCAATTCCACCTTTCCTGTATCCTTGCTTGATAAGAAAAGTAATTAGCCTTTCATACCATGCTCTTGGAGCTTGCTTCAAACCATAAAGAGCCTTCTTTAGTTTGTATACATGATTTGGACAGCTTGGATCAACAAATCCTTTAGGCTGTTCTACATATACCTCTTCATTAAGATATCCATTTAAAAAGGCACTTTTCACATCCATTTGAAATAGCTTGAACTGTAATATACAAGCAATTCCCAAAAGTAATCTGATTGATTCAAGCCTTGCTACTGGTGCAAAGGTTTCATCAAAGTCTACTCCTTCAATTTGTGTGTATCCTTGAGCTACAAGTCTAGCTTTGTTCTTTGTAATAACTCCTTGCTCATTTGACTTGTTCTTATACACCCATTTAGTTCCAATCACATTTATGTCATCAGGTCTAGGGACAAGGTTCCACACTTCATTCCTTGTGAATTGACTTAATTCCTCTTGCATAACACAAATCCAATATTCATCAGTAAGAGCTTCCTTGATGTTTTTAGGTTCTATTTTAGAAACAAAACAGGAACCTGAAATCACTTCTTTTGATCTAGTGCTTACACCTCTGTTGGGATCACCAATTATCAAATCTTTGGGATGATCTTTCTGGATTCTGATGGAGGGAGGTTTGCTGGATTGTTCTGTCCTTGCATCAGTTTGAGTGAAGTCAGAATGATCACTCTTTTCTTCAGCTTCAATTTTGATATCAGCAGATGTTCCAACATCTTCTGGAACATCTGTAGGAGCATCATCAATTATCACATTTATGGACTCCATGATAACCTTGGTTCTAGAATTAAATACTCTATATGCTCTGCTGTTTATAGAGTATCCAAGAAAAATCCCTTCATCACTTTTAGGATCCATTTTTCTTCTTTGCTCCCTATCTGCCAGAATATAACAGTTACTTCCAAACACATGGAAGTACTTAACTGTGGGTTTTCTGCCTTTCCAGACTTCATAGATTGTGGACAAGGTTCCTTTTCTTAGAGTAACTCTGTTATGGATGTAACAAGCTGTGTTCATAGCTTCAGCCCAGAAGTACAAAGGTAACTTTTTGGCATGGATCATAGCTCTTGCTGATTCTTAAATAGTTCTATTCTTCCTTTCAACAATCCCATTCTGTTGAGGAGTGATTGGTGAAGAGTATTCATGATTGATTCCTTCTGAAGAACAGAAATCTAAGAATTTTTGGTTCTCAAATTCTTTTCCATGATCACTTCTTATTCTGATCACACAGCTGGCCTTTTCCCTTTGTATTCTTTGGCATAAGTCTTTGAATACATCAAATACATCAGACTTTTCTTTGATGAAATTGATCCATGTATATCTTGAAAAGTCATCAACCACTACATAGGCATACCTCTTACCACCAAGGCTCTCAACCTGCATAGGTCCCATAAGATCCATATGCAATAATTCCAAAACTTTGGAAGTTGTCAGATGTTGGAGCTTTGGATGGGACATCTTGGTTTGCTTGCCTATTTGACATTCACCGCATATTTTGCCATCATTAATCTTCAGTTTAGGAATACCTCTCACAGCATCCATAGATATGATTTTCTTTATGCCTCTGAAATGAAGATGACCTGGTCTTTGGTGCCATAGTTTCACTTCTTCTTCTTTAACTAAAGAGCAAGTTGAAGTGAGACTGAAGTCTTAAGGTTCCCACATGTAACAGTTGTCTTTAGATCTGGCTCCTTTCATGACAACCTTTTGTTCTTTGTTAGACACTATGCATTCAGTTTTGGTAAAGTTTACACTGTACCCTTGATCACATAATTGACTTATGCTGATCAGGTTAGCAGTTAAACCTTTAACCAGCAACACATCATCCAGTCTTGGTACATCTGGATAGTCCAAGGTCCCAACTCCCTTGATTTCTCCTTTAGCTCCATCTCCAAAGGTTACATATCTGGATGAATATGACTTTAAGTCTACTAGCAGATTCTTCAATCCAGTCATGTGTCTTGAACATCCACTGTCAAAGTACCAGTCTTCTTTAGCTGATACTCTTAGTGATGTATGAGCTATATATGCAACACCTTTCTTTGACCATTTGAGTTGAGATTTCTTTTGATACCTCTGCCCTGTGTATTGTTTATCAGTAGAGCTCCAAGGTTGTTTGTTGATCTTGTTCTTGGATATGTAGCTTTGATCAGCATGAAGAATAGCTTTTGGTCTCCATACCTTCTTGATGACCTCTGTCTTCTGCTTAGGAGGTTGCTGATCTCTTTGATGTCTCTGCAGCACTTTCTTGGTAACTTCTATCTTCTGCTTAGGAGATTGCTGATACATCTGATTTGGATATCCATGCAACTTGTAGCAATGAGGTTTGATATGTCCAAATCTTCCACAATGATGACATCTCCATCTTTGATACTTCTTCTTCATTATGTTCTTTTCAGAATGTTGAGACATCTGTTGGAACATTATGTTTGACTTTGTGTTCTTTTCATGATGTTGAGGCATCTGTTGGGACATTTTGTTTGACTGTATGGACTTTGAAGTAGTTTTGCTAGAGCTAGCTTCATCCTTATGAACTCTTTTAAATCCCAGTCCACTTTTATCCCCTGAATGCTTATTGTTGTTGAGAATAACATCCAGTGTACTTGAGCTACTGTTCAGCATTCTAACAGATTTGGACATGTGTTCCACTTGGAGTTGAGAAGACTTACTTCACTTTTCAAGGTGTCAATTATCTCTAAATCACTTGCTTTTTCATCCTTTAGTGCCTTAATCTGCTTCTTTAGCTTTATACTCTCACTGCATATTTCAGTGCTTCTTTTGAATAGTTCTCTGTATGATTGCTCAAGTTCTTCAAAAGTAAGCTCCCCATCACTGGATTCACTTTCAGATTCACATAATCCAGCTAGAGCAGTGATATGCTTAGCTGATTCTTCTTCTGAATCACCTCCTGAGTCTTCATCAGACCAGGTTACAGAGAGACCTTTCTTTTGCCTTTTTAAATAGGTAGGACATTCATTCCTGATGTGTCCATATCCTTCACATCCATGGCATTTGATCCCTTTTTCTTGACTGGTCTTTTCATCATAAGTTGACCTTTTATCAAAAGGTCTTTTGTTCTCAGAAGAATTTATGTATCTTCCACTTGGTCTGGACTTGTTTTCCATATTTCTGAGAATCTTTTTGAATTGTCTTCCAAGCATAGCAATGTTTTCTGATAAGTTTTCATCAGTTTCTGATTCATCATTTTCAGTATTTGACATCAAGGCTATGCTTTTGTTCTTCTTTACAATTGTGTCATTCATTCCCATCTCAAATGTTTGAAGGGAACCAATGAGCTCTTCAACTTTCATTGTGCATATGTCTTGAGCTTCTTCTATTGCTGTGACTTTCATGTCAAATCTTTTTGGCAAAGATCTGAGAATCTTTCTTACAAGTTTTTCATCAGTCATCTTTTCTCCCAAGGCTCCAGAAGTATTGGCTATTTCTAAGATGTTCATGTAGAATTCATGAATTGTCTCATCTTCCTTCATTCTCAAGTTTTCAAACTTGGTGGTGAGAAGTTGAAGTTTTGACATTTTTACCTTTGATGTTCCTTCATGAGTTGTTTTGAGAGTGTCCCAAACATCTTTGGCCAGCTCACAGTGATGCACAAGTCTAAAGATGTTCCTATCAATGCCATTGAATAAAGCATTTAAGGCCTTGGAGTTGCCTAGTGCCGAATCTTCTTCCTCCTTACTCCATTCTTCTTCAGGTTTCAACACTTTTGATCCATCTTTGGTGTCTTGGACAGGATGTTCCCATCCAATGTTGACTGCTCTCCAGGCCCTGTTGTCAAGTGATCTTAAGAATGCAATCATTCTTGGTTTCCAGTAGTCATAATTAGATCCATCCAGTATAGGTGGTCTATTTACTGATCCTATATCTCTGTCCATGTTTCTAGAATTTGTATTCCCTAGATCTCACCCAGTATAAACAGGCAGGGTGCCTGCTCTGATACCAATTGAAATTCTGTGATCAGGTATGAGATGTCCTATGAGATGTTCCAACACTTGACAGATTTAACCAAAACTTAAAGTGCAAGAAAATTAAACAACACAGTAGTTTGTTAACCCAGTTCAGTGTATAACCACACTTACATCTGGAGGCTACCAAGCCAGGAGGAAATCCACTATAAGTAATATTAATTCTAGACTTAAACCACCCAGTTTAATCTTTCACTTAATATCTACCCAATGCAATTTCTACCTAACACACAACTTAGATATGAGTACCAACTCACTCCCCCTCAATCACACAGTGATCTTGTTTACAAGTTTAATAAAATTGAAGTCATCCTTCAAACAAAACAGCTTGATCTTACTTCACAGTTTCAATCAAGACACAAATACACTTTTGCTTAAAAGCTCATAAAGTGGTACAATAAAAACAACCTGCTATTAAAACTCAAAACACTCTATTTTGTCTTCTGAAATTCGTACTCAATTCTGAGATATTCTGTTGCTTAAATAGGTGTATGGATTTTGGGCTTTCTGTAGATTAATCCAGTCCTAAAACGCATGCAGCTTCCACCTTGAATTAGGGTTTGTTACTTCCTAGATTTTAGGTGATTTAGTTCTTCTGATTATGCTGAAGTATCTTAACAACACTTCCTACAGATGCGCCTTATTCTGTTTTTGTCCATCTATAATTAATTCCAGATAACTCTCCTTAAATTTCTCAGATCAGTTAGTCATTAATTAAATCTGGTAGCAGGTTTGAGATGTCACAACATCTGTTGGGACATCCTGAAAAACTGAACTTAAATCATTTACACAATGTCCCAACATCTGGTGTAACATCCTGAATTAAGTTCTTATACTCTGTTTGATAATGTCCCAACATCTGATAGGACATTCTGAACTGAATTCAACATTTCTTGTTGGTCAAAAATTCTGCCAATTCTAAACATCTACAATTAATCAGCGAGTAACTGAACTCCGGAGTCTAGCACTCTGCACGTTCTGGAATGAGACACTCCTGGGCTAGCCCACGCGACGTGGTTCATTCGCCCTCTCGTTTTAAAAACACCCTTAACAAAAGGTCAAACATCGTTTCTCTAAACGAACATTGTTTAAATCTTTATATCTCGCAAACAAGCTAGCGCTCCAGCCTCCCATCGTGAGCAGATAAGCCAACGCTTAGCAGTAGAAAGCATTTCAAACAATCGTTCAATTAAAAAAACAAACCGTAGTCGCACGAACTACGAAGCTCTGACTTTCCCATTGCACAAGGGAATATGTAGGCATGGGGATTTTTATCCTTCGCGAGCACAATAATAAAAAACTTAACCTTTCTCCGTAATAAATAATAATTTTCTTTTCCCTTTAATAAGCAATCTTAGTAACTTTAATAATTAAAAGAAGACAATAATATAAGTTAACATTTAAGCGCAAATTAGACTAAGAGGTTCCCGTTGAGTACAACGGACGTGAGGGGTGCTTAACACCTTCCCTTTGCGTAACTGTCTCCCGAACTTAGATTAGTGGTTTCGTTGACCATTTCTTATCCCATTTAGGTTGTGTCTATATCTACCTTTTCTTTAGTTAGAATAAATAGAATTAGGTGGCGACTCTGTTGTTATTTTAGGATCGTATTTTTCGAGGTACGACAACTGGCGACTCTGTTGGGGATTTATATGCTTGATGCATAAGAGAGTCGAGCCTAGCTTAGGATAGTTTGCGTTTGTTTGCTGACTTGTTTGATTGTCTTCTTTACTGCTGATATTTTTTATTCCTTTCTTCTTTATTATAATGCTCATTATTTTTTCCTGTTTGATCTCGGGACATCACGGGTGAAGCTTTATACTTGAGTTTTGAAAAAGAAGAGGGAACGCCTAAGTTATAATTGGTAGTTATTAGTGTTAGTCTCAAAGGACTCGCTCCTTGCCGGCCTAACATGAAAGCTCCCCCATATAGTTAGACTTCTCGTAGATTTTTTCACAACACAGCTAGCCTGTCGCATGACGTGATTCACGAAAGGGCTGTGATTCTGGGACCCCATAGAACCTGTTTCAATTTTGGTAGTTGTGTAATGTTTGGCTCTGAGGGCTCGCCCCTTTATTTGCCTAGCATGAGAACTCCACTCAAGGTAGACCTTATCGTCATTATCGTCACAATGCAGCCATCCTGCGGCGGGGCGTTAGTACGATAAACGCCCGTGACCTTGAGTATCCTTATACCACCTGTCGTACCTCGAAAAATACGATCCCTCGCGAACGCGGTCGCGGCTGGGCTGACTTGAGAGTCACCACCTAATTTTATTTATTCCCGAAGAGGGAAATGGTAAATATAGATAAAACTACCAAGAAAGGATAAAACAAGGTCATCGCAAACCATTGTCGGGGTTCGGAAGTCGGTTATGTAGGAGGAAGGTATTAGCACCTCCTACATCCATCGTACTCGATGGGAACCATCTAGATTGTCACGCGCGAATGGATGTCTATACTTATGATTACTTGTTGAACTAAAGGGTTTATTGATCCTAGGGGCTCGGCAAGGATTGAGATCTTCGTGCCTACGTATTCCCTTGTGCAATGGGAAAGTCAGAGCTTCGTAGTTCGGCCTGATACAGGTGATGGTTGTTGATTTTATTACCTTTCTTCGATGAAAGGATTTAAGAGTCCATTTGCACTAAAGACTATGGATAGTTTATTTCGTCCAACAAGACGAATGTCTTGTGCCGAAATAATCGGAGCGAGTAACGAGAGCTCGTTATCCTCCTTTCTATCGCTTAAGGCTCGTGGCGTGCAATTTTCCTCGTATTTATTGAAGTGTTTTGTTTCCTAAGACCGCTTGATGTTGGATCAAGAGTTTGGATCTAAAAAGTAACATTTCGGTTTTTTTGAAGTTTAAGGTGAATGCAAGTGGAGGTTTATTTGTTGGTTTTGTTAGCGAGACACAATGTGCTCGGCTCGCAAAGTTGAGGAACTAAGCTAAAGACTAGCTATGGAAAACAAGCGCGATGCGTTGATTCGTTAAGTTGGAAAAAGTTGAGAAAAAAATGTAAAGTGCAAAGTAGTGCAGATGGCAATCAAAGAATGATCGACTTACGTGTGTGCATGAAGTGAAGTACGTACGGATATTTACTTGGCGTTGGACCAAAGATTTCGTTTTATATTTGAAATGATTAGTCTCAGTGTGCGTTCGTTTTTTACTTAGCAATTTTATCGTCAAAATGCAAAAGTAATCACACAAGCAGTCATATCATCATATCACAAGCAAGGAGGATCGAGCATACGCAAACATTCATAGCACACATAATCGAGCAGAGGTGAAAAATTAATTAATCAATAGAATTATTTAATTAGATTAATTATCAAATTAATTAATCGAATTAAATAAAATTTAATTAAATTAATCAATAAAAATGTTTTTTTCGGGTTTTTTTTTTACTCGAAAAGAAATTGAGATTTGAAAATATTTTTGGTTTTTTGATATTTGAAAAGAAATTCATCAAAAGAGATTAATTAAGTTAAACTTAAATACTTGATAAAAATTAACCTTTAAATAGATTAATTAAAATTATTTGAAATTGATTAACAAAATAATTGATAAAAAAAAACTATGGAGAAATGAAATGGGCTGGATCAGGAAACGAATAAGTGGGGTGCTGGAAGAAATCTGAATCCAAGTCCAGCATAGCTAAGGTCCACACATGGTTAGGTTGCACAGTAGAGTTTTGGGTCAACCAAAATTGGTTCGAAGAAAAAAAAACGAAATTTGTGCGTTATACCAATGAATGGTCAAACAACAATTTTACTCAATGGTGATAAACTAAGTTACATCAAAACATGAAGTTCACTGACCCAAATCTAAAAACAAATCTATCCATTTTGTTCTTGATCAGAGTAGCTAGAGAGCTACTGACACGCGTACCAATACAGATTATTGGGCGGTGAAATCTCATCCATCGGCATTGAAAAAAACCCATCAATTAAAGCTGAATAAAGAAATAGAGAAAAAAAAACATAGCCATTTAATAGTCAGGAAATCAAATGCTAAATACCCATTGAATGAAAGTAAAGGCACTCAACCATTCCTCTTTCTTATTCACTTGAGTCGAGACCCACAACACACTCATAAATCAGCAAACAAAAAGTGTATAATGTAAAGATGAGGAGATAATCAAGGGCTTCTAGGCTACGCCTTCATCGAAGCTTCAAATCTCCAACAACAGTTATGCATAAATTCGCGGAACACAATGACAAACCAAAGAAAAAAAAAACCTTATCCCCAAATCTAAACTCACAGAAGCAGGCTAGAGCAATTTCAACACAATGAAGCATGGTAGACAAGAATCAAGTTAAAGGAAGAACATATCCATACCTGAATCGGAAGGAATCTGATTTCGAGCTCCGCCATGAAAGGTATTTTCGTTATGCTTGTTATTCCTGATACTTAGGTCACCTTGCTTTCTCCTTCTCCTTCTTCTTCTTTTTCTTTGCTGATTTTTCGCGTGTTAGGGTTTATCAGTGTGGTGGCGGCGTCTGTGTATTTTCGTTAGGGTTTCTGTGGCATTCACGGCTAGGGTTTTTCAGGTGTGTTGGTTTCTGTGTATTTTCGCTGGGTTTTTTTTGTGTCAGGTCTCCTCTCTAAATCTGTGCCAATCATTGGCCTTTATAGAGGAATATTGAGATTGTCTAATACGTGTGAGGGGAGTGAAAATCGTGTGAGGTTGAGGAATTTTCTTTGAGGAATATTCGTTCTCTCGTGGGGGCGTGAGCTGTGATTTTCAGGAGACCGTTAAAACAAATTTCTGTACGATTTTGTGGGGACCAAATTTGGTGAGTCACGGTTTGAAATTTGTCTGTTGTGAAAGGTTTCTAGAGTGTGTGGGCCTCTTTCTTCACTGCGTTGATTAGCTTGATTTTTACTGTTATGAATTAGTGTATTTTCACTGCTACTGATCATGGAGTGTATTGATGTGTGAAGTACCTTCTTGCAGGTCAATACTTGGACACAGGTATCTTGGATTCATGGCATATATTGTAAGTTTCTTGGTAGCTCAGAATCAAAACAAGGAAATCGACAATTGGCGACTTGGATAAAAGCTCCATTTGGCCTTGGCATGAAGAAGGATGATGGTTCAGAACTTGATATCTTTGTGAAGTGATGAGATTCCCTTGGTTATGATCTTCTGCAAATCTGAAGAAACAAATAGCTGGGTACTTTGTTAGTCACATTTCAGAGGTAATGCACTTAGATTGAATTTTTTCGCATCCTTGACGACTCCTCTGTTTGTAGTGTTTCTGTTATGACTCAAATTAATATCTTGCCATTTGTAGATGGAGTTACAAAAGAAACAGCAGCCAACCATGATTTTGAAGCTATGAGATTCAAGTCGCATATGCTGATGAAAGCATTGCGCAATATGAAAAATGAAGAGTTCCTTTAGCATTGTGATTATCCCGACTCTTGAATATTGCAAGGTAATGGTCAACCCAAGACTTCCGCTAACCATTTCCAGCCTTTGATGATCATTTGAGTGTCGAGGACAAGTGTGATGATATTCCATGGAATCACAAATTAAAGGTAATGCATTAAGCTTGAATTCTCTTTGTATTCATGCTGAATGATGAATATTGAACCCTGAAGTTCTTGGAATCCACTATTTGCTCTTTTTCGTTGTGTTTTTTTTTCAGTCCTCGCCATCTTGCTGGCCACTCATGCTTCAAAACCTGAACTAACATAATGTTGAGTTTGTTGACCTACAACCTTTCCGTCTGGAATGAGGCCTCGTTGCTGGGAAGCTGTATAATGATATCAAAGATGAATTCTTCACCCCATCTCGCTACTCAACTGGTAATGCATTCCATCTATATTTAATCACACCTTCAAGAACATTGCTTGTTGTCATGCCTTATGTGCTTTGTGATGTTTGCTTCTTTTGTTTGTCAATGAAGTTATGTAAATATTATGAATCTCAAAGATTGTAATGATGACCTTTGTCTTGCTATTTTGCTGGTCTGTCATGGTTGCTGAAGATTGGATTAAGAAATATGTGTGCATATGAGGATTATGTCCTTTATGACTTTGGGTCTGAAGCAAGTGAACATTAGAGATTGGTGCAAGACTTGGAACTTGGCTTGAAGGGCTGGAAACTTGGCAGGTCGGAGGTTATGCAGCTTGGTGATTCTTGTTCAATGAGATAATTGAAATGGATACTAACTCAGTTTTCGTATCTCGCAGGTATCTCAGGACTTAAAAAAAATTGCTGTGAACTGAGAATACTAGTTTGGCACGAGTTTGATGCAGTGTTCTTGTCAATCACATTGCAGGTGGATCCAGGGTGTAGATAGGCCACTCCAGGAAGGTAGAACCTTATGTGAGATGTTGTCTATTCAAACATGGCCATGAGAAAATCTTTCATTTCCTACTGCATCATTCATTATGGTATAATCTTTTGTGATTAGCTCAGAACTTTGACCTCTTTGAGTGTCTTGAGAAGGATTTTTTATATGGCTGTCATTTGTTTAACAATGCTGCTTGGTTTCTTGCAGGTTGACCTCAAAGGTTACTAAGAGATCTTTTGGGTGTGTTTGAAGCATGAGGGAAAAAATCCACGGACGATCATAGCCAATATGATCTCTGGCTCTTTCCTTGTGAATCATTTTGCTCTTTTATTTTGGTCTTTTAATATTCTGAACCTTCACTGTACATCCTTGTCTTGTTGCTGCATTTTTACATATGCCTATTTTTGTATATGCAGGATTCATGGTGATTCGAAAGAGGCTCCGTGTGTTTACGAATATCACATTGCTTGCTCTTTCTTTTCCTTTCATGTGTGGCTATTAACAATGGTGTGTTGGAACTGAAAAGTGGCTATTGGAGTTGCAGTTTACAGGCCATGTGTTCACTGGATTGAACCTGGTTATCATTCCACTTTTTTAGCTTGTTCTTCTTTGTTATGTGTGGTGATACGTTTAGGTGTATACAAGGTGAGGAAACTTGCAAGTTATGGCAGCACATTGAGAATTGATGAAGCCTTGGATAGTGCATAAGGGCGTGGCGTGAGACGATAAAGCTTAAGACGTGCCCGCAACATGGAACTTGGTTCCTGGATCTTTGTAGAGAATGAAGATTGACTCCATGTTGTTGCAATCTTCTTTGGTGTAAGTTCAAGTAATCGCGGTAGAATGCGGTAGAATTAGGACTTTGTATTCTTATAACAAGGAAAAGCTTTGTAAAATTTGGGAATTTTAGCTTTTGTAATTTTGAATGTTTTGGTGAACTTTGAAATGATAGCAGGCAGTTGTCATGATCTGACAACATCGAAATATTCATATGACCTTAATGAATTGTTTATTGAGAGACTTGTATTGACTCAGTCAGCATTTGGGTTATAACATAACCACTCTCGTAACTTGCATATAAATTAGGCCTGAATCCTTCATAGCTTTTGTGACATGAAACAAACTGGGTTTTTCCACAATAGTTTGAACCAAGCAAGTCTTGCTACTTCCACTAATGGCTTTAAGCTTGTCTTAACACTGCTTGTTGTACCTTGCAAAACAAAATTCTTTTCCATGAATGTAGCTTTGAAATCTTTGAGACATTTCCCTCGAACAACGTATTTCCAGAAATCACAATAGTCATTTTATTCTCTCTTTTTTTTTGAAAGGCACAATAGTCATTTTATTCTCTCTTTTTTTTTGAAAGGCAACCGTGACTTGTATGTATGACCAAAAGGAACAAAATCTTCAAGTTTTCCACTCAAATATTCCAAGCCTATAACTTGCGAAACTAAAAAATAAACATGAATCTTGAGAATGGTAACAAAGCCCACCATTTTGACTCAAATTAATTCTCCAAGTATTTTAATCAAAGTTAACATAACTCATGGCGTAGTATGAATACAAACCCCACATAATACCTCCGGGATTAGTGAAACAAAGTTTGATAAACCGCACTCTTGAAATTATGTTTTGAAACAAATGGACTATGGACTCCGCACTTAAGTTAAAAACGACATCATGGGTCTTGATGGCCTGAGTAATTTCTTAAGAACGAGTCTTAAAAAAAAAGAAATTCCAAAACCTCTTAGAAACTCTAGCATCACTTAGCACCAATAAAACTCCAATGGATCATGTCTTGACATTCGTGTACCTGCAAAACTTGTTAGTTCATAATGTATGACCACTTGATTTTGTGAACTAATTCTTAAAAAGTCATAGCCATAGGCCAAATGATCTTCCAAAATAAAAAATGAAAATGGTAGGACAAATTTGGGGTATGACACCATCATCATATAAACTATCCTGTGAGTGGGCTTTATGGGTAAAGAATTTAGAACTCTCCACTTAAGGCTTACCAATTAGTAGGTTCCGAATTACTTGTACCTTGTATCCAACATCTTGCCTTCATACTCCAGTTCTGCAATTGTTTATGTGTGTGATCCTGAACATTCTAAACTTTGCATTCATTTGCATATCATTTGCATTTGCATTTGCATTACATATCATCTCGCCAACAATCCAACTCTCACATGTCTTCTTCTCCGTCAGTCAACTGCACTCGACCAATCGCCAGAGAAAGATGGACCAACTTGAGCAAGAAAAAAGAGAGCTTAGAGATGAAGTCACTACTTTGAGAAACCGTATGGGAATATTCTCGGCTACAATGAAGACTCTAGTAGACAACCTTGTGCAGGAGAACAATGAACTTCATGAGGAGATTCACAGTTTGAAGGTCGACAAAGGACAATTGATTTCTTTGATCAAAGATCTGGTCATTTATCAGCGTCAGCCAAATTCTACTTCTACTCGTCAGCGACATCAAAATCAACGGAGATCTCCAAACAGTCCTGAAGGAGCGACCCACCAGTTTGACCCAATCCCAATGACTTACAGTCAATTGTGGACTTATTTTGCCCGGAACTCAATAATGACACCCAGAAAGACCAGAACCGTGAGGTCTCGCCCTCATTTGTTCAATCCAAATACCAGTTGTGAGTTTCATGGTGGAGTACTAGGGCATCCGATTGAAGAGTGCAAAGTTTTCCAGGAAAAGGTTCAAGAGATGATCGACTACGGGGTGTTGACCTTCAATGAAGGAAGCCCATTTGTGGACGGAGTGCCTTTGTGCTAAAACTCAAGAGAGTCCTGTCCAAATCAGTTTGTTACTGGAGCCTGGAACTAGTTCCTCAATACACGTGATTGTTTAATGCTTTGGAGCCATCCTCTCGTATGTTTAGCTCGTTCATTGTTTCTCATATGTATTTTTTTTCTTTGTTTGTTAATGCATTTGTTTTTGGCATGTAAGAACTTATTTGTTTTGAATGATTAATGCAATGAATATGTTTGTCTTAAATTAGTCCATTTGTATTCACTCATAATGATTTTTCTACTTTTATAATGCCAACATTATCCCATCTCTTGCTTAGGCAGAGAATTGGAAGGAGGATGACGAAATTAAAACGCAAATTCTCTAACTGGACGCTTTTGAACAAAACCCTACTGACGATGTACAGGTATTGTTTCAAATCCCCAAACACTGGAGAAATAAGGAGTTAATCCCTAATCAACCACTTCGAACCTAGAAGTAGAAGTTTCTTTTGGATAATTCAAACCCTTTACACTTAAATTGGGGCAGGGTAGTGTTCAGTTAACCTGGTTACACATTCAAATCATAAGATGAAACATCCCATCAAGGAATCCACTACAATCAATAACTTGACAGTCACAATTTTCAGCCTTCCAATGAAAAAATGAAAAAAAGAGAAAAAAGAAAAAGAAAATCCCGCTAAGTCAAACACACAAAAAGAGACTTAGGGACCAAATAGAATAAGTCAATTGAAAGAAGTCCCCAAATACATAAGATTTAGTGACCACCATACCAAAATCAAGGGGTCACTGATATCCATAGGGGACAAATAAGATGACTGTCATTTCAAGCGGACCTTGGAGCATCATCTCTATGCTATCAAGACAAATGTATGTGTCAATTTAGCTTGACCTAGGATTGGAGAACGTCACGGAGAATGGGTGGGCACCAAATAAACTTTGAGCCTTTATCCTTTGTTTCTAAGAACCATGAACCAAACCACATTATAACCCTCAAAAGTCCTAACTGAAGTAGGGTTTATTTCGAAAGCACACTCGATGAGATAGTGTTTCCTGACTCCTATGAGTTATGCTCAAAATTTGTGTTGGCTTTATAAAAAAATGAATATCACATCTTAGCTAATGATTCGGTCACAAGCTATTGTGAAAATCTTAAAAAAAAACAAAAAAAACAAAAAAAAAACTTCGAGACAAACATGTGTGTTGCATTAGCAGTCTCAACATTAACATTTTGCTTGTTACCATTTGCTTGATATCATAGAAGCCTATGTATGAGTACCAGTGATGAGCTTAATCTTTTGAGATTTGAAACTCTGATGAGTAGTTGAACAACCATTTCAGAGAATGATCATCCCCAGGGGCATGTTGCTTGAAAACTTTGCTAAACAGGGGCATGTTGCTTGAAGATTTTGCCAGACAAGGGCATGTTGCTTGATGACTTTGCTAAACAGGGGCAAGTCGTTTCCCAATTTGTGCTTACACATTCCGATAATCCCTAAAAGGATAAGTATTGAAGACTCATTTGTGCCAAATACAGTTAATCTAAGGCAGTTACGTCGAGATTCGACAAAATCTCTCCAAGAGTTTGAAGACACTGGGGCATTTTGAATGCCAAGTCTTCTATAAAATCCTCTTGGGATGACCTCTCCTTACGAACCATTTCGTAGGTGCATGACCATGTGTTTCCCTAAGCAAGACGCTCTTGTGATCTACATTGCAAGTATCTCCAGATAACTGGATCCTTACGCCAAGTTGCTATGATATGTTAGGTGCATGCCTCAGTATTTTCTGGTGAATTCCTTTTACTACTTAGTGCTTCCAGTGAGATACTAAGTCTAGTATCCCGAACTGAGCCCTGATTCAAGCTTCTCCATCTGAATGTGGTTTTCTTCCCCAACAGAGTACAAATTTACTTCATCCTAAGCAAAAATAGTTTGTATGTTTGTTTCCTTCTGATGGACATTGAAGTTAGAAGATTTGCTTGGGTTTATTTCCCGATTGAAGTATCTTTCTTTCCTCAAAGAGATTTGAGCTTTATAGCAGGACCTTATTCCATGGATGACTCTCTACCCTATCTTCGATGATAACGTACACTTTGACGAGATTGGTTGAGTATCCGTTTGTTGTGATGTTTATTTCGTCACTAGTTTATCTCTTGTGTTTGTTTTGTCTGTTTGTCAGCATAAGCATAACGCATATACATACATGTAAATCATAATTGAATTCATATTCATATTCATGTTGCATTCATTGATGCATACTTCCTTCACCTTGGTCGTGTTTATCCCCAAGTGATGTGTCTCTCTCCAAATAGAGTTGTCAGCCTTAGGCCGAAAATATACGATTTTTCTAACTCCCCACTGAGTTTTTACCCTCGTGGAAGATTTTTGCTTTAGTTCTCCTTACCACACTTGGTTAGGATAAATCCCCAGTTGAGTTCATTCCTCATGGGTTAGTGTCTTGCTTGACAGTTTCTCTCCAGCTTGTTCCTGGATTGAATTTGGTCTTTGACAATCTTGATAATTGGATTTCCAAATGGAAAGTGCATTTATTTTGCACCTTTGAGTACTTTGTCTCCTAGAAGGAATTTGTTGAAATTTTCCCCAGTGAAGACAAATTTTGCTCTCCAGCAGTGTTGTTGCAACTTTATCTTGGAATACTTATACCTGACAACAAGTGGCAGTCTCTTTATTCGAGAAGCTTGTTTCGTCCTTGAACTTCTAAGTGGAATCAACAAGTGGTCGTCTCTTTAATTGAGAAGCTTGTTCTTATCCCTGGACCTCTAAGCGGAATCAACAAGTGGCCGTCTCCTTAGTTGAGAAGCTTGTTCTTATCCATGGATTTCCCGGTAGATCAGTGGATGGCATTCTCTTTTCGAGCAGTTTGTTCATCCCCAACAAGGTTATTGTTCTATCAAATGGCATCTCTCCAATACACATTGAGAAGTTTGATACAAATCTCTTTTTCCAACAAATGGCATCTCTCCCAGACAAGTTGAGAAGTTTGTTGTGAATTTTCCAATTTCCGTCAAATGGATATCTCTTCCGGACAAGTTGAGAAGTTTGAGCGTGAATTTGTTCTCCATCATATGGTTGTCTCTTTCTGAAGAAGGGAAGTATGGTGAAGGTTCTATCAAATGGCATCTCTCCAATACACGTTGAGAAGTTTGATACGAATCTCCTTTTTCCAACAAATGGCATCTCTCCCAGACAAGGTGAGAAGTTTGTTGTGATTTTCCAATTTCTGTCAAATGGCTATCTCTTCCAGACAAGTTGAAAATTTTGAGCGTGAAGTTGTTCTCCATCATATGGCTGTCTCTTTCAGAAGAAGGGAAGTATGGTGAGGGTTCTATCAAATGGCATCTCTCCAATACACGTTGAGAAGTTTGATACGAATCTCCTTTTTCCAACAAATGGCATCTCTCCCAGACAAGGTGAGAAGTTTGTTGCGATTTTCCAATTTCTGTCAAATGGATATCTCTTCCAGACAAGTTGAGAAGTTTGAGCGTGAAATTGTTCTCCATCATATGGTTGTCTCTTTCAGAAGAAGGGAAGTATGGTGAAGGTTCTATCAAATGGCATCTCTCCGATACACGTTGAGAAGTTTGATACGAATCTCCGTTTTCCAACAAATGGCATATCTCCCAGACAAGTTGAGAAGTTTGTTGTGAATTTTCCAATTTCCGTCAAATGGCTATCTCCTCCAGACAAGTTGAGAAGTTTGAGCATGAAGTTGTTCTCCATCATATGGCTGTCTCTTTCAGAAGAAGGGAAGTATGGTGAGGGTTCTATCAAATGGCATCTCTCCAATACATGTTGAGAAGTTTGATACGAATCTCCTTTTTCCAACAAATGGCATCTCTCCCAGACAAGTTGAGAAGTTTGTTGTGAATTTTCCAATTTCCGTCAAATGGCTATCTCTTCCAGACAAGTTGAGAAGTTTGAGCGTGAAGTTGTTCTCCATCATATGGCTGTCTCTTTCAGAAGAAGGGAAGTATGGTGAGGGTTCTATCAAATGGCATCTCTCCAATACACGTTGAGAAGTTTGATACGAATCTCCTTTTTCCAACAAATGGCATCTCTCCCAGACAAGTTGAGAAGTTTGTTGTGAATTTTCCAATTTCCGTCAAATGGATATCTCTTCCAGACAAGTTGAGAAGTTTGAGCGTGAAGTTGTTCTCCATCATATGGCTGTCTCTTTCAGATGAATGGAAGTATGGTGAGGGTTCTATCAAATGACATCTCTCCAATACATGTTGAGAAGTTTGATACGTATCTCCTTTTTCCAACAAATGACATATCTCCCAGACAAGTTGAGAAGTTTGTTGTGAATTTTCCAATTTTCGTCAAATGGCTATCTCTTCCAGACAAGTTGAGAAGTTTGAGCGTGAAGTTGTTCTCCATCATATGGTTGTCTCTTTCAGAAGAAGGGAAGTATGGTGAGGGTTCTATCAAATGGCATTTCTCCAATACACGTTGAGAAGTTTGGTACGAATCTTTTTTTTCCAAGCAAATGGCATCTCTCCAGGACATGGTGAGAAGTTTGCTGCGAACCTTTGTTTATTGTCTAAATAATATCTTTCCAAGCCTCGACAGAAGGTGTTTCTTTTTTGGCAAGTCTCGGCAAAAGATTTTCAGTCTACCTCGGTAGCATCCTTAGTTAAATCCTGACAGAAGATTTGGCAACATGTGTGTTTTCATTTAGATCTCGACAGTAGATCTTTGGGTTCATTTTGATGCCTCGACAAAAGGTATTTCTTTCTTAGATTCTCTGAAGATCTCGACAGTAGATCTCCAGCAGACTTCAACAGAAGATGGTTTTCTCCCCAGGATCTCGACAGTAGATTTCTGATTCGTTTTGTTACCTCAACAAAAGGTATTTCCAAATGATTTTCTAAATCTCAGCAGAAGACTTCTCTGATGGGATTTGTCCAAGGACTTCATCTTGAAACTTGTAGACAGTTGTCGTCTGGCTTCGCTCTAGAAGAAAATTCCTCGTGTGGATTGTACTCCAGTCATGTGTGTCTAATCCCCAATAGTGTCAATTTTCTTTCCCAGTAGCGTTGTAGCATTTGTCTTGCATTTTTTACATTGCACATCATATCATTTCATCTGCATTTTCAGTCAAAATTTTAGGTATTCTGATATTTAATCCTCTTCCACCTTGAATGTCCAAAAAAATCTTTGTTACTCGTACATTCAGGTTCAAGATGTTTAAATAGGGGCAACTGTCATACCCTAAGTTTTGACCGGAAATTTTCAATTTTTGTTAATCTGGCGCATTTCATAGCATTATCAATAGTTGATCATTTTTGCATTGTTTTTAAGTTAGACGTGTCACTAATCTAAATCATGCATATTCCATTTTTATTTATTCCATAACAATTCTTATTTCATCCTTTTTTAGAACCAATTTTATTTTAGTTTTTAATTTAGTTTAATCTTAGCTTTAATTTTTAATTTAGGATTAGCAAATTTTAATTTAATTTAATTTAGAACTAGTTTCCTTTTAAATTATTTTCACTTAAGTTCTAGATTAATTTAGTTTTATGGTTAATTAGTTTATAATTTAAATTCTATTTAGTTTAAATAATTTAATCTTTTTTTTTAAATTTAAATGCTTTTATTTAGTTAGATAGTTAGCTTAGATTTATTTAGAATCCAATTAAGTTTATTTTAAATTCAAATTTGGTCTTGTTATTTTAATTATTTAGTTGATATTTTAATTTAATTTAATCTTAATATTAATTAATCTTTTAACTAATTTCTTTTTTTTTAATCTAGTTTAATTTTAATTTTAGCTTTAGTCAATAATTAGTTTAATATTTTATTCAATTATTTATTTTTTGTATATTTTAATTATTTAGTTTTTTTTAAGTTATTTTAATTAGTTTTATTTTTCAGTTATCTTGTTACATACTGCATCCCTCAAAGCCTATCACAGAATATGACCTTGCTGCAATGTTATTATGATAATGTTTCTCACCCTTATTTTGTTTTATGATGCTCTATGAGGCATTGCAGAGTAGGTTGCTGGATGATATTTTTTGTGAAGTTCGTCTTCATCTTTTGGTCGGTTGACTCTGATATGTAGCATCGGGTAGCTAGGGTCGGCAATGATGCCTTTTGTGAATACATTTGTATATGTATTTTGATGTGAAATGTTTTATGTAAACTTGGAATATGTTGGTAATTCAAACTTGCAGATATATTTTTGATAAGTATATAAGTTTGAAATTGTTATGTTTGTTTCCTTTGTCTATTGAATTGATGAGTATGGGTGTAAGGATGAAATCCTAGTGTATGTAAGTTACCCCGTTTGTGGCATGTCTTTATTGAGAAAGTGTTGTATGATTTCAATTTCAAGTATAATGTGGCATTGCTCTTTTATACCGTGTTTCAAATATACTCTGATGAAATTTTAATGTGTCTAAATGATTTAATTGCTTATTTTGGGGTATAGAAAGGGGTGTTACAACCAGCACTAGATATTCGTATAGATCGTCTCTGAACCATCTCAAGGACAATTTCTTAAATCAAGCATCAGAATTAAATCTCCGTGTCGATTATCTCTGAATTGCTTCTGGAAAGTATCTTGCACTAAGTATTAGCACTAGATCTTTGTTTAGATCGTCTTTGAACTGTCTCTAGGAGTTGGTAATGTTTATCTGACTGTGAACTATCCTAAAAAGGAAAAGTTAGTTTATGCAAGATTATTTGATGTATGCATGTATGACATGATGTTCTTAATGTAAGTAAGAATGTTGTATGCATTATGGATGTGTATGCCATGATATGATATAATTGAAGCGCATGAGTAGCTTTGTATAACAACTGTTGGCTGGGGAAAATAAATCCCGATTCGTTGCTGAGGAATATAAAGACTTTGTTCCCGTCTTGATTTTGGGATATCGTACTTAGGATCTTCCATTTTCCGTTCGTCGTACTTCTTATTGAAGGATTAAATTCCTGAATACTCTGATTGAGGATAAAAGAAATGGACATTCCCCTGGGGGAGACTTATCCAGATAAGTGTCAATTCTTCGGAGGATATCATGCTTGAAATGAATCTGCTTGAAGATCTCGTAGAGTTGGAAGTACAAGAGGCTACTTGGAGTGTTTCGTTAGAATATATATGTAAAGATTGCTCTGTGGGGATGATTCGGCGAAGATTCGTTGGATTTCCTACCTCCGATCGTCCTTAGTAAATGCTATTATTGTATTTTATGCATTTCTGGTAAACATTAATCATATTCAAAAGCATATATACATTCAGACATAATCAACAGATGTCTTTGCTTAAGTTAAATGGAAAAGTAAACCTGAATTCGGAGATAGAGTTCTATAAATTTTGAAAGTGTATACTCATTCAAAGTAACCAGTGGATTTAGAAGTTTTGAGATTCTCGACTTCCCCGAGTAATTTTGTAACGCCCTGATTCGATTATTCCATTTTGTTGAGTCTTTTATTTAAATTTAGTAATAATTGTTTTAATTATGAAATTGGTGTGTTTATGTGATATGTTGATGCGTTATATTATTTACCGTTTTGAGAATTTTCGGGTAAAATTAGATTGGAGGGTATTTTAGACATTTGCTAATTAATGATAAGTTAGAGATTTTAGTGGAATTATAATTGTGAGAAAATGATATTTGATAGAAATAGAAAATAAAATTAGAAAGTTATAAGAGTAAAAAGAGAAAGAAAAGAGAGAATAGAAAGAAAGAGAAGATAAAGAAAAAGAGGAGAAGAGAAAAGAAGAGAAAAGAGGAAAAAGCTTGGAATTCTTCAAGATTGCTCCTAGGAATCAGAAAAATTGGATAAGGGTGTGAAATATTGTTATCCTAACCTTGTGTATGATTATGTATATGTTAGATTGATTGGGTTTTTGTTTTGGAGGAGTTTAGAGAATGTTAGGTTTTAGGATTTTAATGGAAAATCTAAGAAATTGGTAGATTAATCGGTTAGAACTTGATATAATCGAAGTATGATGATGAATATATGTTAATGATAATGTTTATGGAAGTTTATTTGGGTTTTGGAGGTGTTTGGGTTTACTGTTGCGTAGCTGAGATGTTGCTGAAATCGTAGCTCTGGCTCAACGAGTTTTCCAGAGATTTTCTCGCTCAGCGAGTGAGCCTGGGAGTTTTTGGTTGGTGTTTATTTTGATTCGTAACTTGAGTTTCGGTTATCCGTTTTTAGTGTTCTTTATATCGATTCGAAGCTAAAAACATGTAGAAACTAATGATGCTAAAATATGTAGTTTTTAGCCGACTTTTACCCGACTTTTCCGATAAAACGTAATTGAGTTAGTTAAGGAATTGTTTGTGGTATAATGGTCGTTTGGTAAATAAATGCATTGCATGGAATGAATAAGAATGCATGTTGACATGGAAGAGTTCGTTGCCGTTTTGCATAATTGATACGAATGTGTGTAGTTTGTTTGTGATTTTATAAGATGAATGCATAATTATATTGTGAATAATGTATGCATTTTCAAGAATGTTGTGTGTCATTTTGCATGTAAAGCATAATGTATGCATTCTTGTGTTGTGAGATTATATGTGAATCCGTTGTAACATCGTGTGCCTATGTTGGGTGTGAGCGATGATTACAACACGATTGTGTGCCCATGTGGGGTGTGAGCAATCAGATTGTGTGCCCGTGTGGGGTGTGAGCAATCCATAAACATTGTGTGCCCGTGTAGGGTGTGAGCAATGGGTGATTTATTCACAAATGATTGTGTGCCCGTGTGGGGTGTGAACGATCAGATTGTGTGCTCGTGTCGAGTGTGAGCAATCCATAAACATTATGTGCCCGTGTGAGGTGTGAGCAATGGGTGAACATCGTATGCCCGACGAGAAGTTACTTTAGGTAATGAGCGATGGTTCCAATATGTTTCTGAGTGAACTCGAGATAATTAAGTCGGTACCGTATTGCATTTGCATAAAGTCGTGAGTTGGTCTCTATGATTTGCATTTATCATCTATAATTGAGAATTGGTGGATAAACATGAATAATATATGTTTATGCGGAGTAATAGAAATTGTGAATAAACATGAATGTATATGTTTATGTGAAATGGTGAAATTGTGCATGATGAATACACTTGTTTTGTTTATATACATTGTGATGTATATGTGTGATGAGTAATGAATTGCGGTGAGAATGTGTGTATGTATATTTTTATGTTAAGATATATAATTATATGCATTGTTATTATGATAATATTTCTCACCCTTCAGCTGTTTTATGATGCTCTATGAGGCATTGCAGAGTAGGTTTGCTGGAGGTCTTTTGTGAAGCATGTCTTCATTCTTTTGGTCGGTCAGCTCTGATATGTAGCACTGGGTAGCTAGGGTCAGTTTGATGCCTTTTGTGATGCATTTGTGTATGTATCTAGGTGATGAATGTTTTATGTAAACATGAATATTTGGTGAATCAAACTTGATTATATATATATATATATATATATATATATATATATATATATATATATATATATATATATATATATATATATATGTGTGTGTGTGTGTGTGTGTGTGTGTGTGTGTGTGTGTGTTTGATGTTGATTAATGTTTAGTTTCCACTGTTATTTTTAATGTTGAGATATGGGTGTAAGGATTAAATCCTGTTGTTGCAAATTATCTAAATGTTGCATATCGTTATATGAGCAGGTGTTGTATGTTTTAATTTCACGTATAATGTGACATGCCTCTTTTATACCATGTTTTAATTATACTCTGATGGAATTTTAATATATGCCTAATTGATTAATTGATTATTTGCGGGTATAGAAAGGGGGTGTTACATTAAGAGGTATCAGAGCCAGTGTCGAGTCCGTTGTGTCTGTCTTGTTGTTGTGATGATTGAAATTTTGTTTAATCTTGTTGTTGTCTTTGGGAATAATCAGAATATGGCTGGTAGAAATGACAATGCGATGGATGCTGCTTTGGAAGCAATGGCTAGGGCGGTGCAGGGTGCACCGAATGTGAATGCTAATGATGAGTTCAGGAAGAATCAACCACCGGTCTTCAAAGGAATATTTGATCCCGATGGTGCTCAGAATTGGTTGAAAGAGATTGAAAGAATCTTCAGAGTCATGGACTGTGCTGAAAAGAGTAAAGTGAGGCTTGCATCTCACATGCTGAAGGAAGAGGCCGATGATTGGTGGGTCGGTAGAAGTCAAACTCTTGAGGAAGAGGATGAAGAGTTAACTTGGGATGTTTTTTGTGCTGAGTTCTTAGGGAAGTATTACCCTGAGAGTGTGAAAGGGAAGAAGGAGATGAAGTTCCTTGAACTGAAACAAGGTAGTATGTCCGTGGTGGACTATACTGCTAAGTTTGTGGAGTTAGTTCAATTTCATCCTCACTATGATGCTACTACTGCTGAGTTCTCTAAGTGTATTAAGTATGAGAATGGTTTGCGTCCTAAGATTAAGCAAACTATGGGATATCAAAGAATAGGAAGGTTTTCGGATTTGACTGAGTGTTGTAGAATTTTCAAGGAAGATAGCAAAGCTCGTTCTACACATTACAAGAGTTTGAATGAGAGGAAATGAAAGCAACAAGCTAGGAGTGGACCTTATGTGACACCCGCTGATAAGGGAAAACATAGGGGAAACTTTGATAAGAGATCTGGTGGAGGGAGTTCTGGTCCCGTTAAGTGTTACAAGTGTGGTGATTTGGGTCACAAGTCTTTTGAGTATGGGAAGAACATAGTGAAATGTTTAAACTGTGGAGGTCTTGGGCATGCTACTACCGAGTGTAGAAGGAATGTTGTGAAATGTTTCAATTGTGGAGAAGTGGGTCACATTAGTACGAAGTGTACTAAGCCGACGCAAGCTCAAGCGGGCGGAAAGGTGTTTGCATTAGCAGGGAAGGACACTACTAGTGCAGACCGTTTGATTAAAGGTACATGTTTTATTAGTAGTACGCCTTTAGTTACTATTATTGATATGGGAGCGACTCGTTCGTTCATTTCTCTTGAGTGCGCTAAGCGTTTGAATTTTTTATGTCTTCTTGGGGTGGTGAGATGGTTATTGAGACTCCTGCTTCAGGGTCGGTAACTACTTCTCTGGTGTGTGTAAGTTCTTCTTTGACCATGTATGGTAAATATTTTGTTATGGATTTAGTTTGTTTGCCGTTGGAGGGTTTGGAGGTAATATTGGGTATAAACTGGTTGCAATTTAACCGAGTTCATATAAATTGCTATCATAAGTCAGTAAGGTTTCCTTCTTTGGATGATGGTGAAGGGGAGAGTTTCCTATCCACGAAAGAGTTGAAGAAAATTTTAGTGGACGAAGCTCAATTGTTTGGTTTGTTTGCATCATTGTCGGTGGAGAGTGAAGTGGAGCTTAGCGGGTTCCCAGTGGTGTATGATTTTTCAGAAGTGTTTCCGGAGGATATTAAGGATGTACCGCCGGAAAGAGAAGTTGAGTTTTCTATTGATCTAGTTCCGGGTACTAGACTGATTTCGATGGCACCATATCGTATGTCAGCATCAGAATTGGTAGAATTGAAGAAGCAATTGAATGACCTATTGGACAAGAGATTTATTAGGCCAAGTGTTTCTCCTTGGGGTGCTCCGGTATTGTTGGTAAATAAGAAAGATGGAAGTATGCGGTTATGCATTGATTATCGACAGTTGAACAAGGTGACAATTAAGAACAAGTATCTGCTTCCAAGGATCGATGATTTGATGGACCAATTGGTTGGGGCGCGTGTTTTTAGTAAGATTGATTTGAGATCAGGATATCACCAGATTTGTGTGAAAGAGGAGGATATTCAGAAGACGGATTTTAGGACACTGTATGGTCATTACGAGTATTTTGTGATGTCATTCAGAGTTTCTAATGCGTCGGGTGTGTTTATGGAATACATGAATTGTATTTTTCATGAACAGTTGGATCATTTTGTGGTTGTGTTCATCGACTACATTTTAATTTATTCCAAGTCTCAAGAAGAGCATTTAAGGATTGTGTTGCAGATTTTGAAAGAGAAACAATTGTATGCTAAGTTGTCGAAGTGTGAGTTTTGGTTGTCGGAAGTAAGTTTTCTTGGAGATGTTATTTCCAATGGTGGTATTACTGTTGATCCATCCAAGATTGATGCGGTAATTCAATGGGAAGTTCCTAGATCGGTTATGGAGATTCAAATCTTTTTAGGCTTGGCGGGTTATTATCGGAGGTTTATTGAGGGATTTTCAAAGTTGGCACTTCCGTTAACGCAGTTGACTTGTAAGGGAAAACCTTTGATTTGGGATATTCATTGTGAAGAGAGTTTCATGGAACTTAAGAGAAGGTTGACAACGGCTCCGATCTTGATTTTTCTAAATCCGACGGAACCATTTATTGTGTTTTGTGATGCTTCATTGTTTGGGTTAGGTGGTGTTTTGATGCAAGATGGAAAAGTTGTGGCTTATGCTTCAAGGCAATTGAGAGTGCATGAAAAGAATTATCCTACGCATGATTTGGAATTAGCGGTCGTGGTGTTTGTTTTGAAAATTTGGAGGCAATATCTTTATGGTGCAAGATTCGAAGTTTTTAGTGATCACAAGAGTTTGAAGTATTTATTCGATCAAAAGGAATTGAACATGAGACAAAGAAGGTGGTTAGAGCTTTTGGAGGATTATGATTTTGGTTTGAATTACCATTCGGGTAAGGCAAATGTGGTCGCCGATGCCTTGAGTCGTAAGTTGTTACATATGTCCGCATTGATGATAAGAGAATGGGAACTTTTGGAGGATTTTAGAGACTTGAGTTTTGTTTATGAAATGACGCCGAGAAGTGTGAGACTTGGTATGCTACATGTTACGAATGATTTTCTTACAACCGTTTGTGAAAAGCAAAAGTTAGATTTGAAGTTTGTTGATTTGATGATGAATAAGAATGAGGATTTCAAGGTTGATAATTTTGGAGTTTTGAGATTTCATGGTCGTATTTGTATTCCCGATGACGTGGAGTTGAAAAAGATGATATTGGAAGAGGGACACCGAAGTAACTTAAGTATTCATCCGGGAGCGAATAAGATGTATCAAGATTTGAAGAAGATCTTTTGGTGGTCCGGATTGAAGAGAGATGTAGCTCATTTTGTATGTGCATGTTTGACTTGTCAGAAGTCTAAGGTAGAACATCAGAAACCTAGTGGTTTGATGCAACCGTTGGATATTTCGGAATGGAAATGGGATAGTATATCGATAGATTTTGTTACGGGATTTCCGAATACGCAAAGAGGTCATAATTCTATTTGGGTGATTGTTGACAGACTTACTAAATCTGCTCACTTTATTCTGATTGATATTAGTTATCCTTTAGAGAAGTTAGTCGAGATTTATGTTTATGTGGTTGTGAAGTTGCATGGGGTTCCCAAAAGTTTTGTATCAGATAGAGATCCTAGATTTACATCGATGTTTTGGGAGAGTTTGCAAAAGGCTTTGGGTTCTAAGCTAAGATTGAGTTCGGCTTACCATCCGCAAACGGACGGTCAAATCGAGAGGACAATTCAATCGTTAGAGGATTTGTTGCGAGCTTGTGTGCTAGAGCAAGGTGGTGCTTGGGATAATTATTTAGCGTTGATTGAGTTCACCTACAATAACAGTTTTCATTCAAGTATAGGTATGGCACCATTTGAGGCATTGTATGTTCGAAGATGTCAAACGCCTTTATGTTGGCATGAAACCAGTGAGAGAACGGTAGTTGGGTCGGAGATGGTACAACAAACAACGGAAAAGGTGAAGTTTATTCAAGAGAAGATGAGAGCTTCTCAAAGTAGGCAAAAGAGTTATCATGACAAGAGAAGGAAAGATCTCAAGTTTCAGGAAGGCGACCATGTGTTTTTGAGAGTTACATAGGTTACGGGTGTGGGTCGTGCTTTGAAGTCGAAGAAGTTGACTTCTCATTTTATTAGGCCGTATCAGATTACTGCACGAGTTGGTGTTGTGGCTTACCGTGTGGCGTTGCCTCTGAACCTTTCGAATTTGCATGATGTGTTCCATATTTCGCAACTTCGGAAGTATGTTCCGGATCCATCACATGTTATTCCTATGGACGAGGTTGAAGTAAGAGATAACCTTACGGTTGAAGCTTTACCGATTAAGATTTTGGATCGTGAAGTCAATAAGCTAAGAGGCAAGGATATTACGCTTGTGAAAGTAGCATAGGGAGGCGATGCGGAAGACAATATGACTTGAGAATTAGAGAGTGGGATGCGAGAGTCGTATCCGGAGTTGTTTGAATCTGGTAATATTTTCGAGGATGAAAATTTCTAAAGTAGGGGAGAGTTGTAACGCCCCGATTCAGATAAAATTAGATTGGAGGGTATTTTAGACATTTGCTAATTCATGATAAGTTAGAGATTTTAGTGGAATTAGAATTGTGAGAAAATGATATTTGATAGAAATAGAAAATAGAATTAGAAAGTTATAAGAGTAAAAAGAGAAAGAAAAAAGAGATTAGAAAGAAAGAGAAGAGAAAGAAAAAACGGAGAAGAGAAAAGAAGAGAAAAGAGGAAAAAGCTTGGAATTCTTCAAGATTGCTCCTAGGAATCAAAACAATCGGGTAAGGGTGTGAAATATTGTTATCCTAACCTTGTGTATGATTATGTATGTGTTAGATTGATTGGGTTTTTGTTTTGGAGGAGTTTAGAGAATGTTAGGTTTTAGGGTTTTGATGGAAAATCTAAGAAATTGGTAGATTAATCGGTAAGAACTTGATATAATCGAAGTATGATAATGAATACATGTTAATGATAATGTTTATAGAAGTTTATTTGGGTTTTGGAGGTGTTTGGGCTGACTGTTGCATAGCTGAGATGTTGCTGAAATCGTAGTTCTCGCTCAACGAGTTTTCCAGAGATTTTCTCGCTCAGCGAGCGAGCCTGGGAGTTTTTGGTTGGTGTTTCTTTTGATTCGTAAATTGAGTTTCGGTTATCCATTTTTAGTGTTCTTTATATTGATTCGAAGCTAAAAACATGTAGAAACTAATGATGCTAAAATATGTAGTTTTTAGCTGACTTTAAGTTGACTTTTCTGATAAAACGTAATTGAGTTAGTTAAGGAATTGTGGGATTGTTTGTGATATAATGGTCGTTTGGCAAATAAATGCATTGCATGGAATGAATAGGAATGCATGTTGACATGGAAGAGTTTGTTGATGTTTGGCATAATTGATACGAATGTGTGTAGTTTGTTTGTGATTGTATGAGATGAATGCATAATTATATCGTGAATAATGTATGCATTTTCAAGAATGTTGTGTGTCATTTTGCATGTAAAGCATAATGTATGCATTTTTGTGTTGTGGGATTTTATGTGAATCCGTTGTAACATTGTGTGTCCATGTGGGATGTGAGCGATGATTACAACATGATTGTGTGCCCATGTGGGGTGTGAGCAATCAGATTGTGTGCCCGTGTGGGGTGTGAGCAATCCATAAACATTATGTGCCCGTGTGGGGTGTGAGCAATGGGTGATTTATTCACAAATGATTATGTGCCCGTGTGGGGTGTGAGCAATCGGATTGTGTGCCCGTATGGGTGTGAGCAATCCATAAACAATTGGTGAACATCGTATGCCCGACGGGGAGTTACTTTAGGTAATGAGCGATGGTTCCAATATGTTCCTGAGTGAACTTGAGATGATTGAGTCGGTACCGCATTGCATTTGCATAGAGTCGTGAGTCGGTCTCTATGATTTGCATTTATCATCTATAATTGAGAATTGATGGATAAACATGAATAATATATGTTTATGCGGAGTAATAAAAATTGTGAATAAACATGAATGTATATGTTTATGTGAAATGGTGAAATTGTGCATGATGAATACGCTTGTTTTGTTTATATACATTGTGATGTATATGTGTGATGAGTAATGAATTGCGGTGAGAATGTGTGTATGTATATTTTTATGTTAAGATATATAATTATATGCATTGTTATTATGATAATATTTCTCACCCTTCAGCTATTTTATGATGCTCTATGAGGCATTGCAGAGTAGGTTTGCTGGAGGTCTTTTGTGAAGCGTGTCTTCATTCTTTTGGTCGGTCGACTCTGATATGTAGCACCGGGCAGCTAGGGTCGATTTGATGCCTTTTGTGATGCATTTGTGTATGTATCCGGGTGATGAATGTTTTATGTAAACATGAATATTTGGTGAATCAAACTTGATTATATATATATATATATATATATATATATATATATATATATATATATATATATATATATATATATATATATATATATATATATATATATGTGTGTGTGTGTGTATATATGTTTGATGTTGTTAATATTTAGTATCCGCTGTTATTTTTAATGTTGAGATATGGGTGTAAGGATTAAATCCTTATGTTGCAAGTTACCCAAATGTTGCATATCGTTATATGAGCAGGTGTTGCATGTTTTAATTTCACGTATAATGTGACATGCCTCTTTTATACCATGTTTTAATTATACTCTAATGGAATTTTAATATATGCCTAATTTATTAATTGATTATTTGGGGGTATAGAAAGGGGGTGTTACAAATTTCCTAGGAATTCTAATGACTGAATCCGAAGACATGACACTGACATCATCTGATACTATTGGCACAGACAATTTATTTCCACAATAGCTTCTGCCGAAACCCATTATCAAGGCAATATAATGAGAGGGATGTGTTTTCAGATTGCGATGGATCGTATACGCTCCGGGTAATGATTAAGGAGCTTGATCTGATTAGATTTGAAAAGAGAGCGTTGCCCCTAGCTGAGGATGATTTGTCCCATAATGGAAGTATCTGAAAGGACCTACCTCAAGAGAAATAAACAAAAGGCCCCATAATAATATGCCCCTGGTTACTTAAGCATCGTTGAATCTTGACCTGATTTCCCCAAATGAATAACATGACATGCCCCCTTGATTGGAAGATAGTGATTATGCCCCCTTGATTGGAAGATAGTGACTATGCCCCTTGTATACATTGGCTTTGATCTAGGAAGAAACTTTGTCTATCAGGAGGACTTTGGTTTACTGAATGTATATCACGTAAGCTTCTCTGTTGTCAAACACTTAGTTATATGCAAACAATGATATTCAAAATGCAACGCTTATGTCTGTCTTGAAGTTTTGAAAAAGATTTATTTTAGCAAAAAAATGTTTATAAAAACTGTGATATTAACTCGAGATTTATAATAAGCCCTAAAGGATCCAAGATACCTTTTTGTAGTAGTACGCTTTAGAACTAACCATGCTTTAGTTAGGACTTTTAAAGGGTTATAACATGGCCTTGTTTACATTTTAAGAAACAAAGGATAAATGCTCAAATTTTATTTGTACCCAACCCATTCCTCGTGATGTTCTTCAGTCCTATGTTCAGTTAACTTATGCATTGAGTCTCCCAAAAGAGTTTGGAATTGTAATACTGACATCAGTTTATTTGAAAAGCCAATCATCTTTTTTTTGGTTGAGGATTCGTAGTGACCTCTTTTTCTTTTGACTTTGTTATCCCTTCCTTTTGCCTGAACTATTTGTTTCCAGATTACATTCAGCGGCATGCCTTAATTTTTACTAAGTATCCTTCATAGGTTTTGACTTAGGGAGATTTTCTTTTGCTAGATATTGACTGTCGAACTTAGTGATTACATGGAACCATCATTAGTTGTGTACAAAAAGGACAATTGGCATAATTGAGTTAACCGAGGAATTAACCCGCCCAGGTTATGATTAGGGGTTTTAATTTGCTTGAGAATGAAAACTCCTACTTCATAGGCTCAAAAGGGTTACTAGGTATTAACTTCCTTATATCTCCACTGTTTAGGAATTGAAAAAATGCATGTACATCATCAGCATAGTCTGTTCAAAAGCATACTACATGAAATTTTGGTATCGTTTTCGTCATCCTCCCTCTAAAGGCTTACATCTTTAACAAGAGGTAAATATCACAAAAGAGAGGTAAGAGGCATAATTAAATATAGTGAAACAAATGTATTAATTCAAGACAAACATACGCACTGCATTAATGTGAAAACAAAGTTTGACATAATATTAAGTGTTTGAGTAAACAAAAGAAATTACAATTGAAGAAATCAAATGATGTCCCATCCAGTTGACTGAATGTCTTCGATTGCAATCTGTGAACTCCCAGGAGCGATATATTTTACCATGAAATCAAATATGCCACTTGGATGTCCTAAGGTATCCCAAACTTCAACAGGGATAAGTGGGTTTTCTTTCTTTCTACCTCTGGCAATTTGTCTTGCAAATTTGATGTTTGATGGACGATAGGAGAATTCAATCTGATCTTCTGGCGTAACCTCGAGGATTCCTTCGTCAATCAGGTCTTGAATCTTATTCCTCAATGCCCAACAATTATTAGTGTCATGTCCAGGACAGTTGGAGTGATACGCACACCTTGCATTGGGCTTATAGCGAGGAGAGGAAGTATTGGACTTTTGAGGAGAATTTTTCAAGGAAATTAGCTTCATCTCTAACAAGCATTGTAAAGTTTGCGACATTGGCATGTCGAATTTGATGAATTGTCTTCTACATTCGTTGTGTTGAGGTGGATTAACCCTATAAGATATTCTTTCTTTAATTGAAGAACTATCAGTATTAGCCTGTTTCTTTCCTTCTCTGATCCTTATCTTCCTTTCAACCAAGTCAGTTTGTTTCATCAGAGGTTGACTGATGATTAGATTCCCGACTCCGTTACCTTGAAGTTTATTGACAAATATTCTCAGCTCTTCTTGCCCCTGGGCTAAAGTTTGGATAAGAGCCACCTGACCATTCATCTGGATTCTCATCTTTTCCATCTCAGCTTGCAGTTGTTCCAACCGATCATCCTTGTTGTCTTCAGGGTTCTTCTTTTTCACGTCCTTAGAGAGAAGTGCTTTCAACCCTTCTTTCCCCTTGGTCAAACTCAGGATCACCTCTTGAAACTGAGCATTTTGAGCTTAAAGATCTTTGACTGATTGTTCGAGCGTCATTTCTGCTGAAATAAACAGCGAGAAGATGAGAAACCTGCTATGAAAACTTGTCATGCAATGATATGGTATGTAGATGCATATGCAATGTTTTCAAGGACCGTGGGATTTAAATTTGTTAAAACAAACAAAAACAAAACTCTTATTAGTAGGCTCAAAATAATATTGCCCATTGGGCTTACAAATTAAAACAAACAAAATTTATAAAGAAAATAAAACATCTGAGAATTAAGTCTCCCATGGACGCTTCCTCTTGGTGTTGAGATATGTGTTGAGATTCCGCTCCTCGTGAAGTTGTTTTGTCAGCTCCAACACTCTTCCTTGGCTAACCCTGAATTGAGCTTCAAAGGTATCTCTTTGCTCCTTCAGTTGGATCCAGGACTTCTGCAGCTCTTCCAGATCAGTAGACATATCTGGATGAAGAATGGTATAAGGAACATCTCCTTTAGCAATAGGCTTAACAATCACCGATAGAACAGTAGGATATGGCATTATAAGAGTCTGAGCACAAGACCACACCCATATGAGGTAAGGTTCCATAGGAATAAAATACTTTGGTTCCAGAGTCTTACTATCAACCTTGTTCACCTTACTCCAAGCTCGTATAAACCTTTGACGGTAACCTTGAAGATTGTTGTCATAATCAAATACAATACCTTGAATAAGCATGTCATGAGGACCATTATTCTGAGCATAACCAATCTGACGTAGTGATAAAGAAGGATTGTAGGTAATTCCCCCTCCTATGCCAAGGAGTGGCACATTAGGGAACTCCCCGCAACGGTCAATGATAGTGACATTTTCCATAGATCGGGAACACTAGTGAATATCTAAATGAGAGAGTGACATTATCCTTTTAGACCACCTCAAACCTTTGTTCATTCTTCATCACATATTGAGGAAGGTGAGAAATAAACCACCTAGATAGTAGAGGTATGCAACACATCAGAGTTCCCCGTGCCTTCATAGTACGAGTGTGGAGAGAATGTAAGATATCTCCAAGCAATGTAGGCACTGGATTGTGAGTCAGAAATATGTTGATGGCGTGTACATCTATTAACTGGTCTGTATTAGGGAATAGCACAAAACCATAAATCAGCAAGGCTAAGATCTCCTCAAAAGCATCATAACTCATAGCATCCAAGAACACCTGAGCTTTCTCTATCAATATGCTAGCAAGAATACCCTTTACTCCACTTCTTGTTTCTAGGACAATGTCTGATTTCTTCAAATGGAGGGTGCGACAATGACTTCAGGTTTAGGCTCTTTCTCCAAGCCTGTGAAGGGTTTCTGATCAAGGATAGGAACACCCAGTAATTTGGAGAATTCTTCCATTGTAGGTACCAACTGATAATTGGGAAATGTAAAGCAATGATGTTTAGGATCAAAGAACTGGAACATGACACTCATCATATCTTCATCAAACCCAGAGGTAACCAAGTCAAGTAGATAACCATGATTTTTGATGAATTGATAGCTTTCAGGAAGTTTGGATATCAATTCTTTAAGCTTGGAAGGTATCCCTACAAAGTTGATCCGGATAGTGTTCCTACGAGCGGAAGCCATAACCTGCAACAAAGAATAAAGATAAATCCTTTGGTCCTTGAAATGGTTAGTGATAATGCTATGCTTATGATGTCATGATGTTATAATGTTATGTTCAATCACAAACATGTGGCACACACAAGCAAGTCACACAATAGCCCTAGGTTTAGAGGCTTGCATGAGGTTTAAAGGAAAGTACCCTCCCCCTGAAGTTTAGTTGGTTCATCCTATCCTAGTAAAAGTAACTGGGTTCTAAGGGATCTCAATATCACTGATCCTTCTCAAGGGTTATTGTTCAGTAGGCAACTAACTTGCCAACCAAAACCCCCCAAGATTAGAATCTCAATGAGCGTAGCATCGAGTATCAACCAACTTTAGACTTCTCCAAAGTCGGCTATCTCACTACTTTCTAAAGGCCAAGATGGGTCAATTAAGGTTCTAAAGGGTATTTAGTGTTAACGACAACATATGGAAGCCTCATATTATCCTCAACTTACTTAAGGAACATAAGTACCAACCAAGAAGTCACACTAACTGTAGCCACCAGATCAACCATATCGGTATATGCCGTACAGTTTCCTTGGTCTATCGCCACTTACCTAAGGTACACTAGATCCGGGTTAGGATCTTTCACACAGTAACCCCACAACAATCCCTTAAAGATAAAGCAAGCAAATCAAACAAGTAAGTGATCTTAATTCCTAAGGTAACCCCTCTTTTACTAAGTACTCCCCAACAGAGTCGCCAGTTTTGTAACACGGTGAGGGAACTGATTTGGTGTTTTTGTTTGACAAAAACATATATGGATAGCAAGAGTCGCCACCGAATTTTATTTTATCCAATAGGAAAGGGTATAAAAGAACAGGAAATACCTTTTTAAAATTTTTGAGTTAGGGGGTAGGTTATATAAAGGGAAGGTGTTATCACCCTTTATATCCATGGTTATCCATGGGCTCTTAGTTACTTAACTCACTTGTTTGTTTGAAAAAAGTGTGAAGTGTGTGTTTAGAAAAGATTTTCAAAAGTTCTTTATAATGATCCTCGTATGGATGTATACAAAGTCTTGAGTTTGAAAATATTTTGAAAGTGGGGTGTGAATAAGAGTTTTTGAAATATGTGAGCAACTAATTAAGTGCTACCTACCCTAGACTGGTCTTTCATGTTTCTTTATTTCTGATCGTACCTAGAGATCAGGATCCGATGTGGCCGGCGTCGAACATGGATGGGCACGGTTGATGATGGAGAAAAGGGGGTGTACCTGCAAAGGCACTCCGATGCTAAAGTCAGAGAGCGAGCAACGGGTGAGCAAGTACGAGGTTTTGGGTCAAGATTTGAATACTCGACCCTCTCAAATGAGAGAGTTTTTATATTGGTCCAAGTGGATGGTCATTGGTCCGTATAGTTGGGCGTGGATCACGAATTCTGTAATAACCGCTAACGGTTAGGAGCTAGCCGTTGGGGCACTATTTACCTCACTCGGTTTGTTAGTTGGTCGGATGGTACTGGTGTCGAGCGGCCGTCAACGGGTTATTGGGCTGATTGTGGGTGAGAGAGTGTTTGGGCCCAAATTCGTAATTTGGGGCAGTCCGGAACATGAGCCCCCAAGTTGTTGTTTCCGATCGAGGAAGCGATGACTTAAGGATATATGGCTGCTTGGAGATACCTGTAACATTGATCGATCGTCTCAAGCAATGACTACTCGAGGGCTTTGTTCGGGGACCCCGTTCCTGGTCCGTTGCACGCCCTTTCACTTGATAGGTAGTGGAAGGGTGGATTTGATATTTTAATCGAATTCACTAACACCTTTCCTCTACTTTTCAGGTGAAAATGCGCTCGTCGATCCCTACGACATTTCCTCGGAGGAAAGCACGTCGGAGGATTCGGGCTCTTCGGCAACTATCCCATCCGACCCCGAAAGCTCCTCGGGGACTCAAAGGCAACCAAAATAGATGAGGTGGCCACGACGGGGGAGAGGCTGGTGCTCCCGTGGTTCCAGAAGAAGAGGAAAGGGCTCTCACACCCGAGGAGTGGGTCATTGAGGACCTGCTGTACAAAGTTTCATCTTATGCTCGGCCGTGTGAAGATCCACTCCCTGTGGTGGGGAATCTTGCCCATTGGAGGGTGACATGTCCAGGCGACGACGACAAAATTTTCTCAGATTTTGGGGGGAGAAAATTTTTAATGTATGGGTATGTTGTTTCAACCTTAGGGATCAGGCTTCCATTCAACGATTTGTTCTTCTCGGTGCTCGGTCACCTGGGAGTAGCGCCCTCGCAGTTGCATCCCAACTCTTATGCCTTTATGCGAGCATTTGAGTTAACATGTACGCACCTTGGTGCGGGGGCTACCATTCCTCTCCTTTTCCGGTTGTTCTCCCTGCAGCGCCAGGTGGGCGAGGGAATGCCCGAAAGGGTTTCATATCCTTTAAACAACGTGCCAAGATCTTCAAGGCACATTCGGAGTCCATCCGATCGTTCAAGGGCGGCTATTTTTTGATCGAACCTATGAGTCGAGAAGCTACAAGGTTGATCAGCTTTATGGGGGTCGACAACAACGAGATTGATGTACCCAGGCTAGATGCGCAAAGGTGCCAGATCCCTAGGAGAATTTGGATGTTTCCTTTCTCATGGGATTACGGTCATATGGGCGGCCTGTGAGCGATTTTGTTCAGATAGGGGATGCTCTGAACGAGGACGATGCAACCAGCTTCGAAGAGTTTCGTAAGTTGGTGTCTTCTTTCACTCCGACCTCGATGCTCGACAGAGAGGGGAAAATAATGTTAGCTTCTGACGGGGGAGAAGCTGTTGAGCGTCCGCTGATTGACGTCACAACCCTCATGGCTTGTAAAAACGGGCAAGAAGTGTCCGAACTGTTTGGTATTTGCTTTGCTTATTGTTTATTTGTCCTGTGATTTTATGTTCCTGGTCGACCTGACCTCTTTCTCTTTCCTCTGTTTTGCAGGTTCTATGGCGAATTCTCCGGACAAGATCCAAGACAAGTTAAGACAAGTCAACAAGAGGAAAGCCAAGATCGTCCAGACCCGACTGGTGGGAAACGATACAAGCGGTTCTGGCTCGGGCCCCGTCTCTCGAGGCTCCCTGGGCGTGACTTCGGGTTCGATTCTTAAAAAACACAAAGCCAGAACGACTATTACGGACTTGACGACCAATGCCCCTTCAAAACCCAAACACATGTTGCCATCGTGTTTCGTGAAACGCAATTTCTTCGAGGATACTTCCTTGGAGGTCGAACGAGAGGACTCTCTGTTTTTTGAGCAGATGCATCGCCCTACTCGGAGGTTATCCCTAGCACAGGATGTCAGCGCTGTCATGCGGGTTCTATCCATGGCCTCGATGTTAGCCGAGGGGAACTCTGGGCAGGAGCATGAAAGGTTGTTGAGGATGCTGAGGCCACGATCAAAGAGCTGACGGCGCGGGCTGATGTGATTGCCAAGCTAGAGGTGGACAAGAGGAAGGCTGTCGACCCGAATAAAAAGTTGAAAGACGCCTTCTTTCCCAAAGAGGATGAGGATGAACACACCAAGGGTTTGATGAGCAGGGCGCACTCCCTTGTCCGGCTGGATCAGGATCTGGAAGAACTGGGGGACACGACCAAACTAAGCTTTCAAAATGTTATGGATCAGATCATGACTCTCCATCCGGAGTTAGATCTTGATACTGATCAGATCAGCTATTTGTACAAGATCGAGGATGGTCGGATTGTAGTCCCTGACTATATGATCGTTGGCGATTCTCAGCCCGGTGAGTCCGATCAACCAGTCCAGCCTGAAGCTCAGCAACCTCGGAGTGAGGGCCAACCCGGTGTCTAGGAGGAGGGGGTAATTAGTTTGGCCTGCATGCCCGAATATATGTAATTTATTGTTTTTGCTCGGGGACTTGGTCCCCGTTTTATGTAATTTTGAACAAGTCGGCTCTTTGGGGTCGCAATTTCTCAATGAATGTTCCCGGCCTGGGCGGTCGTTTTGTTATTTTGCAGTGTTTTTGTTTCCACATATGATTGCACGTTCGTCGGAGGACTTTTATTTTAAATGTATGATTTCGCTAAGTATTTTATGCTCGTCTGGCATATGATATATTGGTTGAATAGGGGGTAAATTCTCGTTAGAAAGTGTGATCCGTCGGTTAAGGGAACCGGTCAGACGTATGGAGGCTGGCTCCGGGTCGGTATCCGGGTCAAGATCATGGCTAGGATTCCGTGGCTTGAACGTCCCATTGCGAGTTGGGGTTCTTCCTGGTCGTGGTACTTAGGAGATGTTGGACTCGTTTGAGTATCCGTCCCTGCGACAGTTACCTTCCTCTTCGTGAGGGGGTTCTGTTGATCAAACGTTTTGGGTTGCAATGCTTGTACCTGGGCCTGCAGGTTTGGTCGGACCATCTGCTCCTCGTTTGGGAGTTGAACAGGGCGACCTTCATACTAGCTGTAGTATTGCTTGAGTTTCTCGGTATTCCACGGCCGAACGAGCTCTTCCCCTTGAAGATTTTCTAAGTAATAGGCTCCGTTTTCGGTCTTTGACCGGACGTGATATGGCCCCTCCCAATTTAGTGCCATCTTCCCTTCTCGGGAGTCTTTGTGATTTTTCCTCAAGACGAGACTTCTAACTTCGAATGCTCGCTTAATAACCTAGGTATCATGTCGAGCTGATATTTTTTGTTTAAGTGTAGCTTCTTGAAGAGCAGCTTCCGATCGGATTTCTTCGACTAAGTCGAGCTCTTCTCTCAGTGTTTTAGAGTTGGTGTCTTGGTCCATAGGTGACTCTGTTTTCCTGGACGGTATATGAATCTCTATGGGGATGACCGATTCAGTCCCGTATGCTAGCCAGAATGGGGATTCCCCGGTTGTTGGATGAGGTGTGCTCCTGTACACCCAAAGAACATTGTGCAGTTCTCCGACGCAGCGTTTTTTGTGCTTGTCCAACCTTCATTAAAGACCTCTTAAGATTACCCTGTTCGCAGCTTCTGCTTGCCCGTTAGTCTGAGGGTGCTCGACCGAGGCGAAGTGCTGTTTGATTCCTACCGAGGTTATGAATTCCTGGAAATGCTTGTCGGTGAACTGTGTCCCATTATCTGTTACAATGGCGAGCAGCACCCCGAATCGGGCGAGGATGTTCCGCTTGAAGAAGCGTAAGATGTTGAGTGCAGTGATTTTGTCTAAGGCCTCTACTTCTATCTATTTAGTGAAATAATCGACGCCCACGATGAGATACTTGTTTTGGCTGGTGCCGATGACGAAGGGCCCTAATATATCTAGTCCCCACCAGGCAAACAGCCATGGGGAAGATAATGATTTTAACTCGGTAGGAGGTGCCACGTGTACTTCACCATGCTGTTGGCATCTGTCACATTTTTTAACGTGCTCCTTCGCGTCGTTCTACATCGTTGGCCAGTAGTATCCTGCTCGTAGGATTTTGCGGGTGAGCGATCGCCCACATGGACGTTGTGCGTTGATCCCTTCGTGGACTTCCCTCAACACGTATGGAATGTTTTTGTTCCTCGACGCACCTGAGGAGTGGCGTGTAGAAACCCCGACGATACATCTTTCCCCCGACCATGGTATATGAGCATGACCTACGCCGCACGATGCTGGCCGTTTTTGGGTCCGTTGGTAATTCTTCCTTGGTCAAGTAATTGAATACTGGGGTCATCCAACAGTTAGCGTCGCCCACAACGTTGACGTCTACTGGGGCTGACGATTGCCTAATGCTGGGTCGATTGAGTATCTCCTGTATGACGGATTTGTTGCCCCCTTTCATCTTGGTACTTGCTAGTTTGGACAATATATCTGCTCGGGTGTTGTTCTTGTGCGGGACGTACCTGACTTCTACGGACGTGAATCATTTTAGTTTCTCTTTGACCAAAGCTAAGTATTCAGTCATGTTGTCGTTTTTGGCTTAAAAATCAACTCGCACTTGGTTGGCGACCAACTGGGAGTCTGTGCATATTATAATTTCCTCTGCCCCTAGGTCGTCTGTAAGGCATAAACCGGCCAGGAAGGCTTCGTACTCCGCTTGATTATTGGATGTGGGGAAAGACAAGGTTAAGGATACTTCGATGATGGTTCCTTCTTCGTTTTCAAATATCATCCCGGCCTCGCTTCCTGCCGAGCTAGACGCTCCGTCCACGAAGATGGTCTACCTAGATGGGGATGTTAAAGTCTGCTCGGTGAAGGTACGTTCTACTACAAAGTAGGCCAAGGCTTGAGCTTTGAGGGCCTGCCTTCACTCGAACTTGATGTCGAACTCGGATAATTCTAGCGACCATTTCAGCATTCGTCCGGCCATATCCGGCCTTTCGAGCATCTGCTTGATGGTTTGGTCTGTCCTGACGACAATAGTATATGCCAAGAAGTAGTGTCGCAACCTTCTTGCTGCAAAGAGGAGGGCCAGCGCTACCTTTTCTATTTGCAGGTATCTGAGCTCAGGGCCATTCAAGGATTTGCTCGTAAAGTAAATAGGCTTTTGCCCTTTGGGCAGTTCACGAATAAAGGTCGCGGTCACCGCCTCGTTTGCCACAACGAGGTAGAGGTATATCGTTTTGCCTTCGTTAGGCCTGAAGAGTACTGGGGGATCGGATAATGCTTTTTTCAAGTGGGCCAGGGCTTGCTCGCATTCGTCGGTCCATTCGAAAGTTGATTCTTTGCGAAGGAGTTTGTAGAATGGGAGTGCGTGCTGGGCGGATTTAGCCACAAACCGGGTGAGGGAAGTGAGCACTCTGTAACACCCTAATTTTTGCCCTAAGATTTCTTTGCATCTCATCTGCATTTTGCATACAAACAAGATCGCACTGGCTTTCGAGTTTCTCCTCAGATGTAGGGTCTATGCTTCGCAGGGGATCACCATTATTTTTTTTACTTCTTTATATTTGTTTATATTTACTGACTTCTAACCAAAATACAAAAATATGTTGCAGTGTTTTTCTTCTTCTCTGTGTTGCAGGTTTGCGAAGATAAGACAGTTCAGATGCGTTTGTTCAGTTACAATTCGATCCAAATGGATGTTTGACCTAATATTGGTCAAACTATCAGATAAATTGTTTCGACTGTAAGTTGTGTGTGCCAATGGTTCATTTCTCGGATAATGCGTTTTCAAAGTACAAGTTGGGTTGTGTGACAGTGTTTTGTGCGAGGGCGAATTTCAGACAATGTCAGTGACTGTGGTGGAATTGGCAAGCGGTTCATTGGTTCAGATTGACTGTGTTCATCAAGTGGCTTGTGAAAGTGGAAGTTCAAAATTTGGTTCTGGGCTTAAAATAAAAATTCACTGTTTAATCCATTACCCGATTCATACATTTTTTTATCTACCATCTTTACCTCATCCATATTTCCATTATCCAATCATTTTCTATCCATATATTTCCAACCATTATCCATATTTCGATTTTTTTTTCATCATCCATCTTTCTAGAAATTCTATTATCATTTCCTTTTTCCCATATTTTTAATTCCAATTCAATATCCAAATTATTCAATTTCTATCCATCCTCAATTTTTATTCAAATATCCATTTTAATCAAATTCATTTTTTCTTTCAATTTCTAAATCTCCATAATATCCATTTTTTATTATAATTCCAATATTCCCATTATCATATTAAAAAAAACCATTAACCATTTTTTATATATAATACCATTTTTTTTGATCCATTATTATATCTTTCTTTTCTCATACCACAAAAAATATAGAAAATATCATAAGCCCATTACCAAAATTGAAGCCCATATCATTTTTTGTTGTTGTTCAACCCATTTTTATTTTCTTTTACAAAAATGAATTGAAGAAAATGAAAAAATCAAGGAATTCAAAGACTTCCTCCAACAGCCTTTTCCAAGCCTATCCGTACAACATTTGCCCAGCCCAAACATCAAAACAAGCCGCATAAGCCTCCATCCGTACCAAAGCAGTCACTTTCCATAGCAGCTTCTCATCACAGCTTGCAAGCCGCACGCCCTTCAACATCAGCAACTCACGCATCATGCCACACTTTCACCTCAGCTACCAACAACCTCCAATCCTATCTCCCAGCCGCATATCAAATAAGCCTCTCGCCCTCACACCAAGCCTTCCGTACGCAATACAATACGCGCATCACGCTAGCCACATCAATTCCACTTGCATCAGCCGTACGAGAGCCACAGTAATCCGTAAGCCAGCTTTTTCACATCACCTCAGGCCAAGTACCACAAGCCGCGACACAAACCAACAACAACACCTGAAGCCTTTCCGCATATAACACCAACTTTCCACAACGTACACAAGTCGTATCCCAAAGCCAGGCCAAGCCAAGCCTCTTGCTTCACATAACGCATCCCGCACACGAGTAACAAACCTGTCAAAACGCAGAACTTCAAAAATCAAAACGCAAGCAAGTAAATCATAAAACGCAAAAAGCCAGCAAAACGAAAGCAAAAACGGAAATGAACACGGGATTCTTGTGACCCTCCCAAACGCAATTCAAATTGCCACAAAACGGCAACCCTTCCCTTCACTCTTCCCCTATTTAAACAACCCTCCTCCTTCATCAAATTCAAAGCTTCAAAAGCCCTCTAAAGCTCTGCCAAATTGAATCCAGAAACAAAAATCTCCAATTCTTCCCACCTTCAACCTTCAATTGAATCTTCATTCTTAAATCACTTTCAACCCTAAAACCTCATTGAATCCGAAAGGAGAGGAAGAAGATTCGCAAGTGAGAGAACGAAATTCGCAAGAAGAAGAAAGAGGTTGAAACCGAATTGGTGAGATCGAAAGGAAGAAGAAGCGTTCAGTTCGGTTTTGATTTTGAGAAGGTGAAGATTGGAGAACTTTTTTCCCCCTGTTTCGTGTTTGGAATCGCAGAAGAAGAAGATGACTGAATTTCCTTTTTTTTCATTTTTTATATATATTTTTTCATTTAAAATTAAAAATGTGATGGCATTTGGGCTTTAGCTGTGGATCTGTTTGTGCTATCCTGACCCGCGGATTAGTCATCCCCCCTCCCCTTTCTATTTTCTTTTTTTTTATTACTTTTCAATTTTCTTGGCTTTTGTTATATTCTATTTTTTTTGAAAAATATTTTAAAGTATATTTTAGCAAAAGATTTAGAAAAGAATTGTTTTATAAACAATTTAGAAAGGAATTTTTAAGAAAAGAATTTTAAAAATATTTCAATTTCTTTTTATGGATCTACTTTTAGATCCGTTTTTTTCTTCATCTTTTATTTTGGTCGATGACAATCTCCGATTCGTGATTGTTGTTTTCCGATAGGTTTAATCTTCATTATTTCAAATCTATGGATGAATGATCATTTGGATCATTCTCCATACTTTGAGATCGTGATAGGTTGCTTTTCGATAAATTCAACGAAAATCTCGATTAAGATTAGACCATTCTCTTTCTTTTAGTGTGGCATGTTTTCGGAGAACGATCCATAATATCGTTTCTCTAACATGTATTAGCACAAATATTTTCCACTTTCATTAGTGGTGGCCGGCCTCATTTGTAGGGTAATTACTTCGTAAATTACTCGGCGATTGCTTAACATAGACCTAAAGTTGTCCCGATTCGGATTAAGATCCACTTGGATCCGGTTTGCCTCAATTTTTTTTCTTTTCGTGGTTGTGCTTGATTAAGTTCATCATACCACTTTATATTGTAAATATTATAATAATGTGAATATAATCCATTTAAATTTAATCTCTCGCACCTTATCCTTTTATTTCAATTTCTCGTTCCTTATCTCTTTATTATGCTTTATCATATTATATCATATATCATTTTGTTTATGTTTATATTGTTGCTTGTGATTTTTATTTTGTCCATTTGGACACCAAAACATTAATAAAGGATTAAACACTTAAAAGACTTGTGACTTTAATTTCGGACTATGGTTACTATCCTTAGCTTTGGAGTATGGACTTAGATTTTAGTATCTCTACCCTAGCTCAAGTTGTGATGGATTGGAAACTTTGGCCTCAAGTTATTTCATTGGTCTTTGAAGATGGAATTCCGGTTACTTTGAAGAAGTGTGCATAATATGGTTTGATCGCTTTTCTCTTAACTTTTAATTCAAGTCTTAGGATAGTCCCTTCATCTTCTCCCCATTCTTAAATTTTCAAAACTTCTCCCTATTTCAAAAATCTTCTTTGTTTTCAAACTTCAAATGCTTTCGCAATCAAACCTTGACTTAGGTCAAGTGATTTTACCTTTTCACTTTATTTTCTTAATAAATGTTAATTCATGTAAATATATTGAAATCTTTTCTTACATACTTTAAAAAAATCCAAAACTCACTCAATTTGTTTTTGTGCCTTTGTGCACCTTTTCTTTTCATATGTTTAGATATGATTCATCCTTTCTAGCGGAATTATTCGCTAAAGGATGACGACTTATCTCTACATTTTAAAATCAATTCAACTTATTGTTTCTTTTCAAATTTTGTACCACGAACTACGAGGTTTTGATCTCGCATTGCACTTTGTGGGTACGTAGGCATGAGGCGTTAAAACCTCATCAAACACAAAATCATTAAAAAACATTCTTCTTCTCATCCCTTCAATCATTTTCAAGCAAACCAATTTCAAACCAAAAAGCAATAAATATTTCAAAGGGCTCCCTTGGAGTACCACGGACGAGTCGGGTGCTTAAAACCTTCCCGGTTCGTAACCAATCCCCTTACCCATTCTCTGTTTGTTTCTTTTAGCTTTTGCTTTTAGATTCTTAGGTTTTTGTTCGTTCTTTTACCTTTTTCCTTTTGGAAATAAATAAAAGCGCGGTGGCGACTCTGTGTACATCGAGTTAAGTTAATCAATAGCTTACACTCACGATTTTACCGCTACAGAAAAGTGGCGACTCTGCTGGGGAGTAATCTCTAAGCGGATTCAGCCTACTTTGATTTATTTATTGCTTTGGTTTGATTTGTTTGTCATTTGGTTGTTCTGTTTTGGTTTTGGTGATCCTCTGTGTGAGATAGATTCTAACCCGGATCTGAGTGGAACTTATGATAGGACGGCGATATTCGAAGCGATAAGCGATGGAGTAGTCTAAAGCTATATCAATTTGATAATCTCCACTCGGTTAGGCTCTCTTGGACTATCAATGTCATGACGGGTAATCGTACGTGGCATTATTTTCCGACCTTGAGCTGATCATACTGAGGACTGTAGAACCCTTAACCCATCCAAGCCAATTTAGGAATGTAGTGCGGAAATTGTCTGGGTGTAAACCTAAGGCGGTTGTCACGCGATACTACACTCGGACGAGGTCTATTTTAAGAATGTTATCGGTTGGGGAGTAATCCAACGTACCGATGATATTCTAAAGATGGCTGTTAACTCCGGGCACCTCTGTTAGCACCCTTTTGGTTTTCTGCAGGTACAATGAAGACAAAACCTTAGTACTTACCTGTGTGGGTTGGTGTTCTGTTACCATGACTTCATGCTCGTGACTCGGAACCTAAGCCCGTGTGCCTTGTGTGATCTTGTTTGTGTTTGTTGCATACATGCAATCATACATTCATGAGCATTGTGTATAAGATTTCAAAGGACTTATAAGGAACTTTTGCAAAATTTCAGATGTCCATGGCTATGACTTTTGAAAGGAGGAACACAAAGAAGTACACCTTCAAGAATCCTAATGTAGTAGAGTTGAGAAAGCTAGGGGCATTGGTTGTCGATACCCAAGAGTTCCGAAGATGTCATGGGAAGCTTTTGTATATGTTGGACACTGATGTACCTGAGGGGATTCTCCCTACTTTGGCTCAGTTTTATGATCCGTTGCATCATTGTTTTACTTTTCTGGATTATCAGCTTGTGCCGACTTTGGAGGAGTATTCTCATTGGTTAGGTTTGCCTATTATGGACAAGGAGTTTCTTTTCAGTGGTTTAGAGAAGGAGCTTACTATCAAGGTCATCGCCAAAGCACTTTTTCTTAAGGAATCCGATCTTAATGGGAAGTTTCTTCCAAAGGGGAGTGTTCGTGGTATTAATTCTAAGTTCTTGATGGGAAAGGATTCTACTTCACTTACTTTGGGTCATAAGGATGCATTTGAGGCTATTCTTGCTTTGCTCATTTATGGGATTGTCTTGTTTCCGAACTTGGATGGTATTGTGGATGAGAATGCTATTCAGATCTTCTTGAAGAAGAACCCGGTGCCTACTTTACTTGGAGATATGTATCATGCTTTTCACTATAGGACCTCCAAAGGTGATGGAGAGATTTTATGTTGTGCGCCTCTTCTTTATAGGTGGTTTATTTCGCACCTACCGAAGTCGGATGTCTTCAAGGACAATAGAGAGAATCGAAGATGGTCTCAAAGGTTGATGTCACTTTCTCATAAGGACATGACATGGTATAGTTCTCATTATGATACTGGAGTGCTTATTGATAGTTGTGGAGAATTTCCTAATGTACCTCTTCTTGGTACACATGGGGGAATTAGCTACAACCCTATTTTGGCTAGACGACAGTTCGGATATTGTTTGAAGGACATACCAAACAATCTTTCCTTATCCCGTTTCTTCTTTCTTAATGGTGCTGATCATATAAAGATGAAGAAAAGGATTGCTCATTCTTGGCATGCGGTTCATCGGAAAGAGAAAGGTCAATTGGGTAGACAACACCTTCCTCCTTCCGAATGTTATATCCAGTGGGTTCGATCTAGGGCTTCCAAGCTCAAGATGCCTTATCCACCTGAGGAGCCTCTGTTTCCCATATTACCTTTGTCTGCTTTTCTTCCTCCCGTTGATGAGAAGGTGGCTCTTCAAGAAGAGTTAGACAAGATGAAGAAAGAGAAAGAAGAATGGCTACTTGAGAGGACTACCATGCAGGAGCAGCTGAAGGAGAAGGATGATCTCATTGAGCTACTTGAGCGTTGTGTCACGAAGAGACCAAGAGAGGATTTATTTTCCTCTAGTACTCCATCTACCATTCCTCCTACTTCCGGTGCTTGGAAGTCCATTGTCGACAAGTTAGTGAAGGATAAGGAAGATATGGAAGATCGGTACAAGAATGAGATCAAGAGGATTTGTATGAAGTATCAGCCAGGATTCGGGACTTCTTCGGATATGATTCCCTAGGCCTAGTTTACTTTTCCTCTTATGTATTAGGATTATTGATGTTTGTACTTCATTTGTAATCCTCACTTTGATCTTGATGAGAATGAGTTTTTAAGTATTTCAAAAAATGTCTCTTTATAAATATCGCAAGTTATCTTATAGTCCTTTGAAATCTTTGCATTTGCATACGCATACCATGCATCATATCCGCATTTGTCTTGATTTTTGAGTGTTCTCCAGGGATCTTATGTTGTTTCTTGGTCTTCATTCAGTTCTCCTGTCAAGCTGACTCACCGATTTGATACTCGAGCTAATCGGAGAAGGGTGATGGAAAATTTACAACAAGAGAATCGCGAGCTGCGCGAAGAGGTTACTTATCTGAGGGAAAGCTTGGAAAGAGTGTCTGCTATGATGGAAAGTTTGGTGGCTGCTCAGAATCAGCCACCTCCCAATTCTCCTGTTCAGAATACTGTCATATCCGAGATTGTTACCGCATCAATTCCTGTTGAGATTGTAATTTCTCCTTGCTACCGTATGCCTGCTAGCACACCTTGGGGCATGCCAGTGGATTTTATTCCTGTTGGGTATCGTCCTCCTCATCATCCTGAGACTGCTGCATTTAATACTCTCCCACCACCAGTGTGGACTACTCTTCCTCCAGTTGTGACTACTGCATTACCTGTGGTGCACACTATTCCGCATCATGATGAAATGATTTACCATGCTGAGCCCAGTGAAGGCGCTGGAGTGGCTGAAAGACTTGATGACTTCCAGGGACGCTTTGTTGAGATACAGAGGGAGATGAGAGCCTTGAAGCATAAGGATTTGTTTGGAAAAGATGCCTACGATCTTTGTCTGGTCCCTAATGTTAAAGTTCCTTACAAATTCTAGTTGCCTGAGTTTGAGAAGTACAAAGGCAACACTTGTCCGTTAAGCCATTTGATGATGTATGCAAGAAAGATGTCTGCTCAGACTGATAATGATAAGCTGTTGATTCACTATTTTCAGGATAGTTTGACCGGTGCACCCATGAGGTGGTATATGAGTCTGGATAATAGCCAAATCAAGACCTTCAATGATTTAGGAGAAGCTTTTGTGCGGCAGTACAAGTACAACGTTGATATGGCGCCAGATAGAGATCAACTTCGTGCTATGTCCCAGAAGGACAAGGAGACTTTTAAAGAATATGCGCAGAGATGGCGCGAGCTGGCAGCCCAGATTGTTCCTCCGCTAGAAGAAAAAGAAATGACAAAGATCTTCTTGAAGACTTTGGGTTCTTTTTATTATGAGAGAATGATAGCAAGCGCTCCTTCCGATTTCACTGAAATGGTGAGTATGGGGATGCGTTTAGAAGAAGGTGTCCGTGAAGGACGGTTAAGTCAAGAGAATGGCAATGGTTCAAGCTCTAGAAGGTTCAACTTTGGGAAAAAGAAAGAAAATGAGACTAATGCAGTATCCCGTGAATGTTATAGAAGACCTCACAGTCGTGGGAATCACCATTCGCAGCATGTAGCTTCTGTAACACCAATGATTAACGTGGCTCCAATTGTGCCAGCAGTTCCAAAGTATCAACCTCATTATCAACAACCTTCTGTGCAACAAGGTGGTAATCAACAGGCTCGGGCTAAGCCAAGTTTTGATCCTATTCCGATGTCGTATGCGGACTTGCTTCCATCTTTGATTGCAAAGAATCTGGTGCAAACACGTCCTCCACCTCCAGTTCCAGAGACTATTCCATGGTGGTATAAGCCAGAGGCTCGTTGTGCTTTTCATCAAGGTGCCCCAGGGCATGATGTTGAGAATTGTTATCCACTGAAGTTTGAAGTACAAAAATTGATGAGAAACAATGTTCTGTATTTTAATGATGTTAATCCAAATGTGCAGAAAAATCCGTTGCCGAAGCATGGTAATGCGTCTGTGAATATGGTTGATGGTTGTCCTGGGTTGTTCAAGATCTATGAAGTTCGTCATATTCGAAGGTCTTTGGTTGAGATGCATGCTTTCTTAAGTGAATATCACGATATTGATCACGATTATGCTGGATGTTGTATCTGCTCGGTGAATCCTCGTGGTTGCGTGATTGTTAAGAGAGATATCCAAAAGATGATGGATGATAAGCTGATTGAAGTGACAACAAAAAGAGATGAATATGAAAATGAAGTGAATGTTATTATGCCTCAGTTCAATCTTCCTGAGAGGACTGTTCCTGAGAGGGTGGTTATTTCTTTTGATAGTCGCAAAAATGATGTTACTCCATTGGTGATTAATGTGCCTGGTCCAATGCCATATGAGTCTGATAAAGCTGTTCCGTACCGGTATAATGCTACGATGATAGAGAATGGTAGAGAAGTTCCTATTCCTACTCCAAAGTCTGTGGTTAGCATTGCTGATGTGACAAAGGTTACCCGAAGTGGTAGAGTGTATGCTTCAGATCCTCCGAAAAGAGTTGAAGATACAAGTGCGAGTAAGCAGATTATGGATGTTGTTGTCCAATCAGGCCAATCTGGTAATAGTGAAGATGAGGTGCTAAAATTGATAAAGAAGAGTGAGTATAACATGACTGAGCAGTTGTTGCAGACTCCATCGAAGATATCAGTTTTATCGCTCTTGATGTGCTCTGAGGCTCATAGGCAGTCTTTGCAGAAGATTCTTGATCAAGCTTATGTTGACCATGATGTGACTGTTGATCAATTTGATAGTATTGTGGCTAATATCACGTCATGCAACAATTTGAGCTTCTGTGATGACGATCTGCCTGAAGAAGGAAGGAATCATAACTTGGCGTTGCACATTTCGGTGAATTGTCAGGAAGATGTTATGTCCAAGGTGCTAGTTGATACCGGATCTTCTTTGAATGTTATGCCAAAGTCGACTTTGTCAAAGCTTGCATTTCAAGATGCTCCCATGAGGCACAGTGGGATTATTGTAAAAGCGTTTGACGGGTCGAAGAAGACAGTGATTGGTGAAGTGGATCTTCCTATTCTTATTGGACCGTTTATATTCAAGATTACTTTTCAAGTAATGGATATACGTCCCACTTACAGTTGTCTCCTCGGAAGACCCTGGATCCACGAGGCTGGAGCTGTGACATCCACTCTTCATCAGAAGTTGAAGTTTGTGAGAGAAGGGAAATTGGTGACCATTGAAGGTGAAAGGGCGATGCTTGTGAGTAATTTGTCTTCTTTCTCCTATATTGATGCTGAGGAAGAGGTGGGAACTTCGTTTCAAGCTCTTTCTGTTGTGGATAATATTGCTAAGAAGAATTCCATGCCCATGTCTTCTTTCAAGGATGCTCTGCGAGTGCTTGAAGCTGGTCGGTCTGGTGGTTGGGGACGAGTTATTGATGTTGTCGACAATAAGGAAGGTTTTGGTATCGGCTTTGCACCAGGTGCAGTTCTTAGTGACCCAAAGACTATTCAGGAAGGTTTCCGAAGTGCTGGATTTATCAACGATCATTCCGCTGCTGCCATCATTGAAGATGATGAAGATGAAGAAATGCCTGACTTTGTGACGCATGGAAAGATTTTCCAGAACTGGATTGCTGTTGATGTTCCTTTTATCGTTCATTCTTCAAAGTAATTTGTTTTAATTTCTTTCAAAAATCCTTTCACTCTGCCCAAGGTGAAAGTGATGTTTGTCGGGCTTTGTTTCAAATTTTATCATCATCAATAAAATGTTATTTTGTCATTTCCATATGTGTTTTTCCTTTTTGCTTTATTCTGAAAAATGGTAACATAAAAAACCCAAAATAATAATGTTTGTTTATCTGCATATTGTTTGCACTTTTGTTCATACTCTAAAATAAAAATAAAATCATTGTGCAGATTGATTGATAAACCCATTGAAAACAATGATCCTATGCCCTCTCCCAACTTTGAATTCCCTGTGTTTGAAGCTGAGGAAGAGGATGATGAAGAGATTCCCGCTGAGATTTCTCGGTTGCTCGAGCATGAGGAGAAGATTATTCAGCCTCATGGAGAGTCTATAGAGATGGTCAACTTGGGTTCTGAAGATGAAAAGAAAGAAGTCAAAGTTGGAGCATTGCTTGGTCCTGATGTTAAGAAGAGGATTGTAGAGCTTCTTAGAGAGTATGTTGATGTATTCGCTTGGTCTTATCAAGACATGCCAGGTCTTGATACTGATATTGTGGTGCATAGATTGCCGTTGAAGCCTGAATGTCCACCTGTAAAGCAGAAGCTGAGAAGAACTCATCCAGATATGGCAGTAAAAATCAAAGAGGAGGTTCAAAAGCAGATTGATTCAGGTTTTCTTGTGACGTCAACTTATCCCGAATGGGTGGCCAATATCGTTCCTGTTCCGAAGAAAGACGGAAAAGTCCGAATGTGCGTTGATTACAGAGATTTGAACAAAGCCAGTCCGAAAGATGATTTTCCATTGCCACACATTGACATGTTGGTAGATAATACGACTAAGTTTGATGTGTTCTCTTTTATGGACGGATTTTCCGGTTATAATCAAATAAAGATGGCACCCGAGGACATGGAAAAGACCACATTTATTACACCATGGGGAACATTCTGCTACAGAGTGATGCCCTTTGGATTGAAGAATGCTGGTGCGACATACCAAAGAGCTATGACTACACTTTTCCATGATATGATGCATAAAGAAATCGAGGTATATGTTGATGATATGATCGCTAAGTCGAAGACTGAAGAGGATCATGTTGAACATTTCCTGAAGTTGTTTCAGAGGTTAAGGAAGTATAAGCTTCGTTTGAATCCGAACAAGTGCACATTTGGTGTACGTTCTGGAAAGTTGTTAGGTTTCATTGTCAGCCAAAGAGGCATTGAAGTCGATCCTGATAAAGTGAAAGCTATTCAGGAAATGCCTGCTCCAAGAACCGAAAAGCAAGTAAGAGTATTCTTGGGCCGTTTGAATTATATTTCGAGGTTTATCTCTCACATGACTGCCACATGTGCTCCGATTTTCAAGTTGCTTCGGAAAGATAAAGGTTGTGTCTGGACAGATGATTGTCAGAAGGCGTTTGAAAGTATCAAAGAATATCTGCTTGAACCTCCTATCTTGTCTCATCCGGTGGAAGGTAGACCGATGATCATGTACTTGACTGTGTTGGAAGATTCCATGGGTTGTGTGCTTGGTCAGCAAGATGAATCTGGAAGAAAAGAATATGCAATTTACTACTTGAGTAAGAAATTCACTGATTGTGAGTCTCGGTACTCCATGCTTGAAAAAACTTGTTGTGCCTAAGCTTGGGCTGCAAAGCGTCTTCACCAGTATATGCTGAATCATACGACTTGGTTGATCTCTAAAATGGATCCAATCAAATATATCTTTGAAAAGCCTGCTTTGACTGGGAGGATTGCTCGCTGGAAAATGTTGTTATCAGAATATGATATCGAGTACCGAACTCAAAAAGCTATAAAAGGTAGTATCTTGGCTGACCATTTGGCACATCAACCGATTGATGATTACCAACCTATCAAGTTTGATTTTCCAGATGAGGATGTGATGTTTTTGAAAGTGAAAGATTGTGATGAACCTTTGATTGAGGAAGGGCCGGAGCCTGGATCTCGATGGGGTTTATTTTTTGATGGTGCTGTGAATGCACGCGGAAGAGGAATTGGGGCAATGATCATTACTCCCCATGGTTCACATATTCCTTTTGCCGCGAGGTTGACTTTTCCTTGTACTAATAATGAAGCTGAGTATGAAGCCTGCATTATGGGTCTTGAGGAAGCTATTGATCTGAGGGTTAAGCATCTTGATGTGTATGGAGATTCTGCCTTGGTAATTAATCAGATCCAGGGTACGTGGGTAACTCATCAACCCCACTTGATCCCTTATAGAGATTATGCCAGGAAGATATCAACTTTCTTCACTAAAGTTGAGTTTCATTATGTTCCTCGTGATGAGAATCAGATGGCAGATGCTTTAGCAACTATAGCTTCAATGATAAAGGTGCACCAGTGGAATGATGTTCCCATGATCAATGTGATGCGACTTGAAAGACCAACTCATGTGTTTGTAGTTGAAGAGGTCCATGATGACAAGCCTTGGTATCACGATATTAAAAGTTTCCTCCAGAGTCAGGAATACCCGCTTGGGGCATCTGATAAAGATAAGAGAACTTTGAGGAGATTGGCAGGCAATTTCTTCTTGAATGGAAATGTGCTTTACAAGAGAAATTTTGACATGGTCTTGCTCAGATGCGTGGATAGACACGAAGCAGACATGTTAATGAAAGAAATTCATGAAGGATCTTTTGGCACTCATGCCAATGGGCATGCAATGGCTAAAAAGATGTTGAGAGCAGGTTACTATTGGCTGACAATGGAATCTGATTGTTGCAAGTATGTGAAAAAGTGCCATAAGTGTCAAGTGTATGCTGATAAGATTCACGTGCCACCAGCTTATCTCAATGTGATTTCTTCCCCATGGCCTTTCTCTATGTGGGGAATTGATATGATTGGTATGATTGAACCCAAGGCTTCGAATGGACATCGTTTTATTCTTGTGGCAATTGACTACTTCACCAAGTGGGTGGAAGCAGCATCGTATGTTAATGTGACCAAGCAAGTTGTGGTTCGGTTTATCAAGAATAACATTATCTGCAGATATGGTGTTCCGAATAGAATCATTACTGATAATGGTTCGAACTTGAATAATAAGATGATGAAAGAGCTTTGTGAAGAATTCAAGATTCAACACCATAATTCCTCTCCTTATAGACCGAAGATGAATGAGGCTGTTGAAGCTGCAAATAAGAACATTAAGAAGATCATTCAGAAGATGGTTGTGATGTACAAGGACTGGCATGAGATGCTCCCTTTTGCTTTGCACGGGTATCGTACATCTGTCCGCACTTCAACAGGGGCAACCCCTTTCTCACTTGTTTATGGTACAAAAGCAGTGCTCCCCGTCGAAGTTGAGATCCCATCAATGAGAGTTCTGATGGAAGCCAAGTTGACTGAGGCTGAATGGTGTCAGAGTATATTTGATCAGTTGAATTTAATTGAGGAAAAGAGAATAACAGCTTTGTGTCACGGTCGTTTGTACCAGCAAAGAATGAAGAAAGCTTTTGACAAGAAGGTCAAACCTCGTGTATTCAGAGAAGGCGACCTCGTGCTCAAAAAGATTCAGTCTTTCCTTAAAGATTCTCGGGGCAAGTGGACTCTGAACTATGATAGCCCATATGTTGTCAAGAAAGCCTTCTCTGGCGGTTCATTAATTCTTGCAACTATGGATGGTGAGGAGATCACTCGCCCTGTGAATGCGGATGCAGTCAAGAAATACTTCGCCTAAAAAAAAAAAAAGAACAGCTTGCTAAGTTGAAAACCCGAAAGGGCGGCTTAGGCAAAAATGAGCGTCTCGGTGGATTGAAAACCCGAAAGGGCGGTCCAGGCAAAAATTAAAGACATAAACAGAAATAATTATCCCGGTAGATTGAAAACCCGAAAGGGCAATCTAGGCAAAAGTTAGGGATCATGGCAAGTAACTGCGTCGACAGACTGGATCACTTGTAGTAACCGAGGATTTCAGATTCTATCCCTCAACAGAATTTCCCATCAAAGATTCTTGTTCACTCATCCTTGACTGAAGTTTCGGACATAGTGGAGTTCAAAGTTGATAGGGAGAATATTGATCATTGTATCTCAATGTAGCCCTTTTCCATATATTTACCATTTTTCAAACTTGTAATGATCCATGGAGTCATGCCATTTGCTGACTTCCATTCTATCAATGAATTTGAGCTTTTATCCAATTGTTTGCAATTCTTTATATTGTTTCTGTTTACAAAATTTCAATTTATTGTTGATGATGATTTTTGAAACAAATTTAATAAATTTAATCTTTGAAGATTTTAAAAACATTTTTCTTTTGATATGTGAACAAAGAAAGGATATCAATAGTGCCTCCAAGAATGGTAAAGTCTGGATGTGTGTAACTCGTCTCTCCCAAAGCAGGGTTTGATTCGGTTGTGTCCATGCGGAGTTCCTGGATAGTCTTAACAGGATGATGTTAATGATGTTTTATTCCCCAACAATAAGCATGAACGGAGATTGTATGTTTTCCCCAGAAGAGTTGTTGGAAAAGGATGTTCTTGAGAATCCTTAGCTGAGTTTTGATCTCTTCCTCAACAATTTATCTTTAAATTGAGAAGTATTGGGAATCCCCAGCTGAGCTTTTGTTCCTCAGTTTGAATTGTTTGCATCCTTGAATATAGAAGTATTGATATAGCAGTCAGTTTAGAGGTTTTCTTTTACCTGATGGTGGGTATAGATTTAAAATCCCTCGTAATTGTTTTGGCTATAATGTTAAGTTCTGATATCCCCATATGGATCCCCAGTAGGTCTGCATGTGTTGGTTTCCAGTAGGTTCCTATATGGTTGTTAGCAGGTCTTGCACCCTATCCCCAAGTGGAGCAGGAGCGATATGACAGTTTTTCCTCGTGAAGTTTGATTTTATCAAGAATATTTTCATCCTCAGCAGATTATTACCTTTCCTCAGCAGGATGATATCCCTAGCAGATGTTGTCTCTTCATGATTTAAGCTTTGTAGTAGGATTTTATTCCTTTGATGGCTTATGATATTCCCCTGCAGATTTCAAGTTGAATCTCCAGCATGTTTCCCTGCATTGTTGCCTTGGGATTAGCCGAGTATCCGGTTGTTGTGGTGTTCATGTCACCTGTTTCTTATCTTTATGTCTGTTTTGTCAGCATATTCATAAGCATATTCATACGCATAAGCATAGCATTGTTTGCTTGCATTCTTGCATTTATCATTGTTATCTGCTCTTTGGTGTGGATTCTCCCCACAGAGTGTGTGTGTCGTCTTCCTCTCAAGTTTAGAGTGTCGACCATTAAGCAGAAAGTGTTAATCCTTTCTAATTCCCCACTGAGTTTGTTTCTCGTGGATGATGTTGATTCAGTTTCCTCCCCAGTTTATTATCTGGATGGAATTTTCCCCAGTTGAGATATTTCCTCCTCGGGATGAGTCTTGTTTGATCGTTTCTTTCCAATTTGTTCTTGGATTGAACTTTGGTCCCCTTTTGTGGATATAGTGCTTTGGAATTAAGCTATCATTGTTTGATAGTGGGCAACATTTTCTCCAGCTTGAGTGTATTACTTTGGAATTAAGCTATCAGTAATCGATAGTGGGTAATATTACCAAATTGATCAAGTTCTTTTACTTGTACTCCTACCTAGTAAATCCGGTAGTCGAGATTTTATCCTCTTACCCAGTAAAAAGGTAATATAGTTTGTTTTCCTTTGCTTAAGCTACTATCCAGTAAATCAGGTAGTTGAGAATATTTCTGCCCAGTAAAAAGGTAGTGGAGGTTATTCCTCTGTATTTTGCTCCTATCCAGTAAATCGATAGTCGAGTCTGTTATATTTCCCACCCAGTAAACAGGTAGTTGATGATTCTTTTCCAACTCAGTATTTCTCCATTCCTGGACCCAAATATTTTGTTTGGTTGTTAATTCTTGGCAGGATGTTTGCTTTCCCTTGTTGAATTCTGTTCCCTGATTATTTCATATCTTTTCCCAAGTGGAGTCGGTTATCCAGTGATTTATTTTCCTAGTAACTCTTTTGTTGTCTGTTGTTTCCCCAGCGGGATTTTCTTCTGTGTCCCCAAGTTTTTGTTTTTCTCTGTTGGTCATATTTTCCCCACAGAGATCTTGGGTTTGCATATCATATTCATATCATATCTTGTTCTCTTAGGACAAAAATTGGGTTTTCTGTATTTAAGTCTCTCCCATCTTGTAGAGACGAAGATGTCAATCTTTATATCTCCGGATTGAAGAAACTTAAATAGGGGCAGCTGTAACATCCTAATTTTTGCCCTAAGATTTCTTTGCATCTCATCTGCATTTTGCATAAAAACAAGATCGCACTGGCTTTCGAGTTTCTCCTCAGATGTAGGGTCTATGCTTCGCAGGGGATCACCATTATTTTTTTTACTTCTTTATATTTGTTTATATTTACTGACTTCTAACCAAAATACAAAAATATGTTGCAGTGTTTTTCTTCTTCTCTATGTTGCAGGTTTGCGAAGATAAGACAGTCCAGATGCGTTTGTTCAGTTACAATTCGATCCAAATGGATGTTTGACCTAATATTGGTCAAACTATCAGATAAATTGTTTCGACTACAAGTTGTGTGTGCCAATGGTTCATTTCTCGGATAATGCGTTTTCAAAGTACAAGTTGGGTTGTGTGACAATGTTTTGTGCGAGGGCGAATTTCAGACAATGTCAGTGACTGTGGTGGAATTGGCAAGCGGTTCATTGGTTCAAATTGACTGTGTTCATCAAGTGGCTTGTGAAAGTGGAAGTTCAAAATTTGGTTCTGGGCTTAAAATAAAAATTCACTGTTTAATCCATTACCCGATTCATACATTTTTTTATCTACCATCTTTACCTCATCCATATTTCCATTATCCAATCATTTTCTATCCATATATTTCCAACCATTATCCATATTTCGATTTTTTTTTCATCATCCATCTTTCTAGAAATTCTATTATCATTTCCTTTTTCCCATATTTTTAATTCCAATTCAATATCCAAATTATTCAATTTCTATCCATCCTCAATTTTTATTCAAATATCCATTTTAATCAAATTCATTTTTTCTTTCAATTTCTAAATCTCCATAATATCCATTTTTTATTATAATTCCAATATTCCCATTATCATATTAAAAAAAAAAACATTAACCATTTTTTATATATAATACCATTTTTTTTGATCCATTATTATATCTTTCTTTTCTCATACCACAAAAAATATAGAAAATATCATAAGCCCATTACCAGAATTGAAGCCCATATCATTTTTTGTTGTTGTTCAACCCATTTTTATTTTCTTTTACAAAAATGAATTGAAGAAAATGAAAAAATCAAGGAATTCAAAGACTTCCTCCAACAGCCTTTTCCAAGCCTATCCGTACAACATTTGCCCAGCCCAAACATCAAAATAAGCCGCATAAGCCTCCATCCGTACCAAAGCAGTCACTTTCCACAGCAGCTTCTCATCACAGCTTGCAAGCCGCACGCCCTTCAACATCAGCAACTCACGCGTCATGCCACACTTTCACCTCAGCTACCAACAACCTCCAAGCCTATCTCTCAGCCGCATATCATATAAGCCTCTCGCCCTCACACCAAGCCTTCCGTACGCAATACAATACGCGCATCACGCTAGCCACATCAATTCCACTTGCATCAGCCGTACGAGAGCCACAGTAATCCGTAAGCCAGCTTTTTCACATCACCTCAGGCCAAGTACCACAAGCCGCGGCACAAACCAACAACAACACCTGAAGCCTTTCCGCATATAACACCAGCTTTCCACAACGTACACAAGCCGTATCCCAAAGCCATGCCAAGCCAAGCCTCTTGCTTCACATAACACATCCCGCACACGAGTAACAAACCTGTCAAAACGCAGAACTTCAAAAATCAAAACGCAAGCAAGTAAAGCATAAAACGCAAAAAGCCAGCAAAACGAAAGCAAAAACGGAAATGAACACGGGATTCTTGTGACCCTCCTAAACGCAATTCAAATTGCCACAAAACGGCAACCCTTCCCTTCACTCTTCCCCTATTTAAACAACCCTCCTCCTTCATCAAATTCAAAGCTTCAAAAGCCCTCTAAAGCTCTGCCAAATTGAATCCAGAAACAAAAATCCCCAATTCTTCCCACCTTCAACCTTCAATTGAATCTTCATTCTTAAATCACTTTCAACCCTAAAACCTCATTGAATCCGAAAGGAGAGGAAGAAGATTCGCAAGTGAGAGAACGAAATTCGCAAGAAGAAGAAAGAGGTTGAAACCGAATTGGTGAGATCGAAAGGAAGAAGAAGCGTTCGGTTCGGTTTTGATTTTGAGAAGGTGAAGATTGGAGAACTTTTTTCCCCCTGTTTCGTGTTTGGAATCGCAGAAGAAGAAGATGACTGAATTTCCTTTTTTTTCATTTTTTATATATATTTTTTCATTTAAAATTAAAAATGTGATGGCATTTGGGCTTTAGCTGTGGATCTGTTTGTGCTATCCTGACCCGCGGATTAGTCATCCCCCCTCCCCTTTCTATTTTCTTTTTTTTTATTACTTTTCAATTTTCTTGGCTTTTGTTATATTCTATTTTTTTTGAAAAATATTTTAAAGTATATTTTAGCAAAAGATTTAGAAAAGAATTGTTTTATAAACAATTTAGAAAGGAATTTTTAAGAAAAGAATTTTAAAAATATTTCAATTTCTTTTTATGGATCTACTTTTAGATCCGTTTTTTTCTTCATCTTTTATTTTGGTCGATGACAATCTCCGATTCGTGATTGTTGTTTTCCGATAGGTTTAATCTTCATTATTTCAAATCTATGGATGAATGATCATTTGGATCATTCTCCATACTTTGAGATCGTGATAGGTTGCTTTTCGATAAATTCAACGAAAATCTCGATTAAGATTAGACCATTCTCTTTCTTTTAGTGTGGCATGTTTTCGGAGAACGATCCATAATATCGTTTCTCTAACATGTATTAGCACAAATATTTTCCACTTTCATTAGTGGTGGCCGGCCTCATTTGTAGGGTAATTACTTCGTAAATTACTCGGCGATTGCTTAACATAGACCTAAAGTTGTCCCGATTCGGATTAAGATCCACTTGGATCCGGTTTGCCTCAATTTTTTTTTCTTTTCGTGGTTGTGCTTGATTAAGTTCATCATACCACTTTATATTGTAAATATTATAATAATGTGAATATAATCCATTTAAATTTAATCTCTCGCACCTTATCCTTTTATTTCAATTTCTCGTTCCTTATCTCTTTATTATGCTTTATCATATTATATCATATATCATTTTGTTTATGTTTATATTGTTGCTTGTGATTTTTATTTTGTCCATTTGGACACCAAAACATTAATAAAGGATTAAACACTTAAAAGACTTGTGACTTTAATTTCGGACTATGGTTATTATCCTTAGCTTTGGAGTATGGACTTAGATTTTAGTATCTCTACCCTAGCTCAAGTTGTGATGGATTGGAAACTTTGGCCTCAAGTTATTTCATTGGTCTTTGAAGATGGAATTCCGGTTACTTTGAAGAAGTGTGCATAATATGGTTTGATCGCTTTTCTCTTAACTTTTAATTCAAGTCTTAGGATAGTCCCTTCATCTTCTCCCCATTCTTAAATTTTCAAAACTTCTCCCTATTTCAAAAATCTTCTTTGTTTTCAAACTTCAAATGCTTTCGCAATCAAACCTTGACTTAGGTCAAGTGATTTTACCTTTTCACTTTATTTTCTTAATAAATGTTAATTCATGTAAATATATTGAAATCTTTTCTTACATACTTTAAAAAAATCCAAAACTCACTCAATTTGTTTTTGTGCCTTTGTGCACCTTTTCTTTTCATATGTTTAGATATGATTCATCCTTTCTAGCGGAATTATTCGCTAAAGGATGACGACTTATCTCTACATTTTAAAATCAATTCAACTTATTGTTTCTTTTCAAATTTTGTACCACGAACTACGAGGTTTTGATCTCGCATTGCACTTTGTGGGTACGTAGGCATGAGGCGTTAAAACCTCATCAAACACAAAATCATTAAAAAACATTCTTCTTCTCATCCCTTCAATCATTTTCAAGCAAACCAATTTCAAACCAAAAAGCAATAAATATTTCAAAGGGCTCCCGTGGAATACCACGGACGAGTCGGGTGCTTAAAACCTTCCCGGTTCGTAACCAATCCCCTTACCCATTCTCTGTTTGTTCCTTTTAGCTTTTGCTTTTAGATTCTTAGGTTTTTGTTCGTTCTTTTACCTTTTTCCTTTTGGAAATAAATAAAAGCGCGGTGGCGACTCTGTGTACATCGAGTTAAGTTAATCAATAGCTTACACTCACGATTTTACCGCTACACACTCCGTTTAACGATTGTATAGATTTCTTAGAGTTTGGGGTAGGTATCTCCATAAACGCCTTCCATTTGTCGGGGTTGGCTTCGATTCCCCGCTCGATCAAATAAAACCCGAGGAATTTGCCCGCTCGAACTCCGAATGTGCATTTTTCAGGGTTGAAGCGCATCTTGCATTTTCGAGCTTGGTCGAACACCTTTCTTAGGTGGGAGGCATGATCCGTCTCTTGCTGAGATTTAACGATCATGTCGTCCATATATACTTCGAGCATGTATCCAATTTTGGCTCGAAAAACTTTGTTAATCATGCACTGATAAGTGGCACCCGCGTTTTTCAGGCCAAAAAGCATAACATTATAGTAGTAATTGCCCGATTCGGTCATGAAGGCCGTGTGCTTTTTGTCGGTCACGGCCATGACGATTTGATTGTATCCCGAATAGGCGTCCATAAATGATAGTAGTTTGAAACCATCCGAATTGTCGACCGGTTTGTCGATATTTGGCAATAGATAAGCATCCTTCTGGCAAGCCCGGTTGAGATCGGTATAATCAACACACATTCTCCACTTTCCATTAGATTTTTTCACAAGTACAACGTTAGAGAGCCAGGTTGTGTACCTAGCCTCTGTTACAAAGTTTGCCTCTAAGAGGTCTTCGACAGCTTTTTCGACCGCTTTAGTTTTTTCGGTTGACTGTTTCCTCCTCCGTTGGGCAACGACTTTGTGGGCAACGACTTTGTGTTGGGAGATGATATACAATGCAAATGAAAATGATATGCGAATGAATGCAATGTTCAGAATGTTCAGGATCACACACATAAATAGTTACAGAACTGGAGTATGAAGGCAAGATGTTGGATCCAAGGTACAAGTAATTCGGAACCTCCTAACTGGTAAGCCTTAAGTGGAGAGTTCTAAATTCTTTACCCATAAATCCCACTCACAGGATAGCTTCTATGGTGATGGTATAAGGATACTCAAGGTCATAGACGTTTATCGTACTAACGCCCTGCCACAGGCTGGCTGCATTGTGACGATAATGACGATAAGGTCTACCTTGAGTGGGCCGTGTACTTTTTGTCGGTCACGGCCATGAGGATTTGATTGTATCCCGAATAGGCGTCCATAAATGATAGTAGTTTGAAACCAGCCGAATTGTCGACCGGTTTGTCGATATTTGGCAACAGATAAGCATCTTTCTGGCAAGCCCGGTTGAGATCGGTATAATCAACACACATTCTCCACTTTCCATTAGATTTTTTCATAAGTACAACGTTAGAGAGCCAGGTTGTGTACCTAGCCTCTGTTACAAAGTTTGCCTCTAAGAGGTCTTCGACAACTTTTTCGGCCGCTTTAGTTTTTTCGGTTGACTGTTTCCTCCTCCGTTTGTGGGCAACGACTTTATGTTGGGAGATGATATACAATGCAAATGAAAATGATATGCGAATGAATGCAATGTTCAGAATGTTCAGGATCACACACATAAATAGTTGCAGAATTGGAGTATGAAGGCAAGATGTTGGATCCAAGGTACAAGTAATTCGGAACCTCCTAACTGGTAAGCCTTAAGTGGAGAGTTCTAAATTCTTTACCCATAAAGCCCACTCATATGATAGCTTATATGGTGATGGTATAAGGATACTCAAGGTCACAGACGTTTATCGTACTAACGCCCTGCCGCAGGCTGGCTGCATTGTGACGATAATGACGATAAGGTCTACCTTGAGTGGAGTTCTTATGCTAGGCCAAAAAAGGGGTGAGCCCTCGGAGACTAACATTACACAACTACTAAAATTTAAACAGGTTCTATGGGGTCCCAGAATCACAGCCCTTTCGTGAATCAGGTCACGCGACAGGCTAGCTGTATTGTGACAAGATCTACGAAAAGTCTAACTTTCTGGGGGAGCTTTCATGTTAGACTGGCAAGGAGAGAGTCCTTTGAGACTAACACTAATAACTACCAATTCTAACTCAGGTGTTCCTCTTCTTTTTCAAAACTCAAGTATAAAGCTTTACTCGTGATGTCCCGAGATCCAACAGGCAAAAATAATGAGCATTATAATAAAGAAGAAAGCAATAAAAAATAACAATAGTAAATAAAGGAGACAATCAAGACAAGTTAGCAAACAAACGCAAACTATCCTAAGCTAGACTCGACTATCTTATGCATAAGGAATTTTCATCCCCAGCAGAGTCGCCAGCTGTCGTACCTCAAAAAAATACGATCCTAAAACAAACAACAGAGTCGACACCTAATTCTATTTATTCTAACTAAAGAAAAGGGAGATATAGACACAACCTAAATAGGACAAGAAATGATCAATGAAACCACTAATCTAAGTTCGGAAGTCAGTTACGCAAAGGGAAGGTATTAGGAACCCCTAACGTCCGTTGTACTCAACGGGAACCTCTTAGTCTAATTTGCGCTTAAATGTTGATTTATGCTATTGTCTTCTTTTACTGATTAAAGTTTGTTAAGATTGTTTATTAAAGGGAAAAAAATTATTATTTATTACGGAGAAAGGTTAAGTTTTTTATTATTGTGCTCGCGAAGGATCAAAATCCCCGTGCCTACGTATTCCCTTGTGCAATGGGAAAGTCAGAGCTTCGTAGTTTGTGCAACTACGATTTGTGTTTTTTAATTGAACGATTGTTTGTAATGCTTTCTATTGCTAAGCGTTGGCTTATCTGCTCGCGATGGGAGGCTGAAGCGCTAGCTTGTTTGCGAGATAGAAAGATTTAAACAATGTTCGTTTTTTAGAAAAGTGTTTGACTTTTGTTAAGGTGTTTTAAAACGAGAGGGCGAATGAACCACGTCGCGTGGGGATAGCCCAGGAGTGATTGCATTCAAGAACGTGCGGAGTGCTAGACTTCGGAGTTCAGTTACTCGCTGATTAATTATGGAAATGATTTAAATTGGTTGGTAAGTTTTGGAATGTTTTAGGTATGAAAGAGTGAATGAGTCACATCGCGCAGGGCTAGCCCAGGAGTGATTCATTCTAGAACGTGCGGAATGCTAGACTCCGGAGCTCTATTCTTTTGTATTTAATTTTTAAGATTTAAGATATTTTGAGATACAAGAAAGTGAATGAATCACGTCGCGTGGGGCTAGCCCAAGAGCGACTCATTCTAGAACGTGCAGAATGCTAGACTCCGAAGCTCTATTCTTTCGTATTTAATTTTATGATTAAGATATAACGTGCAGATGGCGATCACATAGGTGACCGACTTACGTGTGTGCGAAATGTAAACGTATATATATTTTAAAAATGTTTATTTGGTGTTGGACCAAACAATTAACTTGTCTTTCGAAATGATTATTTTAGCGCGAGCGTGTTCACATTTAATTTGACAAGTTATAACCGAGATGTGAAAATGACAAACAAGTCCATACGAGTCATACATCGCCATCACATGACCAAACGATGAGTAAAAGCAAAAACATACAAACATACGCATAAATAAATAAAAGAATCATAAGATAATTAATTAACTTCATAAAATATAATTTTTGAAGAAATAATTAATAAACTAATTAAATTAATATTATTAATAACCAAAAAAGTATTAAAAAAACATTTAGAATTTGTTAATATTATAAAAGAAAATAAAGTTAATAAAACAACTAAAAAAAGACACGGTGGGCCAAGCAGGAAAATGAGGGGTGCTAGAAGGGAGGCCTCAATAAGGCCCAAAGGGATAAAATCGGTCGGGTCGGGTCTGACCCGGATCCGGTTCGGTGGGTTTCTTTGCTAAAAGGAGACAAAAGGGATCTTAAAGTTCAAAACAGCCGTTTCTAACCCTAAAAGGAAAACTTAGACTTCAATCTCTCCCGTCCTCGTCTCTCTCAAATGGATCTTCTTCTCACCATCTCTCTCAAATCAAACTTCAACCGTCGTCTCTCTCAAATGGTCCGATGAACCTCACGCGACAAAACCCTAACCCTCGTAAAAAATTGACACAAAATAAATCCTAACATTCTGAGATTCTAATCCCAAATTGCTAACCCTAAACCTCTTTTAGGATGCCTATGGCGGAGGAGAAACAAGCATGGAAATCAAGAGCGCAACATCGCACAAATCAAAATCAAGTACGTACAAAAAGGAAAGATACCTGATCGAAGAAGCTTCGATTCTGTCGACGGGTCAGGTAAGCGCCTACTTTCTTCCTACGATCCTTTGACCTTCTATACACTTTTTGTTTCAGATTCTTACTCAAACTCTCCGCTCTCGGTACCTTTCACGTCCCTAATCCCCTCGTTCCTTGTTTCACAGTCTCAATTTAATAAATGGCTTATGGTCAACCGAGCCTGAAGATAAGAGGAATGAGCGGCCAATTACGGTTTGCGGAATGAGAGGTTTTGTTCAAGGGATCTCCATCCTATGAAGATGCCGCAGTTGAGTTTATGGTGGGTCTGAAAGGGATAATATGTCGCAAAAACAAAAGTCCTTTAAACTCGAAGGTATTTTTCGTGTTATTTCATTGTTCCTTTTTTTTCTTCCAAAGTTTCTTATTTTCTTCCCCCTTGGCGTGAACAAACCCCCTCTTTTATAGTTATAAATTAGGGTTTGTGTTGCTGTAATCTTTGTTAAGGAAACTTTCACCACAATAACTCTGATGTTGCTTTTTTAGATGCTCAAACATATCTTGCCAAAATGGTGTATCTACTCTTGTCTATTACCTGCTGTGTTCTGCTTTTATTTTGTCTGATTATAGTTGATATAGAATGGTCCCCCTATTTTGAATTTTGAAATAGTTTTACTGCTGCAACAGGTTTTCTTGGTGAGTGAAATGTCCTTTGGATATATCAACATTGAATCCCTTTTGATGATAGTTTTCTTATGCTTGTGCAGGTTAAAGAAAATAGTCGCATCAGTCTGCAGGTTATTGTTGAGGGTAGTAGGGTGCAGTCAGGTTATGCTAATTTGCAGGTGGTGGTTTGATCGTGACTAGCTTTGTGGATTTACAACTAAATGAAGCCCAAAAATAGGATAGTCTTTGAATTTTCCTATGTGTTTTTTGTATCTTTTAGTCCAAGAAGTATCCTAACTATTTCTACAACATTTAAGTTTTGTATGTATGACCTTGTGAACACTTAAAAAATAATTTCCCTCGAAAAGAAAAGTTGTTTCTCTTGACAGCTTGTCACTTTCAGTGGTGTAATATTCAATAGACTTCACTTTCATTCTATAATGACCAAGGAAAACAGTTTTTTATTTCTGGTCTTAATGAAATTCCGTACAACTCATTTTGATAATGGACGAACCAACTTTGCATCTTGCTCTTTTTAAATCAATTTTGCCATTCGGCTTGCATTAAAAACAAACTAGGTGAGTCAGATAGGTATTTGAAAGATTGACCAGAAAAGAAAAAAAACTCCGCAGGTGTAACACGGTGGGAGAACTGACTTTTAGTCATGTTGCGGATAACAAGAGTCGCCACCGACTTTTATTTTATCCATAAGGAAAGGACATAAAAGAACAGGAAAAACCTATTTTAAAAGACTTGAGTTCGGGGGGTAGGTTATATAAAGGGAAGGTATTAGCACCCTTTATATCCATGGTTATCCATGGGCTCTTAGTTACTTAGCTCACTTTAATTGTTTTTGTAGTGTGTGATTAGAAAAATTTCTTTAAGTACTTTGTAATGACCCTCGTATGGGTGTATACAAAGCCTAGTTTGAAAACATTTTTAGAAAATGTGAGGTGTGAAAGTAATTTTGAAGGTGTGAGCAAGTAACTAAGAGGTACCTACCCTAGATTAAGTCTTTCATGTTCTCGTATGTTCTTTCAAGGGTAAGACTATCCCTATTATTAAGGAATAGGTAGTCATTACCTTGGATTGTTTAAGGGACGAGCGTAGGGTCATCGTATGGTCAATGAAGGCAACTTAAGAGATGTCTTTAGCAATTCGTAGGGACTTATCATCATTTATTCGAAGGGACAAACTCTTTATTTCGTAGGCAACCTCGAAGGGACTTGATCTTTTAAACTGTAGGGACTATGATAATTCATACTTTGAAGGGACTTTGCTTAAGACACCCCTATATTCGAGGGACTTGACTATTTTATTTTAAGGCAACCAAGAGGAATACCCTAGGAAGTGCAAAATGGCGATCAAAGATCGACTTACGTGTGTGAGTGTTTATTTTCAAATATTTATCTTTTTTTAAAATTAATTTTCTAAGTTAATTTTAATTACATTTAGGTTATACACACCCTAAAATTACTAACCATAGCAATTATAATATTTACAAAAAAAAAAAAACAGAAAAATAAATTTCTATGCTATTACATGGCTATGGGGCAAATACAAAATATAATTGGCGAAAAATAAATTACAATAATATTAAGCCTATACATTGTTTCTGGTAAAATAAATAAAGCAAGAATAAATAAAATAGGAGAATAAAGCAAAAATAATAAGATTAAATAAAAGAAATAAAATAAAATAAATTATAGAAATAATAATTACGATTTAAGGTGAAAAATTAGATTAAAGTTTAAATTGAAAAAGAATTAGGTTAAGAAAAAAATAGAATGGTAAATAAATTTGTTAAGAAAAATATGGTATAATTAGTAATTAGTAATTAATTAAAATATGATGGACTAATTATATACAAGTTTACTATTAAAGAAATAATTAGAATTTTTAATTAGAATAAAGTTATAAAAGGTATTAACTAGGCTATTATTTACAAATTAAATTATAAAGATATTTAGTTGAAAAAGGTTATTAAGAAAATATAGGTTCAATTAATTAATTTTGATTATTTTCAAACTATTTACAAGAAAAACAAAATTATTGTTAAGAAAATAAGGTTTATTAATAAAAGCCTAATTAAATTTATTTTATGAAAAAAAAAACTAATATATAGAAAAATATTAATGAAATTATATAAAAAAAAGGTTATTTAGTTAATCGGTTGGTTAATGATTGATTATTTGTTAATTAATTATTAATTTAAGTGATTAATTTTATTAATAATAAACTAGGAAAGAAATAATAAAACAAAAGGATAAAAAAGAGTGCAGGGACCTGGGAATCGAACCCAGGCCCTAAAGATTATACCTGCGTGCTTCAGCCACTAGGGCAAGCGTATGCTTGTGCAAAGTATCCAGAACAATAACATAAAATAGAAATAATAAATTCAAAAATTGGAAACTGCGCGCAAATGGTCTTCTTCAACCTTCAGACCTGCGCGTTTTGCTGCGAAATTAGTTGTAGTTTTTCTTGTGGATTTGGTTTCGTAGCAGAACTTATGTTTCTTCAATCACCATAAAACCTGCAAAATTTCTACAATTTGATTATGCTATAACAATCTTTATGTCATACACAATCTAACCACATTGTTAGAATTTATTTATATCGTCCAAATCACAAAACCCCAAATTGGAAGCTCAAACCCTAACAATGGTAGTTATGCAATCTGGCCACGAAGCTTCACTGTAAACATCCAGAATTCATCTATGAGTTCATACAAACATCAAAACAAGATCAAATTACATTATAAACACGTAAATAAATGAAATCGAACAAAATAAATTAAAGAAGAAGTGTGATTCGGTTCAGGCATGTGATGATGTTTTGGTTGATGCAAATGGTTGGAATAACATCAAGAATGTTCAAGGAACATGTTTAAACCTTCAAAATGTTTTGATATAGTCTACGATCCAAAATCCGAATGTGAATTTTCTTGAAATTTTTTGAGATTGGTTATGGTTATTGGCTGCTGCAAAATCGTCCCTTAGGCTTATGTCAACTTGTATTCTTATAGAAGAGTGGAATTAGGTCAGAAAAGTGGTGGATTTGTGGGCTTTTTGGATACCTTGAGTGTGAAGAAAATCTCTTACCAATTTGGTCAAAAAATCAAATATATTCATGCCATAATGCCTTAGCACGAAATTGGAACTTCTTAATCAACATTAAATGACTTTTAAGAGCTTCTAGAAGAAGGATCCAATCAAATAATTGTATTTTTATATTTTATTTTGATTTAAAATGAATTTTAATGAATAAAATCCAAATAAATATAAAATAAATTATAAAAATCTGAATAAGTAAGCATTGGGTCGTGCATGATGTCATTGTAAAGACTGGATTACAAAATTGCAAGCCCATTTGGAAAAATTTGGTTTTAAGACCTCATTTGCTCAATATACCCCTCAAAAATTTCCCAACTTTGCAAAGGCACAAATCCCTCAATTTTAAGGCTATGAAGGTGTTCTTGGACATTTTGGAAAGCTTAAAGAGTCCTCTAACCAACATCTTTGGTCTCATATCCATATCCTTTATCATTTTCAAATTATGCCCTTTGGAAGATGTTGACTTTTTGTTGACTTTTGAAATGACCTATAATGTTTTAGCTCATACCTTCTAAATGAAGCATTTTTAGGCTTGGCTTGTGAGACACAAAGTTTTAGAGAATTCAATTTCCTTCAAAATGAGATTTGGATGGAAATTGTTTGATGAAGTATGTGAAAGTTATGGCTGGTCAAAGTTCAGTTGACTTTTCTTAAGAAAACCCTAATTTAGAAACTCCTGATTCTTGATGATATGAAATCTCCTTGATGAATCATGATCAACCCTTTATCAAATGATGAATTTTACTTCATAAACTTGATGTTGGCAAAAAATCATGAAGTTTGACTTTGATTTGACCATAGTTGACCTCAGTTTGACTTTTTAACCACTTTGACTGATTTTTGCATATCTGATCATCTGACTGAGCAAACCTTTTGGGGAAGCCTTGAAACTTGACATAGGGATTCTTGAAGACATGTAGGATTTTATGACGCTCACTTGAGGCCTTGGAAGTCCATTTATCCTGATGAAATCCAAAACCCTAGTTTAGGGTGCATTGCTTAGGAGGAGGCTTTGTCTGAGGGAACTTCCAAGCTTTCTGACTAATTGTGAACCTTGTGAACCTTATGAACCTCTTGGGATACCTTGTGAACCTTGTGAACCTCTTGGGACACCTTGGTACACAATGCCTTGACTAGAGGAGGGCAAATTTTGGGGTGCAACAGCTGCCCCTGTACAATTTTCTAAAACCCGAGGAGTTAGATTGGCATGTGTGCCATTCGTGACTTGGAAGGTTGAAGGGGATTCAACACAAAAGCCCAAAAATTTGCACTCTCCGGCGTGTAAAGTAACACTGTTGATTGGTTGTATATGCTTGAATGGGCTTAAAGATGCCACTCAGAGGAGATGGAGATGGGCTCATAGATGTCATCCATAATATCAGGAGGTGATAATATCAAAAGGTTGTCACTGGATATCAGTACTAGGTCTTCGTATAGGCCGTCTCTGAATCATTCCTGTAACATGGTTTGAGTTGAATGTCAGCACTAGATCTTCATATCCTTCATTAGGTGTCAGTACTTAGATCTTCGTATAGATCGACTCTGAACCATCTTTAGGAACATACTTTAATTTAAGCATCAGAATCAGATCTTCGTGGCGATCTTTTCTGAATTGCTTGTGGTAATATCTTAGGCTAAGTACAAGATCTTCGTATCGATCATTTATGTACCATCCCACAGATAAACTGTTGCATAGACCATTAGAAATAAATCTTCGTAGAGATTATCTCTTCTAGAAATATCCTGGATTAGGTAATAGATCTTCGTATAGACCATTTACATACCTTCCCAAGGACAAAAAGAACATCAGGATTAAATCTTCGTGGCGATTATACCTGAACTTCTTCTGAAAGAATCTCTTGGATTAAGTGCTAGATCTTCGTATAGACCATTTACACACTATCCCAAAGATAGTTGACCATCAGAAATAAATCTTCGTAACGATTATCTCCTCTGGAAATATCCTGGATTAGGTAATAGATCTTCGCATAGACCATTTACGTACCCTTCCAAGGACAACTTGAGCATCAGGATTAAATCTTCATGGCGATTAATCCTGAATTGCTTCTGGTAATATCCTGGACTGAACACTAGGTCTTCGCATATACCATTATGTGCCATCTCAAGGACAACTTGTATTGATCATCATAAATGAATCTTCGTAGCGATTATCTCTGAATTGTTTGATAATGTTTATCTGCCTGCAACTATCCTGAAAAGAAAAAGTTATTTTATGCAAGATTATTTGATGTATGCATGTATAACATGATGCTCTTAAGTAAAAATGTCATATGGGTTATGGATGCGTATGCCATGATATAATGTAAATGATGTATGTATGAATCATGTAGCCTGAAGTGTCTGGGTATCTCTGTATAACAACTGCTGGCTGGGGAAAATAAATCCCGGTTCGTTTATGAGAAACATGAGGACTTCGTTCCCGTCTTGTTTAATAATATGGTACTCAGAACCTCCCGTCTTTGTTCGTCGTGCTTTTTATTGAAGAATTAGATTCCTGAATACCCTGATCGGGGATAAAAGAGATGGACATCCCATGAGTGACTTATCCTGGAGTATCAAACCTTACTTGGTGGGGATGAGGAGGCGAAGATTCGTTGAATTCTTACCCTCGTTCGTCCTTAGTAAATACTATTACTGCATTTTATGCATTTCTGGTAAACATCAATCATATTCAAAAGCATACACATATTCAAATATAACCAATGGACGTTTTCGCTTAAGTAAACAAGGGAAAAGTAAACTTGAATTCAAAAAACGAGACTTTATTTATTTAGAAAATGGCCTATAAACAGGTAAGTTTGTACAAGGAGACAAAAATCCTAGTAAGAGTAATTCGTCGTAAAAGTTTTACAAAAACAAAGAAAAGCAGCTATGTGAAAAATAATCCTATTGAGTTCCAATTCTACTATTGCCATTATCTTCAAGTATTTCATCCTTTGCTGTCGAGATAGAAATGATTGGATTGATCTTTATCTGTTTGAACTTGATTCAGGTAGCACAACTGGTTGAGGTTACATGAGTGATCCAACAAGACATAGTCATACGCTTTAATCCCTAACTTTTGCCTAGATTGCCTTTTCAGGTTTTCAATCCACCGGGATACCCTTTTTTGCCCAATCCTCCCTTTCGGATTTTCGACTTGCCGGGTGTACAATCGTTTATATATATATCCCTAATTTTTGCCCGAACCCTTTTGGTTCGCCGGGATGCCCTTATTTTTTCCTAGGCCAGTCAACCTAGCGGGTCTCTTTTTATGCGTAGTATTTTTTAAATATGTCTGCGTTTACGGGCTGTGGGAAATCTTCACCATCCATAGTAGTAAGCATCATGGCACCTCCTGAAAATACCCTTTTGACTACAAATGGTCCTTCATATGTAGGAGTCCACTTGCCCCTAGGATCACCTTGTGGTAATACGATACGCTTGATTACCAAGTCTCCAGTCTGATATACCTTTTGCTTAACCTTCTTATTAAAAGCTTTGATCATCCGTTTCTGGTACATCTGACCGTGACAAATAGCTACCAGCCTTTTCTCATCAATCAAATTTATCTAGTCAAGTCGAGTCTGAATCCACTCATCTTCATCCAAGCCTGCATCCTTCATGATTCTCAAGGAAGGGATCTGAACCTCAATGGGTAGAACTGCTTCCATACCATAGACTAAGGAGAATGGGGTTGCCCCTGTTGAAGTACGTATTGTAGTACGATAACCATGAAGAGCAAATGATAACATCTCATGCCAATCCTTATACGTATCAGTCATCTTCTGTAGAATCTTCTTGATGTTCTTATTGGCAGCTTCTACTGCACCATTCATCTTTGGACGATACGGAGAAGAATTATGATGCTTAATCTTGAAATGCGTGTAGAGGTCAGTAATCATAGTGTTGTTCAGATTAGAGCCATTATCTGTGATAATCCTTTCAGGGATTCCATACCTACATATGAGATTATTCTTAATGAATCGAGCCACAACATTCTTAGTAACAGATGCAAATGAGGCTGCCTCCACCCATTTTGTGAAGTAATCAATGGCAACCAAGATGAAACGATGTCCATTAGAAGCAGTAGGCTTGATCTCGCCAATCATATCAATGCCCCACATGGCAAAAGACCAAGGAGCAGTCAACACATTCAACGGAACTGGAGGTACATGCACCTTATCAGCATAAATCTGACACTTGTGACATGTTTTGGAATGTTGATAGCAGTCAGCTTCCATGGTAGACCAATAGTAACCTGCTCTCAATATCTTCTTTGCCATGGTATGACCACTAGAATGAGTGCCAAAGATCCCATCATGCATGTCTTCCATAATCTCTGTTGCTTCCTTCTTATCCACGCAACGAAGCAAAGTTGAATCATGATTGCGCTTGTACAAAATTCCATTGCTAAAAAAGAACTTAGAAGAAAACCTCATAAGAAACTTCTTATCATTGACAGATGCCCCTTCAGGGAATTCCCGAGCTTCAAGATACCTTTTCACTTCATAGAACCAAGGCTTTCCCTCTACTCCTTCAATATCAATCTCATTACAATATGCAGGCTTCTCAAATCTATCAATAGTGATTCTGGGAGCTTCATCATCCCAACTAATCTCAAACAAAGATGCCATGGTGGCTAATGCGTCTGCCAACTGATTCTTTTCTCGTGGAATATGTCCAAAGGTAATCTCTTCAAAATATGGGATCAAAGACAACACATGCTCTTTGTAAGGAATGAGATTTGGGTGCTTGGTATCCCAATCTCCTTTAATCTGACTAACTACCAGGGCTGAATCTCCATATACGTCCAGAAACTGAATCTTCATCTCAATGGCAGCTTTGATACCCATGATACATGCTTCATATTCAGCCATGTTATTGGTACAATAGAAACAAAGTCCAGCAGTAATTGGGGTATGACAACTTTCCGGGGAAATGATCACAACACCAACACCATTACCAAGCGCATTAGAAGCTCCATCAAAAACCATAGTCCATCGGGATCCCTGTTCAGGTCCGTCATATTGTTTAGGTTCTTTAGTAACAATCATAATGTCTTCATCCGGGAACTCAAAATTCATAGACTGATAATCATCCACTGCCTGATGAGCTAAATAATCAGCTAACACACTGCCCTTAATGGCCTTCTGAGTGGTGTACTGTATATCATATTCTGTTAAAATCATTTGCCATCTCGCTATTCGTCCGGAGAGAGCAGGTTTCTCGAATACGTACTTGATTGGATCCATCTTTGAAATCAACAAGGTAGTATGAGTCAACATATACTGTCTTAGTCGGCGAGCAGCCCATGCCAAAGCGCAACAAGTTTTCTCGAACAATGAGTATCTTATTTCACAGTCGGTAAACTTTTTGCTAAGGTAGTATATTGCCTGCTCTTTTCGACCAGACTCGTCATGTTGCCCCAACACACACCCCATTGAGTTTTCTAATACTGTTAAGTACATAATCAAGGGTCTTCCATCAACTGGTGGCATCAAAATTGGAGGTTCTTGGAGGTATCTCTTGATTTCATCAAAAGCTACCTGACACTCGTCATTCCATTCCATAACCTGATCCTTCTTCAACAACTTGAAGATTGGCTCACAGATAGCAGTTAACTGGAAAATAAATCTTGCAATGTAATTCAGTCGTCCCAAGAAATCTCTAACTTCCTTTTCAGTACGGGGAGCAGGCATCTCTTGTATAGCTTTTACTTTTGCAGGATCCACTTCAATACCTTTTCCACTGACAATGAAACCCAGGAGTTTACCAGACCTAACTCCAAAAGTACACTTGTTTGGATTCAATCTCAGTTTATACTTCTTCAACCTCTCAAACAACTTGCACAGATGATCAAGGTGTTGTTCCTCATTCTGGGACCTGGCTATCATATCATCCACATATACCTCTATCTCATGGTGAATCATATCATGAAACAAAGCCACCATAGCACGCTGATATGTTGCCCCAACGTTCTTCAAACCAAATGGCATCACCTTATAACAAAAAGTTCCCCATTGTGTAACAAATGTAGTCTTCTCCATATCTTCTGGTGCCATCTTAATCTGATTATAACCAGAGAAACCATCCATGAAAGAGAATACCTTATGCTGAGCAGTGTTGTCTCCCAAAACATCAATATATGGAAGTGGAAAGTCATCTTTAGGACTAGCCTTATTCAAATCCCTGTAATCCACACACATGCATACCTTACCATCCTTCTTAGGTACCGGTACCACGTTTGCAACCCATTGAGGATAAGAAGTCACAGCTAAGAACCCTGCATCAAATTGTTTCATCACCTCTGCTTTAATCTTTTCTGACATTTCAGGATGCATGCGACGAACCTTTTGCTTCTTTGGACGACAATCTTCTTTTACCGGTAGACGGTGAACCACAATGTCAGTATCCAACCCTGTCATATCTTCATATGACCAAGCAAAAATCTCCACATAGTCACGTAACATCTGGATTAGTCTGTTCTTAACACCATTTTCTAGTTCAGCCCCTATCTTGACCTCTTTCCTGTTTTCCTTAGTTCCCAGATTCACAACTTCGATTGGCTCTTCATGTGGCTGTATAGCTTTTTCTTCTTGTTGCAACAACCTAGCAAGCTCTACAGGTACCTCACAATCTTCCTCTTTCCCATCATCAGCTTGATAGATCGGATTCTCGAAATTATAATTGGCAATAGTGGAACTGTTATCAACAGGATCCAGAGTGGATGAAGATTTGCATTTTAGTGATGTGGGTGTGTGTGTAAGAACACATAGCTGATAAAATAGAAATAATAATAAAAGAAAGACAAGGAGCACAATATTTACGAAAATGAAACGTCCATTGATTTTATTGAATGAAGTGTGCAAATGAAATGACATCCCGAAACAAGCATACCATTGTGCCCCGGGTAAGACACAAGGCTTAAAAGGTTTTATTGTTCGAAATTACAAACTTAAAACAAAACACAGTAATAGTATTTACTCCTGACTAAAGGAGATAGGAATAACGTCTTCAGTCTTCCAATTGTTGAGCCCATCACCCATGGTAGGAAATATCCAATCATCGAGGTTGTAGTCTTCATCATGGTCACCCACAACATTGATTTGATCTCTTATGACCCCTTTATTAGTGATACGAACAACACGAGCACGATGTACAGCCCTCTGAGATTCTGCAGTGAAACCCAAACCAAACTTGTCAGACTTGTAAGGGATGTTGGGAAGCTGACCCCAAATAGCACAACCACCTTTTTCAACCACAGCCTTAGCATCTTTGAGGGAGGCTATTGCAGAAGGTATTCTAGTAACCATAAGGGCTCTTTCAGAAGCAGGGACAGACTGAGGAACATGAGCAGAGCAAGGAATAACTTCAAATGTTTGACACTGAGTTTCAACCAATTCACCCTCCATTTCTACATATTTGAAAGTATTCACATGGCTAACCATGTACTCTTCTTCACCATAGACAGTGACAATTTTGCTTTTCACCGGATATTTCAACTTCTGATGCAAGGTGGAAGTCACAGCACCTGCCCCATGGATCCAGGGGCACCCAAGCAAACAAGAATATGCAGGACGAATATCCATCACATAGAAAGTAGAGTTGAAGACTTAAGAGCCTACTTTGATTGGGAGGTCTACTTCTCCATGTACCATTCTTCTTGAGCCATCAAAGGCCCTTACCACCACATTACTTGGCCTTAACACAACATCTTCAGGACTGAGCTTGTCCAGAACCTCTTTAGGGAGCACATTTAATGAAAAGCCATTGTCCACCAGTACATGAGACAAAGTAGTGCCCCTACATTCAATGGAGATATGCAGAGCTCTGTTATGGTTTCTCTTGGCAGGAGTCAGATCAACATCAGAAAAGCCCAGACCATTATCACTAGTCAGATTTGCAACACAATTCTCAAACTGATCCACAGAAATTTCATCTAGCACATGAGCAGCCTTTAAGAACTTGATTAAGGCTTTAGCTTGGGCCTCAAAACACAACATCAAAGATAACATGAAGATTTTGGAGGGAGTATGCCCCAACTGGTCAACAATATCATAATCACTCTTGCGAATGATCTTCATTACTTCTTCCATTTGTTTAGAAAGATTTTCAGCAGTTGGTGCCTTAGCTTGCACAGGTTCAATCACAGGACCTTTGCCCCGGGCATCAGTACTTGGCCCAGAATTAGAGGTATGAGCTGGAGTAACTGTACGTTTAGAGGTGTCTTGAGGGGAGAAGATTCTCCCACTTTTGGTGACCTTACTAGATCCAGCAATATTGCCAACATCAAGATTGTGGTTGGCAATAGGAGGGTCAGCCAGAGGCTCTTGCTTGATACCATAAATATACACATCAGAACCATAATTCCAAGGTATAACTTTATCAGAAGTATAAGGAACAGGGCCAGGAGTGGTAATGATCATGTGAGCCACTCTAGCTTCAGCAATAGTCTTCAGAGGGCCTTCAGCATTAATCTTCACTGGTCCTTTGGATGTAATCCTGACAGGACCTTTAGAGGTGATCCTGACAGGACCTTTGGAGGTAATCTTCACTGGTACTTTATCAACCATAGCTACATCTTCAAGCTTCGTGTTTTGAGTCAGATCTTCACACATACTTTCCACATAAGGAGTCCTCTCAAACAATATAGTGTAATTGTCCATGAGGCGTTGAATACCATCCTTCAACTTCCAGCAACTATCAGGTTTATAGGCACAGTAAAAATAGTCTTCCTTGCAACCTGGAAAGAACCCAGCCTGCACCAGCTTCTTCTTGATAATGGATAGAGGAGTAGTCAAATCTGTTACTGAGGAAACATAAGAAACTTCATCAACAACATTAGCAGTCTTCTCATGATTGGGCATAGGAGCAGTGATCACATTTGGGGTCCCAGGAGGGTCAAATTCAATTTCCCCAACTTCGATCATGTCTTGAATCTTGTTTTTCAACACCCAGCAGTTGTTGGTGTCATGTCCCGGACTATTAGAATTATATTCACATCTTGCATTAGGATTGTACCGAGGAGAGGATGTATTAGGATTCTGAGGAGGATCCCTTAAAGTAATTAGCTCCCCTTTCAACATGTGTTGCAAGGCTTGGGCCAGTGACATGTTGATCTTGGTGAAATGTCTTCTAGGCTTTTGTTGATTGTTCTGTTGTTGATCTGGTGCTGCAGGGGCAGGATTGGAGATGTGAACTGCTCCCACAGATTGGTGACTCCTGTTACGACTATGTTGACCATACACAACATTAGACTCCTTCTTTCCACTAGGGGGCTTCTTAGCAGTGCTTGATGAAGAGGCACCCACCTGTATCTTACCACTTCTTATCCCACTTTCCACGCGTTCTCCAGTCATTATCAGCTTAGTGAAACCAGATGATGAGCTTCCAATGAGGTGACTATAAAAAGGACCATTCAGCGTACTCATAAACATATCTACCAGCTCCCTGTCAGTCAGAGGAGGTTGAACTCTGCCAGCCAGGTCTCTCCATTTCTAGGCATACTCTTTGAAACTCTCCTTAGCACCCATAGACATGCTTTGGAGCTGCATGCGAGTTGGTGCTAAATTAGCATTATATTGGTATTGCCTATAGAAGGCCTCAGCAAGATCATTCCAATCACGAATATTAACACTTTCAAGTTGATAATACCATTCCAATTGAGCTCCAGATAAACTCTCTTGGAAGAAATGAATCCACAGTTTCTTGTCAGCAGTATGTGGTTGAATCTCCAGACATAGGACCTCAAGTGCAGTTTAGGACATGAAACACCATCATACACCACAAAAGCAGGAACCTTGAAGCCAATAGGTGTAACCACTCCAGAAATTAAACTCAAATCTTCAAAATCAAGCCCAAAAGATTTTTGTAGTTCCATAGCATTCATTTTGTCTACCAACATCTTATACTTCTCCTCACTAGCAGGATCATGATAATAGTTCTCCTCAGAATCAGATTCTTCCATAGTATCATGGAGACTACCTCCTTCTCTCTCAGAATTTTCAGACTCCAGATTCTCAACCTCTTCTTTTGTCTTGACAAGTCCTCTGAATCTTCTACCCAGGTTGATAAGGCCCACTGATTTTCTAGTCTTTTTCTTCTTCTTAGTCAGAAGTTCCTTCAGCTCATGTTGTCCCTTGGACAAGTTCAGGATCATTTCTTGAAATTGTGCATTCTGAGCCTGGAGATCCTTAACAGTCTGTTCGAGAGCCATTTCTGCTGAAATAAACAACGAGAAGATAAGATACATGTTCATAAGAAACCTGTGAAGCAATGATATGGTATGTAGATGCATATGCAATGTTTTCAAGGACCACAGGATTTAAATTGTAAGAACAAAATTTTATTAGTAAATACTTAATATAATTTTGCCTCTTGGGCTTACAAAGAAATAATAATAAAAATACAAAAGATAAACATATGGGGTTTTAAGTCTCCCATGGACGCTTCCTCTTTGCGTGGAGGTACTTGTTGAGGTTTTGCTCCTCGTGAAGTTGCCTGGTTAGCTCCAGAATTCTTTCTTGACCAGCTCTGAAATGAGTCTCAAAAGTATCCCTTTGCTCCTTCAACTAAATCCAGGATTTTTGCAATTCTTCCAAATCAGTGGGCATGTCTGGATGAAGGATGGTATAAGGAACATCTCCTTCAGCAACAGGCTCCATAGTGACTGGTAGAATGGCTGGATATGACATCATAAGAGTCTGAGCACGAGATTGAACCCATCTGAGATAAGGCTCCATAGGAATGGAATACTTTGGCTCCAAAGTGTTGCTGTCAATCCTGTTCACCTTGTTCCAAGCTCGTATAAACCTTTGATGGTAACCCTGAAGGTCGTTGTCGTAGTCGAACACAATAATCTGAATAAGCATGTCATGAGGACCATTACTCCGAGCATAACCAAACTGACGTAGTGCTAAAGAAGGATTCTAGGTAATTCCTCCTCTTATGCCAAGGAGTGGCACATTAGGGAATTCCCCACAACGGTCAATGATAGTAACATTCTCCATAGATCGAAAGCACCAACGAATGTCTGAATGAGAAAGTGACATAATCCTTTTAGACCACCTAAACCCTTGTTCATTCTTCATCACTGATCGAGGAAGGTGATAAATAAACCACCTAGACAATAAAGGTATACAGCACATCAGAGTTCCTCTCGCCTTTGTAGTACGAGTATGAAGAGAATGTAAGATATCTCCAAGTAATGTAGGCACTGAATTATGAGTCAGAAATATGTTGATTACGTGTACGTCTATGAACTGGTCTGGATTAGGGAATAACACTAAGCCATAGATCAATAGGGCTAGGATATCCTCAAAAGCATCATAACTCATAGCCTTAAAGAACACTTGAGCTTTCTCCATTAATACCTTAGCAAGAATACCTTTAACTCCACTTCTTGTTTCTAGGACAACGTCTGATTTCTTCAAATGTAGGGCTACAACAATGACTTCAGGTTTAGGCTCATTCTCTACGCCTGTGAAGGGTCTCTGATCAAGGATAGGTATACCCAATAGTTTGGAGAATTCTTCCATTGTAGGAATCAACTGATAGTCGGGGAATGTGAAGCAATGATGTTTAGGATCAAAGAACTGAAACAAGACACTCATCATGTCTTCATTGAACCCTGAAGTGACTAGATCCAGTAGGTGACCATGTCTCTTGATGAATTGGGAGTTTTCAGAAACTTGAGAGACCAATTCCTTAAGCTTAGGGGGTATTCCTACAAAGTTGACCCGGATAGTATTCCTGCGAGCAGAAGCCATGACCTGCAACAAAGAACAAAGATAAATCCTTTGGTCCTTGAAATGGTTAATGAAAATGCTATGCTTATGATGCATGATGTCATGATGTTATGCTCAATCACAAACATGCGGCACACACAAACAAGTCACACAATAGCCCTAGGTTTGAAGGCTTGCATGAGGTTTAAAGGTAAGTACCATCCCCTGAAGTTTAGTTGGTTCATCTTGTCCTACAAAAGTAACCAGGTTCTAAGGGATCTCAAAATCACTGATCCTTCCCAAGGGTGGTTGTTCAGTAGGAAACTTACTTGCCAACCAAAACCCTCCAAGTTTAGGATCTCAATGAGTGTAGTATCGAGTATCAACCAACTTTATACTTCTCCAAAGCCGGCTATCTCACTACTTTCTAAAGGCCAATATGGGATAACTAGGGTTCTAAAAGTCAGTTAGTGTATTGACAACATATGGCAGCCCCATATTATCCTTAACTTACTTAAGGAACATAAGCACCAACCAAGAAGTCACACTAACTATGGCTACCAGATCAACCATATCGGTATACACCGTACAATTTCCTTGGTCTATTGCCATTTACCTAGGGTACACTAGGTCCGGGTTAAGATCTTTCACACATAAAGCCCAACAAGTAATATAAAGCAAATAAAGCGAACAATTTAAAGTGATCTAATTCCTAAGGGTACCCCTCTTTTACTTAGTAATTCCCCAGCAGAGTCGCCAGTTCTGTAACACGGTGGGAGAACTGACTTTTAGTCATGTTGCGGATAGCAAGAGTCGCCACCGACTTTTATTTTATCCATAAGGAAAGGACATAAAAGAACAAAAAAGACCTATTTTAAAAGACTTGGGTTCGAGGGGTAGGTTATATAAATGGAAGGTATTAACACCCTTTATATCCATGGTTATCCATGGGCTCTTAGTTACTTAGCTCACTTTAATTGTTTTTGTAGTGTGTGATTAGAAAAATTTCTTTAAGTACTTTGTAATGACCCTCGTATGGGTGTATACAAAGCCTAGTTTGAAAATATTTTTAGAAAATGTGAGGTGTGAAAGTAATTTTGAAGGTGTGAGCAAGTAACTAAGAGGTACCTACCCTAGATTAAGTCTTTCATGTTCTCGTATGTTCTTTCAAGGGTAAGACTATCCCTATTATTAAGGAATAGGTAGTCATTACCTTGGATTGTTTAAGGGACGAGCGTAGGGTCATCGTATGGTCAATGAAGGCAACTTAAGAGATGTCTTTAGCAATTCGTAGGGACTTATCATCATTTATTCGAAGGGACAAGATCATTATTTCGTAGGCAACCTCGAAGGGACTTGATCTTTTAAACTGTAGGGACTATGATGATTCATACTTTGAAGAGACTTTGCTTAAGACATCCCTATATTCGAGGGACTCGACCATTTTATTTTAAGGCAACCAAGAGGAATACCCTAGGAAGTGCAAAATGGAGATCAAAGATCGACTTACGTGTGTGAGTGTTTATTTTCAAATATTTATCTTTTTTTTTTTAAATTAATTTTCTAAGTTAATTTTAATTACATTTAGGTTATACACACCCTAAAATTACTAACCATATCAATTATAATATTTACAAAAAATAAAAAAAATAGAAAAATAAATTTCTATGCTATTACATGGCTATGGGGCAGATACAAAATATAATTGGCGGAAAATAAATTACAATAATATTAAGCCTATACATTGTTTCTAGTAAAATAAATAAAGCAAAAATAAATAAAATAGGAGAATAAAGCAAAAATAATAAGATTAAATAAAAGAAATAAAATAAAATAAATTATAGAAATAATAATTACGATTTAAGGTGAAAAATTAGATTAAAGTTTAAATTGAAAAAGAATTAGGTTAAGAAAAAAATAGAATGGTAAATAAATTTGTTAAGAAAAATATGGTATAATTAGTAATTAGTAATTAATTAAAATATGATGGACTAATTATATACAAGTTTACTATTAAAGAAATAATTAGAATTTTTAATTAGAATAAAGTTATAAAAGGTATTAACTAGGCTATTATTTACAAATTAAACTATAAAGATATTTAGTTGAAAAAGGTTATTAAGAAAATATAGGTTCAATTAATTAATTTTGATTATTTTCAAACTATTTACAAGAAAAAAAAATTAATTTTAAGAAAATAAGGTTTATTAATAAAAGCCTAATTAAATTTATTTTATGGAAAAAAAACTAATATATAGAAAAATATTAATGAGATTATATATAAAAAAGGTTATTTAGTGTTAATGATTGGTTATTTGTTAATTAATTATTAATTTAAGTGATTAATTTCATTAATAATAAACTAGGAAAGAAATAATAAAACAAAAGGAAAAAAAAGAGTGCAGGGACCTGGGAATCGAACCCAGGCCCTAAAGATTATACCTGCGTGCTTCAGCCACTAGGGCAAGCGTATGCTTGTGCAAAGTATCCAGAACAATAACATAAAATAGAAATAATAAATTCAAAAATTGGAAACCGCACGCAAATGGTCTTCTTCAACCTTCAGACCTGCGCGTTTTGCTGCGAAATTAGTTGTAGTTTTTCTTGAGGATTTGGTTTCGTAGCAAAACCTATGTTTCTTCAATCACCATAAAACCTGCAAAATTTCTACAAATTGATTATGCTATAACAATCTTTATGTCATACACAATCTAACCACGTTGTTAGAATTTATTTATATCGTCCAAATCACAAAACCCCAAATCGGAAGCTCAAACCCTAGCAATGGCAGTTATGCAATCTAGCCACGAAGCTTCAATGTAAACATCCAGAATTCATCTATGAGTTCATACAAACATCAAAACAAGATCAAATTTCATTATAAACACGTAAATAAATGAAATCGAAAAAAATAAATTCAAGAAGAAGTGTGATTCGGTTCAGGCATGTGGTGATGTTTTGGATGATGCAAATGGTTGGAATAACATCAAGAATGTTCAAGGAACATGTTTAAACCTTCAAAACGTTTTGATATAGCCTACAATCCAAAATCCGAATGTGAATTTTCTTGAAATTTTTTGAGATTGGTTATGGTTATTGGCTGCTGCAAAATCGTCCCTTAGGCTTATGTCAACTTGTATTCTTATAGAAGAGTGGAATTAGGTTAGAAAAGTGATGGATTTGTGGGCTTTTTGGATACCTTGAGTGTGAAGAAATTCTCTTACCAATTTGGTGAAAAAATCAAATATATTCATGCCATAATGCCTTAGTGTAACACCCCAAATTTTCCCTCTCCTATTTATTATCATTTAATCATAAGCATAACATCAACATATCATTTTCAAGCATCTGGAATAGAAAAAATGAGACATAATAATCACATGTTCTAGCATAAGGCATATGATCAGTTCTTTAGACTAATTCAGGATTTTAAAGGCAAGTCATTGGCTAGGTAGCAGTGCAAGAAGCTCATAAGGTGTTTTCATATACTGAACAAGCCCAAGGTCATCATTAAAAGTTCAGAAGAGAGAAATTTCATCAGAAGTTCAAAAATGCAATTTTCTCCTATGTGAGGGAAATCCTGATTAGGGTTTTGGACCAGGCCCTCATATCCTCTTAGCTTTGATCAATTATTGTGGTCAAAGGCTCTCATATGATCTGCATGGCTTATATATGAAATTTGAGGCAAAAATTCACTGAAGAAGTCAAGAATTTGTCCAGTTACTTAAAGGTGAAGCAAGAAAGTCAGCCTTGCAGTCAAAAAGTCAACATGAGGATTTCAGGGTTTTTTAATCAGGATCATCAATTTTTGGAGGTCATATCACGTCAAGGATTAGGTTAGTCGAGCTTAAATGTCAAAAATCGGGAATATGCAAAAAGTTGCTAAATGTGGAAATTTAGAAGTTTCCATTTTTGGAAATATTTATCCCTAAACTTTGAGCTATTATTTCATGTGCCAAAAAAGCTCCGAGTGATTTTCCAGTGAACATGAAAGTTGTAGAGCACGATTTTCCCTTTCCGAAAAGTCGTAGAACACTTTTATAGCATTTGTAAAACTCAAGATATGATTTTTGGAAGTTTGGTTGTATTTTAGGGTTTTATGAGACACTTGTCAAAATGCCATTGATTTCTCTTATTTTTATGTCATATTTCATGTATTCTTTTTTTGCTACACATTCTATATGCCCACCATATGTGTTCACGTGGTCCATGCATGTGTATGAAAGTTAGTGGTTGATTTTATGTTATGGGGTTTTATTGAAAAGAAAAAGCTAAGGAAAATAGTACTAAATGAGGTACCAAAGGTGGTGTGGTATGACCAGTATGTTCAAGGCACTCACACGCCACCACCCACTATCCTTGCCAGCAAATGGAATCACGTTTTTTTTATGTCCATGCACACGTGTTTGCATATGAGAGAGAGAGATGACACCATGCTTCACTTGTGCCATACAACCTCACACTATCCTACACCAACACCATATGATTATTGCAATGTTTATCTCATGGATATTACCATGACAACTCACCAAGACCACCATAAGGATGGTGTGCCCTCATGCATGTGATTGAGCTTGGAAGAAGCAAAATGAGATGAGGAATTCGTGCGGGCTCTGCATTTTTGAAGAAGAAAATAACATAATTTGTGGCACACCCTTCAAGCTGGTACACACACCCTTATTATAAGAAGCTGAGTCACGATGGTGAGAAGGGGGATCACAAGTTGAAACTCAGTAAAGAGAACAAACTCTCTCTCAAAGAAAACTTGGCTCTACATTCTCATTCTTTTTTAGATCTAAGTTTCTCATGTAGCTTTCCATTTTTGTGCAAAATCACACTCAATCTCACAACACATTCATCATCAACTTCTTGGAGCTTCGGGTAAAGGTTGGAGACTCAACAACACCCTCAGATCCTGCATCACCCCCTTCCATAAGCCTTTATTTGGCTCTGCAAGGAATCAAGAAGCTTACAAGAGCAAAGAGATCATATTCTCATCTTTTTTCAAGGGAGTTCGATTACAGGTTTGAATGATATCACTATTTGGCTTCGAGTTTGCTGTTTATGTGTTTGATGTGGCTTGTTGATGGTGAATCCTGGATGTGTGAATCATTTAGAAGCTTTTAATTACTATATTTTGTGAGTTTATGTTTGGTGACCTCAACTGTTTTGCTGCAATGCTCCTTGACCTGGTTGTGTTAGTGATTTATATTGGTAGATTAGTGTTCCACGTGACCTTAGCTTCATTTTGATAGGCGATATGCGTATTTCTGGTAAAATCATGTTTGATCTCGCCGGAAGCAGGCCGGAGAAAACAACCGGTGTTTCTCCGGCCGGTGAAGTTGCTTGCTCCATTTGTTGGCTCATATTAAGTCGTGTCCGTGAGATTGATCTTCATCGTGCGGTCAAAAAGTGGACAACGCATTAATGAAGGTGTGGAGGTCACGTGACTCTCCAGCTGTTTGGTGTATGGAGTTCTTTCGTCCATATCATGTGCGGATCATTTGCGAGGTGTTGGATCTGGAGGTAAGTGCAAGTTTGAATGTGAGACGCTTGATGAATATACTAGGGTTTGGTTGACTTCGTGTTTAAATCATTGGATCTGTGGACTTTGTGACTTTTGCTGGCAGCCATAGGATTCGCATACTATTGCCTTTGTTGACTGAGCATATGGAACTGGGCCTAGTGTTTTTTCTTTTCGCACCCCCCGTTTGGGCCCTGTTTTTTGAATTTAACTTGGTTCCTTTGCTGTTTATACCCCCTGCCTTTATTTCTATTTATTTTATTCCTCTTTTAATTTGTGTTTCGTTTTATTTCATTAAAAATAGTTAGAAGCTTTTAAAAATAGTGAAAAAATTCATGGACATTTATTTTAATATTCTTTAATTTTTGATATTTTTATTTCTCAATTTTTATTAATTTTGGCGCCTGATAATAATTCTTGACTTTATTTCTTTTATTTTAAATTCCTTTGTGCACACCTTGCCTTGTTGATTTTATAATTTGAGTTTTAAAATAATGATGAACATGATTCTTTTTGCTACTGATCCTTAACATGTTGAAGGTCACCTAGGATTTATTTCATGATTTTTAGGATTTATTTGGTTGCTTTTTGCCATGTGGGTTTATGTTGAAGTTTACTAAACCCAAGTTGGACTTTAGGCATTTATTTGACTAACTTTTCTTCTGACTTTTGGATTGAGATTTTGATATGTGGTTTAGATGTGATTAAAGAGTTCTCATAATTAATTGAAGAATTTTTGGGATTGTTTTTCATTTTATTTGAATTTTATGTTTACTTGCTTAGTTTTGAATACTTTCTGGGTGTTTGATTGCTCATTAGTTCAGGAGGGCACTTGTGCCAACTCCCATTGGTTGCTTGACTTGATCTTAGTATGCAATAGGTGTGATTCACTTCTGGTTGTGTTAGAGTGATGGGATCTCTTGTTTGTTTATATTCCATTTTGTTCTTGTTTATATTTCTAACATTTTCAGGTAATTGCATAAGGTAAGTAAGAAGTGTGAATGTTATTCACATTTCAAGCTGTCATCTCTTTTCTTTATTGCTCTCTTGCTTTCATGTGTGATGTGCCTTATGCCATCCTTTGCTCAACTTCATTCTCCCCCCTTTTTAGAAACAACTTATCTCCTATAGAGGAGTAAGTTGTGTTCTAGTTCTTCTTTCCTTATCTCCTTCTTCCTTAGGGTAGTAAGCCTCACTAACCTAGGTTCATCTAGGCATGATAACATTAGGATTTGTTAGTCCCCTTTTAGTTCTTTTACCTTTAATATCTCTTTGTTTCTTTCTCTTCTCATCTCAAAACCAAAACCTAAAAAACACTTAATAATGGTTGAGGTAGCCTTGTGTGTATGGACTTATTCCATGGGGCACTTGTAGTCTTCCCATCTTGGGATAGTACAAGCTAGTCTAGCATGATGTACAAGTCTAATCATGAGACTACTTTCACAAAGAAAATCATAAAAAAGACTTCTTCACAAAAATTACAAAAACACTTAATAAATTCAACGAGTTAGTGAGCTTAGGCCCTAATTTCTGGAATCAAGTTTTGGGGATCTTCTCCTTACTTGAGTGTGCTTGTTCTATTATTCCATCTTGGAATGTAGTAGCAAGTACACATTCCATGGAAAAGAGCTTGAGTTCACTTCCTTGTGCAACACTCATAAAAAACTCATAAAAAACACTGAACAAACAATAATCGTCTTTCCTTCAGGAATTCTTTTCTCATCTCCTTCGCTCCGTTCGCGAACTTGCTTCTTCCTGTCATTATGCAAGACGGTTACGCACTCGTCGTTCGAGTCTGCAACACCTGAGCATTGACATAGGAAGTTCAAGCCTTAAGACACAAGCAATCTTTTCCACCCCTAGTTAGGGGAACTACGGCGACTCTGATCCTCATTGTCCAGATGAGGTACGTAGGCAGCGGGGTAGAGCCCGTTCGAGCACTCTTTTATTTTCCCTACGTTTTTCCCCTTTATTTTCTTTTCATTTCCAGTTCCGGTCTTTCTTTTTGCAGCAGTTTTCATTCCTTCACCCTTTGAAACAGTTTCTTTGCAAGCGTGGATCCCGTCGGGTACGGCGGATAATCTGGGTGCTAATACCTTCCCAGGTCGTAACCGACTCCCGAAGTCAGTTTCTTTGGTTTGCAGGACCCGTGTCCTTCCTTTTCTTTTCTTCTGGTTTGTGCAGCATTACCATTCCCGTTCCTTCGGGATAAAAATGCCTGCCTGGCAACTCTAACCTTTTCCGCACCACTTTCGCGTTTGTACCAGGATGGAAATCCGGGGAGCGACAGCTGGCGACTTTGCTGGGGATTGAACCCAGAGTCTCTGGTTCCCTTGAGAGTCTCTCCTAGCGCTTGTTGTTTCTGTTTCTTTGGGTGGTGATTGTTTTTTGTTGCGTGTTTATTTTATTGTTGTTTATTTACAGCTTATTTATAGCTTTATTTACAGTTTTCAGTACTTATATTCATGCATCATATATTATTACTGGACTGTCTGGACTGGATTTTCTGTTTGGTGGGACTTGAGTGATACTGTTACTGTGAGATGAGCTTATTACCAAGGCTCGAGTGCACCTTAGGATTTAGAGTGGTTCCACTTTGGCCTCATGAGATCTTGTCATGGGGGTAGTAGTGAGTTCCACGCCCAAATTTGCGACCGTCTTGGAAATGTCTTGATTTGTGGATCTTCCTCTTTCATTTCATAACCTTGATAGTTATGTGCAGCTGGGGACCGATCATTGAGAACCTTGTGGAAACATCCCTCTTTAGTGGTGACAGTGGCAGACCATATTCTGTGGCAAACCCATTCGCACCCGAGGGCCCACCTGGAACTCACATAGGATGACCTTGTTTTCCCGGACTCAGCTGAGGCCTCCCTGAGTAGTACATAATGCCAAACCGATTCCCTGATTTGGTCATGAGCCATTTCTCGGAAGTGGTGAACGTATTATTGCTATTCGGCTTTGAAAGTCCGTGATGTTTGACCCGGAGCGCACCCGTGAGATTGGGAGGGGTTTACAGGTTTGCAGGAGCCCTTGACTTCTACATACCCTCATTATCAGTATGTTCTATGTTATGATTTGGTCACTATGGTTCTGGATTTCTTGATATGTTGGTACTGAGGGTTCTTGTCAGATGGTTATGGTTCAGAGAATCTTGGTTTTCAGTCATTTGGGGTCCTAATATCCAGTATCCAGATGGTTCCAGATTGATCATATGCCTGCATTGCATTTGCATTGCATCATACTCGCATTAACTATTTGTGTTTCCATTTTCAGGTTTTTGTTTACAGTTTAGCACCCAGTTCTGGTAATTGTAAGCTTTCCAGATGGCAGAAGTTAAGAAAATTACAAGAAAAAGAAATATCCATTACACCTTTCTTCAGCCAGAAGTCAAGAGTGTTCAGAGACTAGCAGGGCTGATGAATGATCAAGTTTTAGGAAACTTCAGAAAAAGGTATGGTCATATTTTGAAGTACATGGATAAACCTACTACAGACTAGAAGGATAGCTTGCACACTTTTCTTCAGTTCTATGATCCCTTGCTGCGGGGTTTTGTATTTCCAGATTATATTTTGGCTCCTACCTTGGAGGAGATTTCTAGCATTTTGGGTATTCCTGTCAGATACACTTTGCTTTACTATGGATCAGAGGTAGTTCTCAAGGAAGAAGACATATCCAGAGTCTGTCATATGCCAGCTACTAAGGTCAAGAAAGCTTTGAAGGATAGTGAGGGCAGAGGACTTCTCTGGGATGTGCTTATACCAGAAGCTGAAGAGTATGCCAAAGAGAGTAAGTGGGGAGATTTTGGTGTTGTGGTGGCCCTGATGGTATATGGATCTAGTCTTTTCCCGGGAGAAAAGGAGTTTGTGAGTTTGAAGGTGATCTCCATTTTTGCTAAAGGTAATCCTGTACCAACCTTGTTGGGAGATTTCTACTACAATGTTCATTACCAGAATGAGAAAGGAAGGGGTGGACCAGTGGGTTGTTGTGCTCCATTATTTGCTGATTGGTTCGCTAAGCAATTACCAAAGTCAGGCCCTTTCAAAGAGATGAGAGATGAATGGAGGTGGTCCAGGAGGCTAATGGGACTAACTTTTGAGGATATAGCTTGGGGTTATAACAGGGATTTGTTGGGAAAGGAGTTACTGGTTAGTTGTGGGAGTTTTACTAATGTGCCCTTGCTAGGGAGAAAGGGTGTGATCAGTTACCATCCAGTCTTAGCCAGGAAACAATTTGGCTATCCTCTGAGGGATCCACCAAGTATGGAAGAATTAGATGAGTCTTTGTACTTTTCTGTGGAGGGAAACAAAGAGTTAGTCATACAAGCATCTCAGGCTTGGGCTCACAGGGTGAAGAAAGGAAAGGAGGATTTTGGAAGGGTGGATCCCAAGACATATCCTCCTTTTGCTACATGGTTGCAGAAGCGTGTAGAGGAATTGCTCATTCCATTTTCAGTGGAAGCTCCATTGTATCCCAAAGAGGTGCCATGTCAGAATACTGTTTCTCTTGAAGAATACAAGAAGTTGGAAGCTCAGTTGCACGAGGTCCGGGTAGAAAATGCTGAAATGGTTAACTTGTACCATCTTGCCAATCGTGCTAAGAATGAAGTGGAGGAAAAGCTACAGAGGATGCAGGTTACCTTAGAAGCTAAAGAAAAGGAGTTTGCTAGCAGAGAAGCTCATTTTCAGAGATTGGGTCTAATGGAATCAAAAAGAGAAGCGGAGCGTAAGAAGACTTTGAAGACTCTTAAAGAAGCTCGCTAGTCCATTGTTTGGTTACATGGCCAAAGGGAACAAGAGTAGAAGAAGTACAAAGAAAAGGAAGAGTTTTTCGAGGTACAGATGGCCTTCAAGAAGGAAGAAGTGGAACAAGTTCACAAAATACGAAGAGAGAAGACTCAACAATTGGTACAGAGCCAGATGACCTTGGAGGAGGAAATGAAAGAAATTGCAAAACTTAAGCTGAGAGGAGGCGTGAAGAAGAACCGGACATAAGTGATGGCTACAGAAGAAGAACCCGAGTCTTTCCTTTAGCCTAGGGTTTTAGTTTATTGTTGTCCAGGCTACCTACAGGCTTGTCGTATGAGTCTTGCTTTATCTTTTTGTTCATGTATTGACTTGTAACCCTCCGGGGAATTTGTTTGTGCTCTAACTTTGGCTGCCAGTGGGTTATCCATGTTATCAAATGTGAAGTTCCAATTACCATGTATGAGTACGTAAAACTTGTTCGTTTGAGGCTGCTAGGATCTGAACACTCTTCAAAAGAGAGAGTTTGAAAACTAATGCTCAAAAAGGGGCTATCTGAAGCATTTTTGTTAAAAAAGAGCCAGAACTGGGGGCATATTAATGCCTGGACCTGGAAGCACGAATATTTACATTGCATGCATATAACATGTTTGTTGTTTTGCAGGTAGTTCATCAGTTTTCTAGAGTTTATGTCATTTCAGGCACTATAGCTCCTAAGAAGGTTCAGAAACAGCCAACTGTACACATATACCCTACAAAAGTGAACAGAGAGAGCAATGGAACAGATGCAAGCGGATCTGGCTGACTTAAGAACAAGAATGGACAACTTCATGACCCTCATGGTCGGGATCGGTCAAACTCAGGAGCACTTGCGCAAGATGATAGAAAACAACCAGGCTAGGAACAATGGAACAGCAGATGAAGGTAATCGCAATGGGGCTGGCGCCCGTCAAGTAGAAATCCCCGTAGTGCAGCCAGGGATCACTATTGTCAATGATGGAGGGAACAACCTGCAGATGGATGAGCAAGATGAGCAATTCACTTTGCTGGATGAGGCAGAAGGCCAAGGGGTTGACATGAATAGAAAGTTTGAAGAGATGGTTGAGCAGATTCGTGCCATTCAATCTCAGAGCTCTCTGGGGTTTGATATCACTGACTTGGGCTTGGTGCCAGGGGTCAGAATTCCCTACAAGTTCAAAGTTCCTACTTTTGATAAGTACAACGGCACGACGTGCCCGAAGACTCACCTCCAGTCTTTTGTAGGAAGGATTGCTGCACATACGGATGATGAGAAGCTGTGGATGTATTACTTCCAGGATAGCCTTGTGGGAGCCTCCTTGGAGTGGTACATGAAGCTGAGCAGGGTTAATATTCGAAGCTGGAAGGATTTAGCTGAGGCGTTTGTGAAACAATATCAGTACAATTTGGATATGGCTCCAAATCGTACCCAATTGCAGACCATGTCTCAGAATGCTAAAGAAGGGTTCAAGGAGTACGCTCAGAGGTGACGTCAACTTGCTGCTAGAGTACAACCTCCCTTGTTGGAAAATGAAATGGCGGGCATGTTCATGGGAACACTACAGGGTGTGTTTATTGAGAGGCTGGCGTCTTGATCAACAAAAAAGTTTAATGACATTGTGATAGCAGGAGAGAGGGTTGAAACTCTTTTAAAGATGGGGAAAATTCAAGATACTGGTGCAGGTAGCTCAAGCGGTGTGAGAAAAGCTTTTAATGGACCTCCAAGAAGAAGAGAGGGAGAAAATAATGTTGTGTACAGCCGAGGCAGGGGCCGGGGATACAAGGGATCCTATGAGCAAGTTGCGGCTATTACTATTCCATCAAGTCCTGTGCAACAAACTCAACCACAACAGCAACAACAACAACAGCCACAACGTAATAACTATCAGCAAAGACCCTATCAACCGAGACAAGCTCGTCCAGCTAACAGGGTACTTGAAGCCATCCCAATGACATACACGACACTACTCCAGAGGTTGTTAGATTTGAACTTGGTTCAATTGAGGACATTAGCACCAACTCCACCTGGCGAGTTTCCAGTGGGGTATGATGCTAACGCAAGATGCGCATTTCATTCAGGAGCTCCCAGGCACTCAACAAAGAAGTGTTGCGCGTAGAACGTCCTCATGGATACTCGGCCGAACTACGTTTATTATACTTAGAAAATATTCTAAGTCTAAATCCTTGCTTTACATGTTTGTCTTTGACTCAGGCCTCTTCATCAAAATTTAGTCGAAGCCTTGTTAACTCTTCCAAAGAAAATGATCCTCAAATCAATATTTCCTGCAATCAAGTTGGTGTTAAAATTAGGAGATGCCACCTACAAAATAATATATCTTATCATTGTTCGTTAGTGCTACATGAATCAAATCATAATTGGGGATCAAAATTGTTTCACATGTTAAGTTGTTGGAAAGATATAAAGGGTTACCATAAATTTTTTGAGGAACACTGAAGTGGGTTGAAATTGTAAGGATGGAGAATGTATGTAACAGTTAAAAGAAAAACTAAAACAGATTAAGAGGAAGCTCAGGGAATGGCATAAAAATCATACACATAATTTGAGAGAGAAAATTAAAGTCGCAAAAGAGGAATTCAATAGGTTAGCTGAGATGTATATCAAGGAGATTGGGATGTTACATAAACTTTGGTTTCAGTGACAATACATAAACGTTCGGCGACAATACATAAACTTTCAAACCTCAATTGCAGCATCAAATGGCAACAGACAAGATCTAGATGTCTAAAAGAGGGTGACACGAACACAAAATATTTCCACAAGTGTGTGAACAAGCGGAGAAACAATAATGAGATTTTATGCTTGGAAATAAATAACATGAGGATAACAGAAGTGGAGGAAATTAAAAGTGCAGTTTTTTATTTATCATTTTCGTAGTCACTTTGCAACGATGGGAGTGAGACAAACCCTATATAATTTAGAGGTTAAAAGAATGGAAGAAGCTCAAAACACTGAATTGGTTAAAGAATTCACGGAAGAGGAAATTTACCAGGCTGTATGGGAATACGATAGCTAAAAAATTCCAGGTCCAGACGGCGTAAACTTTGGTTTTGTAAAGGAATTTTTTTGGATACTATTGGCTGAATTTCACATAAACGGGTAAATAACCAAGGGGTTAGTAGCTCATTTGTAGTATTGATTTCGAAGAAGAAAATTTCGATGATATTATCTGACTTCAGGATAATATCGTTGATTAAATGCATATACAAAGTGGTATCTAAAGTGTTTGAAAATAAATTAAAATCAGTTATTGGTTCAATAATTTGTGAATCACAATCGACATTCATCTCAGAAAGACAAATATTATATGGTATTTTAATTGCGAATGAATTTATAAAGGGGGTTAGGAAGAGGAGAAAAGTGGTGGTATTGTTTAAATTTGATTTTGAAAAGGCATATGATTCAGTTGATTGGAAGTTCGTTGATTATATGATGGTTAAAATGAGGTTTAATGAAAAGTGGAGGAAGTGGGTGTCAAAAGCTTAAAATATGCATCAGTATCAATTTTAGTGAATGAAAGCCCCACAAAGGAATTCAAAATGGGACGTGGGACAGGACAAGGATACTCATTATCTTCGTTTCTCTTTCTTATAACATTAGAAGGGTTTAACATTTTTACGAGAAACGTACTAGAGCTGGACAAATACAAAGAATTTAAATTTGACAGTGGTGATGAAAGGTTTACTCATCTATAATATGCGGTTGACACACTAATCATTGGAGAGAATGGATGGGATAATATTAAAATCATTAAGGCAAATTTGATTATATTTGAAGCAATGCCATAATTAAAGGTTAATTATCTCAAAAGCAAGTTGGTAGGAATCAACTTCAACCAAAATTAGATCAAGGTGGTAGTGGTTGTGTTAAGATGATAAATCAACAACATACCATTTAAATATCTTGGTGTACCAATTGGTGTGAACCTGATGAGAAAAAGTATATGGCAACCCATAATTGAAGTTGTGAGAGTGAAATTATCAAAATGGAAGAACAATCAGTTATCCATAGGAGGTCGAGTGGTTGTTTATAAAATCAATTATGTCTGCTTTACCAGTTTACTTCCTCTCTTTTTTCAAGGCATCGTCCGGTACCATCCTTAAACTTTAATCTCTATTTAAAAACAAAATTATGGGGAGGGAGAAAGGATGAGAGAGAATTTAAATCGGTAAGTTGGAATATGAAGGTGTGAAAAATACACAAGAAGGGGGGGTTGAATTATGTTTCACTTTTCTTTAAGTTAACTTCTGATCAGATATATAGAATCAAAATTGGTGTTTAGATTCTGTTTAATTCATTTGGAAGCAGATACATAATAAATGTAAAGTAAATAATCAGCAGAAGACACAACGATTTATCATGGTTCCTCCCTTAACTTAGAGTAGTTCACTCCCTTTTATTCACAAGATCTTCTCTTTATAATCACTCAGATTACAATCGCTAGTGCTTCTGCACAAGCCTTTTAGAATTGCTCAAACCCATGGTCTGAGACTTTATTTGCTTAGAGCACATGTCTAAGACTTTGTTGTACCCCCAACATTTTCCCTCCCACAATCAAGACAATATCTCTCAAGGATTCTCAATGACCATAACATCCTCAAGACTCCCAATTGATCAAGAAGTGTGGAAGTTTCCCCAGACAATGACTCATCCTAAGCAAAGTGTCCAAAACTAGGGTTTTGAGTTTCCTCAGGTTAAAATGACTTTCAAGGCTTCAAGCGAGCTTCATGGAATCCCACATATATTCAAGAATATCCATTTCAAGTTGCAAGGCTTTCCCAATAAGTTTGACCAGTCAAATGATCAGATATGCAAAAATCAGTCAAAGTAGTTAAAAAGTCAAACTGAGGTCAACTGTGATCAAATTAAAGTCAAACTTCAATTTTTTTTGCCAACATCAAGTTTATGAAGTAAAATTCATCATTTGATCAAGGGTTGATCATGATTAATCAAGAAAGTTTCAGATCATCAAGAATCATGAAGTTTCTAAATTAGGGTTTCCTAGGAAAAGTCAACTGAACTTTGACCGGCCATAACTTTCACATGCTTCATCAAACATTTCCCATCCAAATCTCATTTTGAAGGAAATTGAATTCTATAAGACTTTGTGTCTCACAATCCAAGCCTAAAAATGCTTCATTTGGAATGTATGAGCTAAAACATTACAGGTCATTTCAAAAGTCAACAAAAAGTCAACTTTTTCCAAATAGCATAATTTGAAAATGGTAAAAGATATAGACATGAGACCAAAGAGGGTTGTTAGAGGACTCTTTAAGATTTCCAAAATGTCCGAGAACATCTTCATAACCTTAAAATTGAGGGATTTATGCCTTGTAATAGTTAGGAGATTTTCAAGGGGTGTATGAAGCAAATAAGGTCTTAAATCCAATTTTTTTCCTTCCAAATGGGCATATCAATTTGCAACAAAATGTTAACAATAACATCAAGCACGACCCAATTCCAATTATTTCTGATTTTTATAATTTATTTATAATTTATTTGGATTTTACTTATTAAAATTCAATTTAAATCAAAATAAAATATAAAAACTCAATATTTGAATGAGATTCTTGTTCTAGAAGCTCATAAACATCATTTAAGTTGATTTGATACTCTCCAATTTTGTGCAAAACCAATTTGGAAACATATCATTTGATTTTTTTTGATATTTTTGACCATAGCTTTCTTCACAATCAAGTAACCTCAACTCATTGCCAAAAAACCCAAATGTTTAACCTAATTGCTTCTACTATAAGTATACAACATACACAAACACATAGGGGGCGAATGGAGAGCAAAAAAGAGGCAATTCCATATTCAAAAATTCTCAAGAAAACCAATTTTCGGTTTCATCATTCTAAGGATTATTCAAAGTTTTTAAAGGTTTTAAAATGTTCCTTGATGTTCATTGAACGTATCCCAACCATCAACATCATCCAATTCATCCTCATATGCATGAACCAAATCAAACTTTAAGTTCTTGAAATTTTTTCGATTCTATTAATTCGTGCGTTATAAATTGTTTTTGATGTGTGAATATTATTTATAATGGCGCGCAAATCATAATTCAAAATTTAAGTTTTTTTATTTGTTTGTTTCCATTATATTTCACCAAAGGCTGAATAGCCTGGTGGTAAGCACGCGTGTTCAAGACTTTCAAGACCTGGGTTCGATCCCCAGGTTCTTATATTTTTGCTGATATTTTCCTTTTATGTCACATGTTTAATATTTATTGATTGTTGTTCAATGAAGTATCAAAATGCGCTGATAGCTCAGCTGGTAGGGTGTTGCGTCTTTGAGGTACATGGTCTGGGTTCGAATCCCAGGTCCCTTTATTTTGTGCAATTGTTTCTTTTATTTTTGTTATACCTTATTTTAATTAGTTTTTTTAAACCATTAATTAATTAAAACAAAAATTAACAATTAACCATTAATATAATTCCTCAACTATTTTCTTAGAATAATAATTTCATTTGTTTTCTTTTATTTAATTTTTTCTTTTAATTTAGAATACTATTTTTTTTATAATAATTAACTTATAAATTAACTAATATTGTTTTTATCACTATAATGGTTTTGATTAATTTGTAAATCAATTAATAATCTTATCTTAAAATTCTTAATCATATTATAATAATAATAATTGTGTATATAATTAAAATCTTCTTTTTATAAATTAATAATAATTGTGTATATATATTTAGTTTGTTTTTCAAATTAGTTAATTAGCTTAATTTTCTTTAAAAAATTTAATGGTTTTTTTCTAAAATCTAATTTTTTTAAACTAACTATAATTTTTGCTTAAAAAAACCTATTTCCTTTCCTAACCCTAATTTCTATAATTTAATTTATTTGTTATTTTTTGCTTTATTTAATTATCATATATTTTATATTGTAATTTATTTTCTTTTTTTCGTTCGATTATTTTGTATCTGCCCTAAGGCCATGTAATAACTTAGGAGTTTATTTTTGCTTTATTTTTTATTTTCGTAAATATAAATTGTGTGGTTAGTAAATAGGGAGTGCAAGAAATAAATGAAATAAATTGGACTTAGATAATTAACTAAAAAAGAATAAATATCCGAATATAAACACTCACACACGTAAGTCGATCTAAGATCGCCGTCTACACTTCCTAGGGTATCCCTCTTGGTTGCCTTATTTAAATGGTCAAGTCCCTCGAATATAGGGGTGTTTAAGCAAAGTCCCTTCACAAGTAATCATCATTGTCCCTTTAAAGATTTTAAAAGATCAAGTCCCTTCGAGGTTGCCTACGGAATAATGATCTTGTCCCTTCGGTAAATATGATGATAGTCCCTACGAATTGCTAAAGACACCCCTTAAGTTGCCTTCATTGACCATACGATGACCCTACGCCTGTCCCTTAAAAAAATCCAAAGTAATGACTACCTATTCCTTAATAATAGGGATAGTCTTACTCTTGAAGAAACATAAAAGAACTTGAAGGACTTAGCTTAGGGTAGGTACCTCATAGTTACTTGCTCACACTTTTAAACTACTTTTCACACCTCACAATATTTTCAAACATTTTCAAATGAGGCTTTGTATACATCCATACGAGGATCATTACAGAGTACTTAGAAAATTTCTAATCACACACTACACTTTTCAAAAACATTTAAGTGAGCTAAGTAACTAAGAGCCCATGGATAACCATGGATATAAAGGGTGCTAATACCTTCCCTTTATATAACCTACCCCCCGAACCCAAGTCTTTTCAAAACGGTCTTTCCTGTTCTTTTATGTCCCTTCCTTATGGATAAAATAAAAGTCGGTGGCGACTCTTGCTATCCACAACATTTATAGAAAGTCAGTTCTCCCACCGTGTTACAGAACTGGCGACTTTGCTGGAGAGTTACTAAGTAAAAGAGGGGTACCCTTAGGAATTAGATCACTTAATTATTTGTCTTGTTTGCTTTATGTTATCTGTCGGGCTTTTGTGTGAAAGTTCTTAACCCTGATCTAGTGTACCCTAGGTAAGTAGCAATAAACCAAGGAAAATGTACGGCGTTTACCGATATGGTTGATCTAGTCGCTACGTTAGTGTGACTTTTTGGTCGGTTCTTATGTTCCTTAAGTAAGTTGAGGATAACCTGAGGCTGCCATATGTTGTCATTACACTAACTGACTTTGTAGAACTCTAGTTAACCCATCTTGGTCTTTAGAAAGTAGTGAGATATCTGGCTTTGGTGAAGACTAAAGTTGGTTGATACTCGATGCTACGCTCATTGAGATCCTAAACTTGGGGGGTTTTGGTTGGCAAGTAAGTTGCCTACTGAATAACCACCCTTGGGAAGGATCAATGATATTGAGATCCCTTAGAACCTGATTACTTTTGTAGGACAGAATGAACCAACTAAACTTCAGGGGGATGGTACTTACCTTTAAACCTCATGCAAGCCTCTAAACCTAGGGCTATTGTGTGACTTGTTTGTGTGTGCCACATGTTTGTGATTGAGCATAATATCATGACATCATGACATCATAAGCATAGCATTTTCACTAACCATTTCAAGTACCAAAGGATTTATCTTTGTTCTTTGTTGCAGATCATGGCTTCTGCTCGTAGGAATACTATTAAGATTAACTTTGTAGGAATACCTTCTAAGCTTAAGGAATTGGTCTCTCAAGTTTCTGAAAACTCCCAATTCATCAAGAAGCATGGTCACCTAATGGATCTAGCCACTTCAGGGTTCAATGAAGGCATGATGAGTGTCCTATTTCAGTTCTTTGATCATAAACATCATTGCTTCACATTCCCCGACTATCAGCTGGTTCCTACAATGGAGGAGTTCTCCAAACAACTGGATATACCTATACTTGATCAGAGACCCTTCACAGGCTTAGAGAAGGAGCCTAAACCTGAAGTCATTGCTGCAACCCTACATTTGAAGAAATCAGACATTTCCTTAGAAACGAGAAGCGGAGTTAAGGGTATTCTTGCTAAGGTATTGATGGAGAAAGCTCAAGTGTTCTTGAATGCTATGAGCTATGATGCTTTTGAGGAGATCTTAGCCTTGTTGATCCATGGCTTAGTGTTGTTCCCTAATCCAGACCAGTTCATAGACGTACACGCCATCAACATATTTCTAACTCACAATCTAGTGCCTATATTACTTGGAGACATCTTGCACTTTTTTCATACTCGTACTATGAAGGCGAGGGGAACTTTGATGTGTTGCATACTGTCGTACCTCGAAAAATACGATCCTAAAACAAACAACAGAGTTGCCACCTAATTCTATTTATTCTACGAGAGAAAAAGGAGATATAGACACAACCTAAATAAGGATAAGAAATGGTCAAGGAAACCACTAATCTAAGTTCAGGAGTCAGTTACGCAAAGGGAAGGTGTTAAGCACCCCTCACGTCTGTTGTACTCAACGGGAACCTCTTAGTCTAATTTGCGCTTAAATGTTGACTTATTATTATTGTCTTCTTTTACTGATTAAAGTTTGTTAAGATTGCTTATTAAAGGGAAAAGAAAATTATTATTTATTACTGAGAAAGGTTAAGTTTTTTTATTATTGTGCTCGCGAAGGATTAAAATCCTCGTGCCTACGTATTCCCTTGTGCAATGGGAAAGTCAGAGCTTCGTAGTTCGTTCAACTACGGTTTATGATTTTTATTGAACGATTGTTTAAAACGCATTCTACTGCTAAGCGTTGGCTTATACTCGCGGTGGAGGCTGAAGCGCTAGCTTGTTTGCGAGATAGAATGATTTAAATAATATTCGTTTTAGAGAAAAGTGTTTGACTTTTGTTAAGGTGTTTTAAACGAAAGGGCGAATGTACCACGTCGCGTGGGGCTAGCCCAGGAGTGATTGCATTCCAAAACGTGCGGAGTGCTAGACTCCGGAGTTCCGTCTTTCGCTGATTAATTATGAAAATGATTTAAATTGGTTAGTAAGTTTAAAGTTGTTTTAAGATACGAAAGAGTGAATGAAACACGTCGCGTGGGGCTAGCCCAAGAGCGATCCATTCTAGAACGTGCAAAATGCTAGACTCCGGAGCTCCATTCTTTCGTATTTGAAATTATAAAATGATTGAGATATTTTGATATACGAACGGTGATTGAACCACGTCGCGTGGGGCTAGCCCATGAATGATCCAATCCAGAACGTGCGGAGTGCTAGACTCCGGAGCTCTGTTTTCGTATGTTAATTTGTGCGATTAGATATTTCGAAATACGGAAGGCGAATGGATCACGTCGCGCGGGGCTAGCCCAGGAGCGATCCATTCCAGGACGTGCGGAGTGCTAGACTCCGGAGCTCTGTTTTTCGTATTTAAAATTTATAAAATAAGTTGGATTTATTTTTTAGACGTTTTTTAGGATTAACGTGTTTAAAAACGAAGGAGTGAACGAAACACTACGCGTGGGGCTAGCCCAGGTGTGGTTCGTTCCAGAACGTGCAGAATGTTAGACTCCAGAGCTCTATTCCTTGTTTAATTAAATAAGATACGCAATAAGTCGTGCAGATGGCGATCACATAGGTGACCGACTTACGTGTGTGTGAAATATGAGCGCATGAATTGCTAACTTGGCGTTGGACCAAGAAATTTATTTTGAAATGATTTAATTATTATTTGAAGTATTACTTTCATGTCTGGCTTAACGATTTAGGTTCCAAAATCGAGAACGAGATTCACGCTACACAAGCCACACATTATCATCGTGCGACTAAACTTTAAATTGTTTTTTTAAAAAAAACAACAAGAACTTAAAAGAACTAAAAAATATAAAAAATAAAATAAAAAAACCAAAAAAACAAAATAGTGAAAACAAAACAAAAAAAGGGGGATGGGTTTGGAATCACAATGGAGAGGCCCATAAGGGCGGATTCAGCATGCTAAAGACAACGGGTCGGGTCCGCCCGCGACCCGGTTCCCACTAAGACCCAAAGAAAACCAGTGAAAACCCTAATTGAAGCGGCTAACATGATCTGGAATTAAAACAATATTTTTATCATTATCATGAACAAACATACGAGAAAACAAAAGCAAACCGCAACCTATTCCAAAGGAGAAAATCCAACGTCACTCATACAGATGCCGAACCCTAACCCCTCAGTTGATATGAAAAGAGAAAAATCAAACGCCAAAGGTCGAACAAACCAAACGTAATCGGCGACAAATTGAGAAAACAAACAAAACAAAACGTAAAGATATGAAGCGGTTACCGATCGCGAGCACCGAAAACACGGAAAAACGTCGACCCCTATTCTGAATGCTTTCGATTTGCCCTTTTTCTCAGTCGCGAGTTCGCCGTCGACTTCTCCGTCATGATTTTCCGGTCGTCACCCTCGTGAGCTCCGTCTTTCCTTTCACTATCTACTGCTTTCCGACGATACTAGCTTCGCGGCGGTGAAAAGATGGAGATTGGTTGGCTTTCGAAGACGGTTTTCGGTGTGTGAGAGTGGAGATTCGCATAAACGGTTCGTCGCTTTGTTTGCAGTAAGGCTGATTCTTGCTACTGATGAATCTCCCTCTTTTTGTTTTTCGGTTTGAAATTATATCTCTGTGTGTTTTTTTTGAAGAAAATCTGCCCTCTTTTTATGTCAAGATTTTTGCATATTTGGTTGCTGAGTCCCCTTTCGTGAGTGTTCTTTCGTATATTTTTCTTCTCCTTCTCCCCCCTTTCAAACTGATAAAACAAGCTTTTTATAGGATTGAGATTAGGGTTTGGGATTTTTGAATATGAAACTTGTTGGAGAAATGTTATCAGAATTTTGTTTGATCCTGATGAGGAGTCTTTTTCAGTGCAGGTCTTGAAAGCAAAGGGTCAGGAGTTTCTCATACTCTAGTACAACAAAATGCAGGCCTTTTGTTGTTGACTCGTAAAGAGGCCGAATTTGTGTTTGCTGCAATCTGCAACCCTGCTTCTACAACAGGCTTGGGCTCTACTATAGCAGGTCTGTAACTCTGCCATACTGTTTCAGTTTTGTCTGTTTTTGTGAGGGGGAAAGTTCACGAATTTGCTGTATTGATCCCGGTGATCCTTGTTTTTTTTTTCCCATTTTGTGACACCTTGGAACCTTGTTTTATTTTCTTAAATTTGAACTGAACTAGTTAGAAATATTTTGCCTTCGATTTCCGGACTTTTGTCTGTTTGCGGCACAGACTCATGGTGGCCCAACTGTTTTTTTTACATTGTTCGTTGTTGTTGCTGACTATGTGGACTGGTTTATGTGTGTGAATTCTGGATGTTTTATGCTTTGAACATGACCATTGCCGTTTCTTTCTGAATTTAATCCTAGAATTTGATTTGTGAAACATTGAGCTCAATTGTGACAAACTGTAAAAAAATTTCCCTTGCCAAAACTGTGTACTGCGAATCTTTCTCGACATACTTATGGATGCTTGCTTTGAATTCCTTGTAACATTGTGTATTAGAACGAATTGAAAATGTTATTTAATACTTGGTAAGAGTGATGATATGCAGACCTATAACACATTGGTTTGTATACATTTCCAAATTATTCATTATTTGCCAAGCTTAGTATACATTCTCTGCAGGGTTTATCATGTTTCTAATACTCTTGGTCATTCTTTCCTTTTTACATGTACACTTTGGAGCTGTTTGGTAAGGAGGTTTGGCATGAACTCAAGGTATACAAAATCATGACGTTCGGTATGCAACTCGGCTTTGGCATGAGCAAACTTGTGAAGACAACGAGAAATCCGCAAGAAACATGGCCATCGCTTATTTTTGCTAGGATATATTGTCTATAACTTTGTAACTTGGGTAGTTTGTTCCTTGGAACTTCTATGTATCAAAATGCCAATGTATTATGCGAAATGAATGAATGTATGCTACCCCTTTTAGTTTTGGCTAGGTGCAAAATGGATCTTGTTATATTTTCAGAATTTTGGGTTGTAACATTAAACGTGAGTGTGTATGGCAAACTTGTGGTTCAAAAACTATCAAACATGAATGGGAATGAACAAATATGTATATGCATAAATGATGGGTGTATTTAGAACAAAGGAAATGAATGGAAATAAATCACGAAAGACAAGGATATCCATGAGCAGAAATGATTTAGTTTGAACAAAATGTGAATAAGTTAAATACTAGTGAGCATATGGAAGATAAATGCCTCAAATTAAATAATTTGAATATAACTATGAACGTGAATTAAAAGATTGTAAAATTTTGAAAGTGAATTTGAACAATATTTGAAACATTTGGAGTTATGAAGTACACTTATTAAATTAAAATGAGTATTGGATTAAACATTTTTTTTTGGGGTTATTTTGAACAACAAAAAGAACAAAAAGTAAATAAATAAAAAATTTGAACTAAAATGTTTTCTAAATTAAAGTTAAATTTAGGATTAAAACCAACCTATTCAATTAGAATGATAACTAAACAAATAAAATAAAATAAAAATAAATAAAAAAGAAGAAGAAAAAGAAGCTTAAATTTGCAACTAGACTGGCAATACCCCAATAGGGGATACTCTAGCCGTACGAATCAGAGGGACCAAACTCTCGAAAATTGTTGTGACTCTAAAAATATTTCAAAACACACCCAGCATACAAATGATGAGATGAAATGCGTGATGCGAAAAAATAGGGGTAAAATTTGGGGTGTGACAGCTGCCCCTATTTAAATAATTTCATTGGATAGAATGAGTGATGTTAATCCTCATAAAATCGGAGTGAAAGGTATTTAAATATAGAAATAACCGAAATTTTTTCCCCTAAATGCGATGACATGCCATGAACTTATGAGGGACTTGATGTTTTGCTGGGGATACAACATGCGAGATGCAATGAACTCTAGCATGCTGAATTTTTTGATGAATATGCCTGATATGGTATGATGCAGATAAATGCGACGGTGATCCACAGAAACGCAACCTGAGGGTGAAGACTCACTAGGGATAACAATATGCTGGGGATGACAAGACAGAAACAAGATGCATTCAAAATGATAGATCAACAGGTTCAAGTGTAACTGCTGGCACTAAGAATGACAAAAGACGGAAAACAAAACGTAAGATTAAAGACAGACTTTCTGAAGTGATGAGTTAGCAAGTTCAAAGTGGTTGCTGGGGATTTCAATGCAACAATTCGGTGATTATGAAAAAAATGAAAATGACCTCGACTCGGCAGTCAGGAGAACAAAATAGCAGACATTGACACGGCGGTCAGAAATAAACAAACATCGACATAACGATCGGGAAATAAAATAACAGACCTCGACAACGGTGGTCGAGAAATAAAATAACAGACCTCGACAACGGTGGTCGGGAAATAAAATAACAGACCTCGACAACGGTGGTCGGGAAATAAAATAACAGACATCGACAACGGTGGTCGGAAAATAAAAATGACAGGCGTCGACAACGGTGGTCGGGAAATAAAATAACAGACATCGACAACGGTGGTCAGGAAATAAAAATGACAGGCGTCGACAACGGTGGTTGAGGAAATAAAATGACAGGCGTCGACAATGGTGGTCGGGAAAATAAAATGACAGACATTGACAACGGTGGTCGGGAAAATAAAATGACAGACATCGACAACGGTGGTCGGGAAAAAAAAATGACAGACATCGACAACGGTGGTCGGGAAATAAAATAACAGGCGTCGACAACGGTGGTCGGGAAAATAAAATGACAGACATCGACAACGGTGGTCGGAAAAATAAAATGACAGACATCGACAATGGTGGTCGGGAAATAAAAATGACAGGCGTCGACAACGGTGGTCGAGGAAATAAAATGACAGGCGTCGACAACGGTGGTCGGGAAAATAAAATGACAAACATCGACAACGGTGGTCGGGAAAATAAAATGACAGACATCGACAACGGTGGTCGGGAAATAAAAATAACAGACATCGACAACGGTGGTCGGGAAATAAAATAGCAGACTTCGGTCTTTTAATCCTAAGTGATAAATCAACAGGTTCAAGTGTAACTGTTAATACCGAGGATAAAAAAACGAAAACAGTGTTTGGGCAGTGGCTATGTGCAAACAAACTGATACTGGGAGTAGCACGCGAAGCGTTTAAAGATTAATCGATGGCTCTAAGTGACCGGCTGGCAGATAAGAATAAAATGTTGGAGTTTTCAACGAGATAAATGCCCAACCTCAAGGAATTATTTAAATGAATAGTTCAAAGAAGAACTTTCAGGAATTATCGGGAGAATACAGATGCGTCTGAATTAAACAACCTTAAATCTTAAGCAAACAACTTAAAGGATTTATGTCGCTGATGATTGGGCTTAACAGAAGTATTGGTGGTACTAAAGTATATATCAATGAGAGCCTCTGCGGGGAATACCAGTGTTGCCGGGAAAAATACCTTGGTTAACCACACTTCGGGGTACCATCAACAGTGGACTTTAAAAATAACAAAAGAGAGTAATCTGGAACTGGAGTTAGACAGGCGACAACTGGGGATAGACAGATGATTATGTCAAATGCGTATGATTGAACATGATGTGAATGATCATGATATGCAACTGCTGACTCTAGGGAGACAGAGAGTTTTGATAAAGCGGGAAGAGTAGGATCTCAGCGCAAATACTCAGACGTGCAATAAGAAAAATGCTGGGGAAATGTCTTCAAATTTGGAAATCGATGTTTGGTCCAAGGATCCATCCAAAAGTGCTACCAGCTTTTAATCCTCTATGGGGATTTCTGTAATAATTGCATGAGAGTGTTGCTGCAAGTCAGAGGGCTTTTAGAAGACGAAAAATCTTTTAATTTTTCTAAAGTCAAAGAAATTTGAATGTTTTCCAGTATGTTTTCAAAACTGTTTCTAAATTTTTTTTTTGTCATTCTCAGAATTAAATTGTAATTCAGTAAAGACATTTTTGCATAACAAAGAAAATAAGAAGCTGAAAGACAAAGTTTAAAGGCAAAGGTTGTGTTTCATTTAAGAATGGTAGCTTGCCAATAACAAAAACTCCCTGGGAAATTACGATTTGAAAATGGCAATGGGGAAAGGTCTACATTGAATCCAACGACCACTATAATCCCTAATAACTAAAATCGCCCAACACCTTGCTTCTGACAAGAGCGACTGGATTGGTCTTCAAGTAATGATCTTTAGTAATGGTAAACACTATCTAATATAGTCAAATGCCTTTGTCTCTACTTTTTGCCTGGACCGCCCTTTCGGGTTTTCAATCCACCGGGACGCTCTTTTTTGCCTAAGCCGCCCTTTTGGGTTTTCAACTTAGCGAGCTCTTATTTTTTTGTTTTTATCCCTAACTTTTGCCTGGATCTCCTTCATAGGTTACGATCCACCGGGATACCCATTTTTGCCTAGGTCGCCATTTCTGGTTTTCGACCTAGCGGGCTTTATTTAGGCATAATATTTTTTGACTGCATCGGAATTCACCGGGTGTTTCAGTTGTTCACCATCCATAGTTGTGAGGATTAGGGAACCTCCGGAGAATGCCACCTTCATAACATATGGACCTTCATAGTTAGGGCTCCATTTTCCACGCATGTCTTTGTGGACTGGCAAGATTTTCTTGAGTACAAGGTCTCCTTCTTTGAATTCTCGGAGACAGACTTTCTTGTCAAATGCTCTCTTGATGCGCTTTTGGTACAACTGGCCATGGCACATGGCAGTCATTCTCTTTTCATCAATGAGGTTCAGTTGGTCATATCTGCTCTGGACCCACTCAACTTCTTCCAGTTTGACTTCCATCAAGATCCTCAAAGATGGTATCTCTACCTCGATAGGGAGAACTGCATCCATCCCATATACCAGAGAAAAAGGGGTTGCCCCTGATGAAGTGCGAACTGATGTTCTATATCCGTGTAAAGCATATGGTAACATCTCGTGCCAATCTTTATAAGTCTTCACCATCTTTTGCAGAATCTTCTTTATGTTCTTGTTTGCAGCTTCAACAGCTCCATTCATTTTCGGACGGTAAGGAGAAGAGTTATGATGTTCAATCTTGAATGTATCACACAACTCTTTCATTGTCTTGTTGTTTAAATTGGTCCCATTATCTGTGATGATTCGGCTTGGGATCCCATAGCGGCAGATAATTTGGTTCTTGATGAAACGAGCGACCACTTGCTTTGTCAGATTGGCATAGGAAGCTGCTTCTACCCACTTGGTGAAGTAATCGATCGCAACCAAGATAAACCGGTGACCATTGGAAGCTTTAGGCTCAATTGCCCCTATCATGTCAATGCCCCACATTGAGAAAGGCCAAGATGATGACAGAACATTCAAAAGGGTCAGAGGTACGTGCACCTTGTCGGCATAAATCTGACATTTATGACACTTCCTGGCATACTTGAAACAATCTGATTCCATGGTCAACCAGAAGTATCCAGCTCTCAAAATCTTTCTGGACATGGCATGTCCATTGGCATGTGTTCCAAATGATCCTTCATGGATTTCCCTGATCAATAAGTCTGCTTCGTGCTTGTCCACACATCTGAGCAGAACCATATCGTGATTTCTCTTGTAAAGCACATTGTTGCTGAGGAAGAACTTGGATGCCAATCTTCTCAGAGTCTTCTTGTCTAGAGTTGTTGCACCCGCTGGGTACTCCTGATTTCGCAAGTAGTTCTTGATGTCATAGAACCATGGTTTCTCATCAGTTTCTTCTTCGACTAGTAGACAGTAGGCTGGTGTAGATTTTCGCTCGATTGTAATGAGTGGAGCTTCATTAAGAAATCCGACTTGAAACATAGAGGCCAACATTGCCAAAGCGTCTGCTATTTGATTCTCTGCCCTTGGAACATGATGGAAAGTGACTTCATCAAAGTACTTGATTAATTCCATAATGTGGGCACGGTAAGGGATCAACTTCTCATCACGGGTCTCCCATTCACCTTTGACTTGGTAGATTACTAGAGATGAGTCTCCATATACTTCAAGGATCTTGATTCTGGTATCTATTGCAGCTTCGATACCCAAAACGCATGCTTTATACTCTGCGATGTTGTTTGTACATTCAAAACATAATCTGGCCGTGAAAGGAGTATAACCACCGTCAGGATTCATCAAAACAGCTCCACACCATGCCCCATGTAATTAGAGGAACCATCAAACATCATCTTCCAACGAGAACCTGGCTCGGGACCTTCATCTGGACCCGGAACTTCACAGTCCTTTACCAACATGATGTCCTCGTCTGGGAAATCGAATTTCAAAGGTTCATAATCTTCAACAGGGTGATCAGCAAGGTAGTCAGACAAAACACTGCCTTTGATAGACTTCTGGGTTACATACTGGATGTCGTATTCAGATAACAACATGTGCCAACGGGCGAGTCTTCTAGTCAAGGCAGGCTTCTCAAAAATGTACTTTATTGGATCCATTTTCAAGATCAACAAAGTAGTGTGACAAATCATATACTACCTGAGGCGTCTGGCGGCCCACGCCAAAGCACAACAAGTCTTCTCTAAAAGTGAATATCTGCTTTCACAATCTGTAAACTTCTTGCTTAGGTAATAAATGGCATGTTCCTTACGACCGGTTTCGTCTTGTTGGCCTAAAACACAACCCATAGATCCCTCAAGTACAGTCAGATATATGAAGAGAGGCTTCCCTAGAGTAGGTGGGATTAAGATAGGAGGTTCCTGTAGGTAAACCTTGATCTTCTCTAAAGCCAGTTGACAATCAGGACTCCACTCAATTTTTTGATTCTTTTGAAGCAACTTGAATAAAGGCTCACAAGTAGCAGTCATGTTAGAGATGAATATGGAGATGTAGTTCAATCTTCCAAGGAAGCCTCTGACTTGCTTTTCTGTTTTTGGAGCTGGCATCTCTTGAATTGCTCTGACCTTGTCCGAATCTACTTCAATTCCTTGCCGACTAACAATAAAACCGAGTAACTTTCCTGATCGGACACCAAAGGTACACTTAGCTGGATTCAGACGCAGTTGGAACTTTCTAAGGCGCTCAAATAACTTCAGGAGATGATTCAAATGATCCTCCTCACTCTGTGATTTGGAAATCATATCATCCACGTAAACTTTTATCTCTTTATGCATCATATCATGGAAAAGGGTGACCATTTCCCTTTGATAAGTGGCTCCTGCATTTCTGAGACCGAATGTCATAACCTTGTAACAATAAGTGCCCCATGGTGTGATGAATGTAGTCTTTTCCATATCGTCAGGATCCATCTTGATCTGGTTGTATCCTAAAAACCCATCCATGAAGGAGAAAACAACGAACTTAGCAGTATTGTCAACCAAAGTATCAATATGCGGAAGAGGGAAATCGTCCTTTGGACTGGCTTTGTTCAAATCCCTATAGTCCACGCACATTCTAACCTTGCCATCCTTTTTCGGGACTGGCACGATGTTAGCTACCCACTCAGGGTACTTTGCAACAGCGAGGAATCCAACATCAAACTGTCTTTTGACCTTTTCTTGAATCTTCAAAGCCATGTCCGGTCTTGTTCTTCAGAGCTTTTGCTTTACCAGAGGACAATCCGGCCGTAGAGGTAACTTGTGGACCACTATGTCTGTGTCCAAACCGGGCATATCCTGATACGACCATGCAAACACATCCACATATTCTTTGAGAAGCTTGACCAATCTTTCTCTGACGTCTGCCCCAAGTGTTGTACCAATCTTGACTTCCTTCTTGTCTTCATCGGTGCCAAGGTTGATGGTCTCTACCTGCTCCTTATGTGGCTGAAGATCTGTGTGCTCATACTCAACTAATCTTGCCAGTTCTTCGGGAATGTTACAATCTTCCTCACTTTTCTCTTCCGCTTGGTAGATGGGCAAATCGAAGTTAGGAGAGAATATAGAGTCATTGGATTCAACAGGGTTTTCATTTGTTCTGCATATGGGAATGATTTGCTTTTATTAAAAGTGAAAATAGAGGGATGCAAGAAATTTTTTTTATTAGCTTTGAAAGATTGCTATTTTCTTTTAAAAGTGAAAAGAGAAAAACAGTAAATAAAAACAAAGTAAGAATTTAACAAAATGCCTTCATTGATTGAATAACTTGAAAATGAGAAGGGGCCCTACAAAATGATCCCATAGCCTTGGGCAGAGCTAGGGAACTTTGAAAACACTTAAAGAAAACAATAAATTACTTTGACAATGGAAAAAAATTCTGGGATCTCAACTGCCTCCCAATTGCCCAAAGCTGCTTCACACTGATAAACCAAATGATCCACATCTTCATCTTCAGCATCCCCATTAACTGCATTGATTTGATAGCCGGTACTGGAAAACACATCTCGAATGGTCTTTGGACGTCCTTTGATGGAGGTTGATGCTCCTTCCTTCCCATGAGTTGGTTTGTAACCCAACCCGTAGCGATCTAGCTTCTGTTTGACTTCAATGACATCACCCCAACCTTCATGGCTTCCTTCTTCGATAGTGGAAATGATACTCTTCAGCGATGCAAAAGATGGAGTACCCTTCACCTTTGGTTCCTCTACTTCCATAAGGACTACACTGGCTATCTCTAGAGCTTGGAAAGCAGTTTGCAAAGCATCTTCATCAACCTCAATATAGCTAAAGGAAGAAAGGTTGCTGACCATGAGATCTTCTTCACCAGACACAGTTACCAGCTTATTATCGACTACAAACTTCATCTTCTGGTGTAAGGTAGAAGTGACTGCCCCAGCGGCATGGATCCAAGATCTTCCCAGCAAACAACTGTAATTAGGATTAATGTCCATGACTTGGAAAGTGATCTTGAACACCTGTGGTCCAATCAAGATTGGCAGGTCTACTTCTCCAATAACAGTCCTCCTTGACCCATCAAAGGCTTTTACAATCAGTGCACTGGGACTCATCTCTGCCCCTTGATAAGATAACTTGGCAAGCGTTCTTTTCGGCAAAACATTCAAAGAAGATCCTGTATCCTCAAGAACTCTCGCTAAAGTATCCTCCTGACATTTTACAGATATGTGGAGAACACGGTTATGGTCCAAGCCATCCTTTGGAAGATCCTCCATACTGAAGCTGAGATTGTTACATGTAGTGATATTGGCAATAACTCCATCAAACGGATTCACAGTTATATCATGCGTAACATGAGCTTGGGCTAGTAATATCTGGAGAGCACCTCGATAGGCCGGTGAATGCATAAGAAATGATAAGATAGATATTTTGGAAGGTGTTTGATGTAGCTGATCAATAACCTTATAATCACTCTTCTTAATGATTCTGAGAAATTCTGCATCCTTTTCTTCCAAGACCAAACCTTTATCCTGGTTGACAACCGTGGGAATTACTTCTTTATGTGGAACTGTATTGACTTGCTGAGTATAAACACGACCACTGCGAGTTAAATGACTTGCACCTGTTATGTCAGCACTTGCCACTTTTGAACTTTCCTTCTGACCAGCCTGTTCAAACTTCTGATGAATTCCCCCTGTATCATACTTCCACGGAACTGCTTTGGTATCTTCATAAAGGAAAGGGTTACTCCTTTGCTCAATCCTTGGTTCGGGTATATTGAAAATGGGCACCACCGGTTCTGGCATATTAAAGATGGGTTTAACTCTTGGGGACTCAGGCAGGTTAAACACCGGTGCCATGGTAGAATCAGATTCAGGCAAGTTGAAAATGGGTTCAATCATTGCCACTTCATTCCTCTTCACACGACCGCTTACTTGTAAAACACCCAGATTAATCAAACTTTGAACATCTCTCAAGACCAGTTCACATCCCTTTGGATTATTCGCACAAGCTTCACAATTCTTATGACAGTTCTTCAACATACCCACCTCTACTAACTTCGCATGGAAGTCTCTAAGCGGGGTTTTGATCTCTGTGGCGTTGAAAATCAAATCTTCGTCAGACTCGTCAACAATGGCATTTATGGACCCATGCTTAGGTAAAGGATTATTTTTAACATTCAGACCAGTATCTCCAAATGACAAAATGTTTTTATCCATTAGATCCTTCACAACATACCTCAACAATACAATTTTCCAAATCGTGCCCCGGAGCACCTTCGTGGAACAAACAATGGGCACTTGAGTTGTAACCTGGTGGAAGCGGATCTGGTGGAGGACCCAAAGGCCTTGGAGTAACCAAGCCTTTCTTCAGTAGTGAGGGATACAATTCAGTATAGGTCATAGGGATCTGAGGATGGGGAGGCCTTCCTCCTGGTCTTCTATTCTGAAAGTTGGAATTTGGATGAGGAGCTGGAATCCTCTATTGGTAGGCTGAAGCATTGGGCGCTCGTTGATAGCCTGGATTGTTGAGCATTGGTTGATAAGCTGGAATCACTAGAGCCGTTTGCTGATACATTGGTACTGCTTGAGTTGGCCGATACATCGGGACTTGTTGCTTATATGACGGTTGAACTGCCGCTACATAAGGATGTTGAACATACTGTAGTGGGTAGACATACTGGTGTTGAGCCACAGGTGGAGGCCTCTGCCAAAGCTGATTTCTCCTTTGACTTGTCATTACTGCATTTGTCTCGCCCTCTTTCTTTTTGTGGAAATTGTTGGTAAATTTCTTGACATTGTTTCCACTACCATTGCTGGAACTGCTAGATGCACCACTCATCTTTCCATTTTTCAGTCCAAGTTCAACCTTGATTCCCACAGCTACAAGGTCAGAGAAGCTAACAGTTACGCTTCCCACCATTCTCTTAAAGAATTCTGGTCGCACCGTGTCAACAAACCAATTAGCTAACTCCTTTTCAGACAACAAGGGATCTACCTGAGAAGCGGTCCCTCTCCACCTTTGAGCATATTCTTTAAATGATTCGGAATCTTTCTGGGACATACTCAATAGCTGTCTCCTATCGGGAGCAAGGTCCATATTGTACTTGTATTGTTGGATGAAAGCATCTGTCAGGTCTTGAAAACTGCGGATCTTTGACTGATCTAACGTTAGATACCACTTGGAGGAGATTCCCTTCAGACTATCCTGGAAGCAATGGATCATTAACTTGTCATTGTCCACCTGCGCAGCCATTCTTTGATAGTACATCAAGAGATGGTTCTTAGGACACGTTGCGCCCTCGTACATATCAAAAGTGGGTATCTTGAACTTTGGAGGTATTACTAGTCCAGACACCAGACACATCTCTCTAGCAGCGGCCCCAAAGATCTGGTCACCCTCAATTGCTCTTAACCGTTTCTCAAGGGTATCAAAATTCTCTTGCATCTTCTCATGTTTCTCATTTCCGTTCTCAGACATATCTGGAACGTCATACACCTGAGGGTCGTTAAAATATGGTTGGGCACGGGTGTGCACAATGTCTGGTGTAAAATTAGTAACCGCGTGGTTCTCTTCATTAGTCACAGGAATAGTCTGCTGAGCAGCAAATCCTTGAGGGGGAGGCACAAAAGCTTGGGAAGGAAATGCAAAACCCTGAGAAGGAGGTGCAAAACTTTGAGAAGCGAAACCTTGGGAAGGAGGGAAGAAACCCTGAGCAGTAAGTCCTTAGGAAGGAGGAATAAAACTTTGAGAAGCAAAACCCTGAGGAGGAGGTACAAATCCGTGAGGAAGCCCAAAAGGAGGCCAAGTTACAGGGGTAGTTACTGATGGCGTAGGCTCAGTCGTTGTAGTGACGATCTCTGACACTACAGTCTGTTGGGTATCTAATTTTGCTCGAATGACTTGCAGCATTTCCATCATCTGACCCATATTTCCACGAAGATCAGAAAGCTCTTCATTAACTTTCTCCATTTCTGGGTCTCTGTCGGCCATCTTCTTCTTGGCCTGAGCTCGGGTGGAATACTTGCGTGAGATCCTCAGTGTGACAGCTGGAAAGGAGTTGACGAGAATGAGTTTTTGACAAATGCAAATGCGGAGATGCACTCATGAGTAAAAAAAAGGCAAATGCTTCAAGGGACTTAAGAAGTTATTGCATAACATCAAAATGGGTAAAGTTTTCTTATTATTTTCCAAAAACTAATAAATTGAAGTCCATTTATGGTAAAATATATGATGTTTGCAATAAAAACTTCTTTGCTCCTTGAAGCTCTTACTAAAATGATGCATATGATGCTGAGATGCAAAGATGCAGGGATGTAAGGATGCAAAGTGCCATAGGTGAATTCGGAGCCTTCTTAACAGGTGGGATGTAAGAGATTGGTTCTACGTTTTACTACCCATAAGTCCCACTCACAGGATGGTTTCTACAGTGATGGTTTAAGGAAACTCAAGGTCACGGATGTTTATCGTATTAACGCCCCGCCGCAGGCTAGCTGCATTGTGACGATAATAACGATAAGCTCTACCTTGAGTGGTGTTCTCATGCTAGGCTGATAAAGGGGCGAGCCCTCGGAGCCTAACATTACACAACTACCAAAATTGAAACAGGTCCTAGGGGGGTCCCAGAATCACAGCCATTTCGTGAATCAGGTCACGCGACAGGCTAGTTGCGTTGCGACAAGATCTACGAAAAGTCTAACTATCTGGGGGAGCTTTCATGCTAGGCGTGCAAGGAGCGAGTCCTTGGAGACTAACACTAATAACATCCAATTCTAACTTAGGTGTTCCCTCTGCTTTTTCCACCACTCCAATTTTACTTGCAAAGTGACCCCAATATCCCACAGACCAGTAATATAATGAGCAGATAAAGGAAAGCGGTAAAGGAACAAATAAACAAACATAAATAGTAAACATAGAAAAGACAAGAAGAGACAAGATCAAACAAATAAACACACAAAGCTAAGTTAGGCTTGACTCTCTCTAGCATGGAGCTATTCCCCAGCAGAGTCGCCAACTGTCGTACCTCGAAAAATACGATCCTAAAACAAACAACAGGGTCGCCATCTAATTCTATTTATTCTACGAGAGAAAAGGGAGATATAGACACAACCTAAATAAGTATAAGAAATGGTCAACGAAACCACTAATCTAAGTTCAGGAGTCAGTTACGCAAAGGGAAGGTGTTAAGCACCCCTTACGTCCGTTGTACTCAACGGGAACCTATTAGTCTAATTTGCGCTTAAATGTTGACTAATTATTATTGTTTTCTTTTACTGATTAAAGTTTGTTAAGATTCCTTATTAAAGGGAAAATAAAATTATTATTTATTACGGAGAAAGGTTAAGTTTTTTTATTATTGTGCTCGCGAAGGATTAAAATCCTCGTGCCTATGTATTCCCTTGTGCAATGGGAAAGTCAGAGCTTCGTAGTTCGTGCAACTACGGTTTATGATTTTTATTGAACGATTGTTTAAAACGCATTCTACTGCTAAGTGTTGGCTTATACTCGCGGTGGAGGCTGAAGCGCTAGCTTGTTTGCGAGATAGAATGATTTAAATAATATTCGTTTTAGAGAAAAGTGTTTGACTTTTGTTAAGGTGTTTTAAACGAAAGGGCGAATGTACCACGTCGCGTGGGGCTAGCCCAAGAGTGATTGCATTCTAAAACGTGCGGAGTGCTAGACTCCGGAGTTTCGTCTTTCGCTGATTAATTATGAAAATGATTTAAATTGGTTGGTAAGTTTAAAGTTGTTTTAAGATACGAAAGAGTGAATGAACCACGTCGCGTGGGGCTAGCCCAGGAGTGATTCATTCTAGAACGTGCAAAATGCTAGACTCCGGAGCTCCATTCTTTCGTATTTGAAATTATAAAATGATTGAGATATTTTGATATACGAACAGTGATTGAACCACGTCGCGTGGGGCTAGCCCAGGAATGAACCAATCCAGAACGTGCAGAGTGCTAGACTCCGAAGCTCTGTTTTCGTATGTTAATTTGTGCGATTAGATATTTCGAAATACGGAAGGCGAATGGACCACGTTGCGCGGGGCTAGCCCAGGAGCGATCCATTCCAGAACGTGTGGAGTGCTAGACTCCGGAGCTCTGTTTTTCGTATTTAAAATTTATAAAATAAGTTGGATATATTTTTTAGACGTTTTTTAGGATTAACGTGTTTAAAAACGAAGGAGTGAACGAAACACTACGCGTGGGGCTTGCCCAGGTGTGGTTCGTTCCTGAACGTGCGAAATGCTAGACTCCGGAGCTCTATTCCTTGTTTAATTAAATAAGATACGCAATAAGTGGTGCATATGGCGATCACATAGGTGACCGACTTACGTGTGTGTGAAATATGAGCGCATGAATTGCTAACTTGGCGTTGGACCAAGAAATTTATTTTGAAATGATTTAATTATTATTTGAAGTATTACTTTCATGTTTGGCTTAACGATTTAGGTTCGAAAATCGAGAACGAGATTCACGCTGCACAAGCCACACATTATCATCGTGCGACTAAACGATGAACAAGAAAAGAAAATAAGCAAGCATCTTACAAATATAAAACAAAATTACCAAAACTAAATCTAAATATAATTATTTATCAAAAGTTAGTTATAAACTATTAAATAAAATTAGTTAACCTAAATAATTAACATAAAGTTTTTTTAAATTTTTTATTTATTTTAAAAACAACAAGAACTTAAAAGAACTAAAAAATATAAAAAATATAAAAAAAAACCAAAAAACCAAAATAGTGAAAACAAAACAAAAAAGGGGGATGAGTTTGGAATCACAATGGAGAGGCGCATAAGGGCGGATTCAACATGCTAAAGACAACGCGTCGGGTCCGCCCGCGACCCGGTTCCCACTAAGACCCAAAGAAAACCAGTGAAAACCCTAATTGAAGCGACTAACATGATCTGGAATTAAAACAACATTTTATCATTATCATGAACAAACATACGAGAAAACAAAAGCAAACCGCAACCTATTCCAAAGGAGAAAATCCAATGTCAATCATACAGATGCCGAACCCTAACCCCTCAGTTGGTATGAAAAGAGAAAAATCAAACGCCAAAGGTCGAACAAACCAAACGTAATCGGCGACAAATTGAGAAAACAAACAAAACAAAACGTAAAGATATGAAGCGGTTACCGATCCCGAGCACCGAAAACACGGAAAAACGTCGACCCCTTCTCTGAATGCTTTCGATTTGCCCTTTTTCTCTGTCGCGAGTTCGCCGTCGACTTCTCCGTCGTGATTTTCCGGTCGTCACCCTCGTGAGCTTCGTCTTTCCTTTAACTATCTACTGCTTTCCGACGATACTAGCTTCGCGGAGGTGAAAAGATGGAGATTGGTTGGCTTTCGGAGACGGTTTTCGGTGTGTGAGAGTGGAGATTCGCATAAACGGTTCGTCGCTTTGTTTGCGGTAAGGCTGATTCTTGCTACTGATGAATCTCCCTCTTTTTGTTTTTCGGTTTGAAATTATATCTCTGTGTTTTTTTTTTGAAGAAAATCTGCCCTCTTTTTATGTCAAGATTTTTGCATATTTGGTTGCTGAGTCCCCTTTCGTGAGTGTTCTTTCGTATATTTTTCTTCTCCTTCTCCCCCCTTTCAAACTGATAAAACAATCTTTTTATAGGATTGAGATTAGGGTTTGGGATTTTCGAATATGAAACTTGTTGGAGAAATGTTATCAGAGTTTTGTTTGATCCTGATGAGGAGTCTTTTTCAGTGCAGGTCTTGAAAGCAAAGGGTCAGGAGTTTCTCATACTCTAGTACAACAAAATGCAGGCCTTTTGTTGTTGAGTCGTAAAGAGGCCGAATTTGTGTTTGCTGCAATCTGCAACCCTGCTTCTACAACAGGCTTGGGCTCTACTATAGCAGGTCTGTAACTCTGCCATACTGTTTCAGTTTTGTCTGTTTTTGTGAGGGGGAAAGTTCACGAATTTGCTGTATTGATCCCGGTGATCCTTGTTTTTTTTTCCATTTTGTGACACCTTGGAACCTTGTTTTATTTTCTTAAATTTGAACTGAACTAGTTAGAAATATTTTGCCTTCGATTTCTGGACTTTTGTCTGTTTGCGGCACAGACTCATGGTGGCCCAACTGTTTTTTTTACATTGTTCTAAATTGTTCGTTGTTGTTGCTGACTATGTGGACTGGTTTATGTGTGTGAATTCTGGATGTTTTATGCTTTGAACATGACCATTGCCGTTTCTTTCTGAATTTAATCCTAGAATTTGATTTGTGAAACATTGAGCTCAATTGTGACAAACTGTAAAAACATTTCCCTTGCCAAAACTGTGTACTGCGAATCTTTCTCGACATACTTATGGATGCTTGCTTTGAATTCCTTGTAACATTGTGTATTAGAACGAATTGAAAATGTTATTTAATACTTGGTAAGAGTGATGATATGCAGTCTTATAACACATTGGTTTGTATACATTTCCAAATTATTCATTATTTGCCAAGCTTAGTATACATTCTCTGCAGGGTTTATCATGTTTCTAATACTCTTGGTCATTCTTTCCTTTTTACATGTACACTTTGGAGCTGTTTGGTAAGGAGGTTTGGCATGAACTCAAGGTATACAAAATCATGACGTTCGGTATGCAACTCGGCTTTGGCATGAGCAAACTTGTGAAGACAACGAGAAATCCGCAAGAAACATGGCCATCGCTTATTTTTGCTAGGATATATTGTCTATAAATTTGTAACTTGGGTAGCTTGTTCCTTGGAACTTCTATGTATCAAAATGCCAATGTATTATGCGAAATGAATGAATGTATGCTACCTCTTTTAGTTTTGGCTAGGTGCAAAATGAATCTTGTTATATTTTCAGAATTTTGGGTTGTAACATTAAACGTGAGTGTGTATGGCAAACTTGTGGTTCAAAAACTATCAAACATGAATGGGAATGAACAAATATGTATATGCATAAATGATGGGTGTATTTAGAACAAAGGAAATGAATGGAAATAAATCACGAAAGACAAGGATATCCATGAGCAGAAATGATTTAGTTTGAACAAAATGTGAATAAGTTAAATACTAGCGAGCATATGGAAGATAAATGCCTCAAATTAAATAATTTGAATATAACTATGAACGTGAATTAAAAGATTGTAAAATTTTGAAAGTGAATTTGAACAATATTTGAAACATTTGGAGTTATGAAGTACACTTATTAAATTAAAATGAGTATTGGATTAAACATTTTTTTTGGGTTATTTTGAACAACAAAAAGAACAAAAAGTAAATAAATAAAAAATTTGAACTAAAATGTTTTCTAAATTAAAGTTAAATTTAGGATTAAAACCAACCTATTCAATTAGAATGATAACTAAACAAATAAAATAAAATAAAAATAAATAAAAAAAGAAGAAAAAGAAGCTTAAATTTGCAACTAGACTGGAAATACCCCAATAGGGGATACTCTAGCCGTACGAATCAGAGGGACCAAACTCTCGAAAATTGTTGTGACTCAAAAAATGCTTCAAAACACACCCAGCATACAAATGATGAGATGAAATGCGTGATGCGAAAATATAGGGGTAAAATTTGGGGTGTGACACATACCTTTACTGGCTAGGTGGTTTATTTCTCACCTTCCTCGATCAGTGATGAAGAATGAACAAGGGTTAAGGTGGTCTAAGAGGATCATGTAACTTTCTCATTCAGACATTCGTTGGTGTTCTCGATCTATAGAGAATGTTACTATCATTGACCTTTGTGGAGAGTTCCCTGATGTGCCACTCCTTGGTATAAGAGGGGGCATTACTTATAACCCTTCTTTAGCTCTACGACAATTTGGTTATGCTCGGAGTAATGGTCCTCATGACATGCTTATTCAGGGTATTATGTTCGACTACGACAATGATCTTCAAGGTTACCGTCAAAGGTTTATACGAGCTTGGAGTAAAGTGAACAAGGTTGATAGCAAGACTCTGGAACCAAAGTATTCCATTCCTATGGAACCTTATCTCATATGGGTGCGATCTTGTGCTCAGGCTCTTATGATGCCATATCATGTTGTTCTACCAATCATTATGGAGCCTGTTGCTGAAGGAGATGTTCCTTATACCATCCTTCATCCAGATATGCCCACTGATCTGGAAGAGTTGCAGAAGTCTTGGATCCAGCTGAAGGAGCAAGGAAATACTTTTGAAGCTCAGTTCAGAACTAGCTAGAAGAAAGAATTCTGGAGCTAACAAGGCAACTTCACGAGGAGCGGAACCTCAACACATACCTCAACCAAGAGGAAGCGTCCATGGGAGACTTAAAACCCCATATATTTATTTTTGTACTTTATTGTTATTTCTTTTCATTGTAAGCCCAAGGGGTAAATTTATATTAAACACTTACTAATAAAATTTTGTTTTTGTTTTCTTTAAACAAATTTAAATCCTACGGTCCTTGAAAACATTGCATATACACCTACATACCATATCATTGCATGACATGTATCCATAGCAGGTTTCTCAATCTTCTCGCTGTTTATTTTAGAAGAAATGGCTCTCGAACAAATTGTCAAGGATCTCCAGGCTCAGAATGCTCAGTTCCAAGAAGTGATCTTGAATTTGTCCAAGGGGTAAGAAAAGTTGAAAGCTATCCTCTCTGAAAATCATGAAGATAACAAGAATGGTCAGTTGGAATAATTGCAAGCTGAGATGGCATAAATGAGGATCCAGATGAATGGCCAGGTGGCTCTTATCCAAAGTTTAGCTCAGGGGCAAGAATAGCTGAGAACCTTTGTCCACAAACTTCAAAGTAATGGAGTCGGGAATCTAATTGTCAATCAAACTTCGATAAAACAAGCTGACTTGGTCGAAAAGAAGATAAGGATAAGAGAAGGAAAGAGACGGGCTACTACTGATTGTTCTTCAGTTGAAGAAAAAAGACCTTGTAAGGTTAATCCACATCAACATAAGGATTGTAGAAGACAGTTTATCAAATTCAACACTCCAATGTCGCAAGTGTTGCAATGCTTGTTGGAGATGAAGCTAATTTCCTTGGAAAATCCTCCTCAAAATCCTAATACTTCCTCTTCTCACTATCATCCCAAGGCAAGGTGTATGTATCACTCCAACTGTCTCGGACATGATACTAATAGTTTTTGGGCATTGAAGAAAAAGATTCAAGACCTGATTGACGAAGGAATCCTCGAGGTTACGCCAGAAGGCCAGATTGAGTTCTTCTATCGCCCATCAATCATCAAAGCGCCCAGACATCTGGAGTAACCAGTTTAGAGGAAGAGGCTTTAAGAACATTTGAATTTTCATGTGTAATTTCTTTTGTTTGTTTAAACACTTACTATTATGTCAAACTTTTGTTTTCATTAATGAATTGCATATGTGTTGTCTTGAATTAATCCATTCGTTTCACTATATTTTGAACTATGCTTCATATTTCTATTTTGTGATATTTAACTCCTGATAAAGTTATAAGCCTGTAGAGGGAGGATGACGAAAACAATACCATAATCTTACGCAATATGCTTTTGAATAGACTATGCTAACGATGTACATGCATTGTTTCAATTCCTAAACAGTTGAGATATAAGGAAGTTAATCCCTAGTCAACTCTTTTGAGCCTATGAAGTAGGAGTTTTCATTCTTACGCAAATTAAAACCCTTATTCATAACCTAGGGCATGGTAGTTACAAGGTTAACTCAATGATGCCAATTGTCTGTGTTGTACACAACTAATGATGGTTCCCTGTAATCACTAAAAGTCTGCGAGCCAGTATCTAGCAAAAGAAAAGCTCACTAAGTCAAAACCTATGAAGGAGACTTAGTAAAAATTGAGATGTCCCGCTGACTGTAATCTTGAAACAAACAGTTCATGCAAAAGGAAGGGATAATAAAGTCAAAAGAAAAAATAGGTCACTATGAATCCTCAACAAAGAAAGATGACTGAATGTTCAAATAAATTTTTGGTTTTTGAACCATCACAAATGACAGTGTTACAATTCTAAATTCCTTTGAAGCTTCAATGCATAAGTTAACCAAACATAGGACTGAAGAACATCATGGAGATTGGGTTGGGTACAAATAAAATTTGAGCCTTTATCCTTTGTTTCTTAAACCGTGAACCAGACCACATTATAACCCTTTAAAATCCCTAATTGAAGCATGGTTAGTTTGAAAGCATATTGCCACAAAAAGGTATCCTAACTCCTTTAGGGCTTATTTTAAATCTTGAGTTAATATCATAGTTTTCATAAACATTGTTTTACTAAAATAACTCTTTTTCAAAACTTCAAGACAGACATAAGCATTGCATTTTTGAATATCACTGTTTACATATAACTAAGTGTTTGACACAAAGAGGAGCTTACATGATGAATGTTCAATAAACCAAAGTGTTTCCAATAGACAAAGTTGCTTCCTGGATCAAAGCCAATGTATACAAGGGGCATAGTCATTATCTCCCGATCAAGGGGCATTCCATGATACTGCCTAATTCATTTGGGGCAATCAGGTCAATATTCAGCTATGTTTAAGTAGCCAGGGGCAGATCTTCTCATCTATCTGAATTACCAATGGTAACATTACAGAGTTCACGATGCTAGGGGCATATTATTTGGGGCATTATGCTTATTTCTCTTGAGGTAGCTCCATTCAAATACTTCCATTATGGGACAACTCATCCTCAACCAAGAGGCAACACTCTCTTTCCAAATCTAATACTCGGAGCGTATATGGTCCATCACAATTTGAAGGCACGTTCCTCTCATTGTATTACCTTGATATTGGATTCTCAGTAGAAGCCATCGTGGAAATTAACTGTCCATGCCAGTAGTATCAGATGGTGTCAGTATCATGTCTTCGGATCCAACAATGGGAATTTCTGGGAAATTATTCAGGAAAGTTAAGAACCTTAAAAGCTCTAAATCCAATTGGTTATACACTCTCAAAGTTGAAATGATTCTATTTTCGAGTTCAGCTTTACTTTTCCCTCTTTATTCAGGTTTTCTTTTCCCTTTTTACTAAAGCAATAAACGTCTGTTGGTTATGTTTGAATATATATATATGCCTTTGAATATGATTGATGTTTACCAGAAATGCATAAAATCCAATAATAGCATTTACTAAGAACGAACGGAGGTAGGAATTTAAAGAATCTTCGCCAGTTCATCCCCACAGATTATTCTTTACAGATATCTTTATAGAATACTTCAAGTAATATCTTATACTTCCAACTCTACGAAGTCTCCAAATAGTTTCATATCTTCCGAAGAGTTGATACTTAACCGAATAAGTCTCCCGAATCTATGTCCATCTCTTTTATCCTCAGTCAGGATATTCAGGAACTTAATCCTTCAATAAGAAGTACGAATAACGAAAAACAGGAGGTTCTAAGTACGATGTTCTTAAACAAAACAGGAACGAAGTCTTCATACTCCTTAGCAACAAATCAGGATTTATTTTCTCCAGTCAGCAATTGTTCTACGAAGCTACTTATATGCTTCAGCTACATAATTCATACAAACATCATATCATATCATATCATACGCATTCTCATAAAATATTATCTTGCAGAATGTTATATATATCATGATATTTGCACCAAACTAACCTTGTTTTTCAGGTTATTTCTCCAGCAGATAAACTTCATCAACAACTTATTTTGGGACGTCGATTATTCTTCCCAAAGGCTATTTTGAGACATCGTTTATTCTTCTCAAAAGCCATATTGATACCTTGGGTCGTCGTTTATTCTTCCCGAAGGTTATCTCATTACCTTGGGCCGTCGTTTATTCTTCCCAAAGGTTATCTCATGTTGGGCCGTCATTTATTCTTCCCAAAGGCTATTTTGAGACGTCGATTATCTTCTCAAAAGCCATTTTGTTACCTTGGGCCGTCGTTTATTCTTCCCGAAGGTTATCTCATTTTGGGCCGTCGTTTATTATTCCCAAAAGCTATTTTGAGACGTCGATTATCTTCTCAAAAGCCATTTTGTTACCTCGGGCTGTCGTTTATTCTTCCCGAAGGTTATCTCATTTCTGACCATCGTTTATTCTTCCCGAATGTTATCTCATTTTGGGCAGTCGTTTATTCTTCCCAAAAGCTATTTTGAGACGTCGTTTATTCTTCTCAAAAGCCATATTGTTACCTTAGGCCGTCATTTATTCTTCCCGAAGGTTATCTCATTACCTTGGGCCGTCGTTTATTCTTCCCGAAGGTTATCTCATTTTGGGCCGTCGTTTATTCTTCCTAAAAGCTATTTTGTTACCTCGGGCCGTCCTTTATTCTTCCCGAAGGTTATCTCATTTTGGGCCATCGTTTATTCTTCCGAAAAGCTATTTTGAGACGTCGTTTATTCTTCTCAAAAGCCATATTATTACCTTGGGCCGTCGTTTATCTTCCCGAAGGTTATCTCACTATCTTGGGACATCGTTTATTCTTCCCAAAGGATATTTTGAGACGTCGTTTATTCTTCTCAAAAGCCATTTTGTTACCTTGGGACGTCGTTTATTCCTCCCGAAGGTTATCTCATTATTTTGGGACATCGTTTATTCTTCCCAAAGGCTATTTTGGGACGTCGTTTATTCTTCTCAAAAGCCATTTTGTTACCTTGGGCCGTCGTTTATTCTTCCCGAAGGTTATCTCATTATCTTGGGACGTCGTTTATTCTTCCCAAAGGCTATTTTGAGACGTCGTTTATTCTTTTCAAAAGCCATTTTGTTACCTTGGGCCGTCGTTTATTCTTCCCGAAGGTTATCTCATTATCTTGGGACGTCGTTTATTCTTCCCAATGGCTATTTTGAAACGTCGTTTATTCTTCTCAAAAGCCATCTTGTTACCTTGGGCCGTCGTTTATTCTTCCCGAAGGTTATCTCATTATTTTGGGACGTCGTTTATTCTTCCCAAAGGCTATTTTGAGACGTCGTTTATTCTTCTCAAAAGCCATTTTGTTACCTTGGGCCATCGTTTATTCTTCCCAAAGGTTATCTCATTATCTTGGGACGTCGTTTATTCTTCCCAACGACTATTTTGAGACGTCGTTTATTCTTCTCAAAAGCCATTTTGTTACCTTGAGCCGTCGTTTATTCTTCCCGAAGGTTATCTCATTATTTTGGGACGTCGTTTATTCTTCCCAAAGGCTATTTTGAGACGTCGTTTATTCTTCTCAAAAGCCATGTTGTTACCTTGGGCCGTCGTTTATTCTTCCCGAAGGTTATCTCATTATTTTGGGACGTCGTTTATTCTTCCCGAAGGTTATCTTGGGACGTCATTTATTCTTCCCGAAGGCTATTTTGAGACATCATTTATTCTTCTCAAAAGCCATATCATTACCTTGGGCCGTTGTTTATCCACCCAAAGGCTATATCTTCATATTTTGGATTGCTTCCCTCTCAAAGAAATGTATCTGACGAATTTTTCTCTGAATGGCATCTTTAAGCCCATTCAAGCATCACAACCAACCAAAAATATCATTCTACACACCGGCGAGTGCAAAGTTTTGGGCTTTGGTGTTCAATCCTGTTCAACCTTCAAGTCAAAAATGGCGTACATGCCAATTTAACTCCTCAGATTTCAGAAAATTGAACAGGGGCAGCTGTTGCACCCCAAAATTTGCACTCCCACAGTCAAGACAATATCTTTCAAGGATTCTAATTGATCATAAGATCCTCAAGACTCCCAATTGATCAAGAAGTGTGAAAGTTTCCCCAGACAATGCCTCCTACTAAGCAAAGTGTCCAAAATTAGGGTTTTGGGTTTCCTCAGGTTAAAATGACTTTCAAGGCTTCAAGTGAGCTTCATGGAATCCCACATGTATTCAAGAATATCCATGTCAAGTTACAAGGCTTTCCCAATAAGTTTGACCAATCAAATGATCAGATATGCAAAAATCAGTCAAAGCAGTTAAAAAGTCAAACTGAGGTCAAACTTCAATTTTTTTTGCCAACATCAAGTTTATGAAGTAAAATTCATCATTTTATCAAGGGTTGATCATGATTCATCAAGAAAGTTTCAGATCATCAAGAATCAGGAAGTTTCTAAATTAGGGTTTCCTAGGAAAAGTCAACTAAACTTTGATCGGCCATAACATTCACATGCTTCATCAAAAATTTCCCATCCAAAGCTCATTTTGAAGGAAATTTAATTCTCTACAACTTTGTGTCTCACAAGACAAGCCTACAAATGCTTCATTTGGAAGGTATGAGCTAAAACATTACATGTCATTTCAAAAGTCAACAAAAAGTCAACTTTTTTCCAAAGAGCATAATTTGAAAATGGTAAAAGGTATGGACATGAGAAAAAAGAGGTTTATTAGAGGACTCTTTAAGCTTTCCAAAGTGTCCGAGAACATCTTTATATCCTTAAAATTTAGGGATTTATGCCTTGTCAAAGTTGGGAGATTTTCAAGGGGTGTATGAAGCAAATAAGGTCTTAAATCCATTTTTTTTCCAAACGAGCCTATCAATTTGCAACCCAATCTTAACAATAACATCAAGCACGACCCAATTCCAATTATTTCTGATTTTTATAATTTATTTATTATTTATTTGGACTTTATTTATTAAAATTCAATTTAAATCAAAATAAAATATAAAAACTCAATATTTGAATGGGATTCTTGTTCTAGAAGCTCATAAACATCATTTAAGTTGATTTGATACTCTCCAATTTCGTGCAAAACCAATTTGGAAATATATCATTTGATTCTTTTTGATATTTTTGACCATAGCTTTCTTCACAATCAAGTAACCTCAACCCATTGCCAAAAAACCAAATTTTTTAACCTAATTGTTTCTACTATAAGTATACAACATACACAAACACATATGGGGCAAATGGAGAGCAAAAAAGAGGCACTTCCATATTCAAAAATTCTCAAGAAACCAATTTTCGGTTTCATCATTCTAAGGATTATTCAAAGTTTTTAAAGGTTTTAAAATGTTCCTTGATGTTCATTGAACGTATCCCAACCATCAACATCATCCAATTCATCCTCATATGCATGAACCGAATCAAACTTTAAGTTCTTGAAATTTTTTCAATTCTATTAATTCGTGCGTTATAAATTGTTTTTGATGTGTGAATATTATTTATAATGTGTCATAAAATGTTTTTGGATGCTTTATTTGAAGCTTTGATGCAGGTATCACGTTTTGCCATTTTTAGGGTTCTGAAGGTCACACATTAGGGCTCCATGATATAGGCAATTTCCAACCAAATTGGTGGATTAATTGGACTTAAGAGACTAATATTGGTTGTTTTGGACAATGAGAACTCATTTATCTGTTGTATTACTAATGTTTGATTGCGCAGGACCTTTAGTGATGGAGAAAATCCGTCACTAAAACCTTTAGTGACGAACGTCTGTAGGTAAAAGTCTAATACGACGACCAGAGGAAGAAGAAGGAGTATGACGCGCAAATCATAATTCAAAATTTAAGTTTCTTTTTTATTTTTTTGTTTCCATTATATTTCACCAAAGGCTGAATAGCCTGGTGGTAAGCGCGTGTGTTTAAGACTTTCAAGACCTGGGTTCGATCCCCAGGTTCTTATATTTTTGCTGATTTTTTCCTTTTATGTCACATGTTTAATATTTATTGATTGTTGTTCAATGAAGTATCAAAACACGCTGATAGCTCAGCTGGTAGGGTGTTGCGTCTTTGAGGTACAGGGTCTGGGTTCGAATCCCAGGTCCCTTTATTTTGTGCAATTGTTTCTTTTATTTTTGTTACACCTTATTTTAATTAGTATTTTTTTAAACCATTAATTAATTAAAACAAAAATTAACAATTAACCATTAATATAATTTCTCAACTATTTTCTTAGAATAATAATTTCATTTGTTTTCTTTTATTTAATTTTTTCTTTTAATTTAGAATACTATTTTTTTTATAATAATTAACTTATAAATTAATTAATATTGTTTTTATCACTATAATGGTTTTGATTAATTTGTAAATCAATTAATAATCTTATCTTAAAATTCTTAATCATATAATAATAATAATAATAATAATAATAATTGTGTATATAATTAAAATCTTCTATTTATAAATTAATAATAATTTTGTATATATATTTAGTTTGTTTTCCAAATTAGTTAATTAGCTTAATTTTCTTTAAAAAATTTAATGGTTTTTTTCTAAAATCTAATTTTTTTAAACTAACTATAATTTTTGCTTAAAAAAACCCATTTCCTTTCCTAACCCTAATTTCTATAATTTAATTTATTTGTTATTTTTTGCTTTATTTAATTATCATATATTTTATATTGTAATTTATTTTCTTTTTTTCGTTCGATTATTTTGTATCTGCCCCAAGGCCATGTAATAGCTTAGGAGTTTATTTTTGCTTTATTTTTTATTTTCGTAAATATAAATTGTGTGGTTAGTAAATAGGGAGTGCAAGAAATAAATGAAATAAATTGGACTTAGATAATTAACTAAAAAAGAATAAATATCCGAATATAAACACTCACACACGTAAGTCGATCTAAGATCGCCGTCTACACTTTATAGGGTATCCCTCTTGGTTGCTTTATTTAAATGGTCAAGTCCCTCAAATATAGGGGTGTTTAAGCAAAGTCCCTTCACAAGTAATCATCATTGTCCCTTTAAAGATTTTAAAAGATCAAGTCCCTTCGAGGTTGCCTACGGAATAATGATCTTGTCCCTTCGGTAAATATGATGATAGTCCCTACGAATTGCTAAAGACACCCCTTAAGTTGCCTTCATTGACCATACGATGACCTTACGCCTGTCCCTTAAAAAAATCCAAAGTAATGACTACCTATTCCTTAATAATAGGGATAGTCTTACTCTTGAAGAAACATAAAAGAACTTGAAGGACTTAGCTCAGGGTAGGTACCTCATAGTTACTTGCTCACACTTTTAAACTACTTTTCACACCTCACAATATTTTCAAACATTTTCAAATGAGGCTTTGTATACATCCATACGAGGATCATTACAAAGTACTTAGAAAATTTCTAATCACACACTACACTTTTCAAAAACATTTAAGTGAGCTAAGTAACTAAGAGCCCATGGATAACCATGGATATAAAGGGTACTAATACCTTCCCTTTATATAACCTACCCCCCGAACCCAAGTCTTTTCAAAACGGTCTTTCCTGTTCTTTTATGTCCCTTCCTTATGGATAAAATAAAAGTCGGTGGCGACTCTTGCTATCCGCAACATTTATAGAAAATCAGTTCTCCCACCGTGTTACAGACTTACCCTTGATCAAGCCTTCTGATCCGAGCATCTTGCTTTAAGATCCTCTAGATGAGACTTCCCTTTGCTTAGAGCATGTGTCTAAGACTTTCATTGCATAAAATGATTGTCCATGGCTAACTACTCATCCTCTGACAGAGCCTCTTGCTCTCCTGGTCATCCAGACTGAGTCTTAACCTGGTTAGACCACACCTGATACTTCTTGCTCAATCATACTAGTTGAATAATACTTTCACAACTCAAGCACTTAAGCAATGAGAATTATGTGGCTTAAGCATCTTGGCTCAATCACATTGCAAGAGGCTTAATCTAAACTACTAAAGGCTCAATAAAATAGATAATAAGGTGGACATGATACGAGTATCAGAGGTACTGGAAATCACCATAACAAAGACCTAAAGCTCTTAAGATTTCTAATATATTCATTAGTAAGAAATATTAAGGCTTTTACAATTACAATTACCTACATAATATCTACATATTACAATGAGTTGCTAATTGTTTGATCTTGCTACTCCTTCACATCTATAAACCTCGTTGAAAATCCAAGCTTTGAATCTTCAACATATTTATAGCAATCTGCAAAAACTAGTCGTTTTGAAGAAAACTTAACCAAGCGACTTAGCTTTTCCTCCATAGTACAAAAGTCGTTGAAGATGGACACTCAGTAGATCCAGCATCTAGTGCGTAACACGTTTAACATTTATGTCTTCAAGAGAATTTGTACTAATAGAGTCGTTGAGAGCAATCATCCGTAGAACTGTTCAACTTTTCTTGAATCTTACACCAAGTAGATCTAGCTGACATGTTGATAAGACAATACAACCCACTTTACAGTAGTACGAGCAACCACATCTTTATCACCAACTCTGAATGATACCATAAGCTAATATACAATAACCAAGTGTGATCATTCGTCTTAATGCTGATGCCTTTAGTTCAAAGTCTACGTCCAACCACACTAGTAATTATTCTTTAGATTCTGCCACCAAAAGCTAGCAATGAAGCAACTCTCAAGTGTGCTCATGTAGAACAAATTCCAACTATTTATGTACAATGATGTAGAATCTGCAATAAATAAAATCACATCAAATAGACCATTGTTCTTTTAATATTTTGTTATCATCAAAACTAAAGAGAATTAAGTTAAGAATAAATCTTGTTTTAACAATCTCTCCCTTTTTTATGATGACAAACACAAGTATTTAAAAACAATGTTGGGCATTTTATTTTCATTACAACAACAAATTATGAGTTTTCCTTATCATCTGTATCACCCTTCATTATATTTGCTTGAAATTCAGGAAGATATCAAACATCTTCTATCACGCTTCACTCAGGTTCAAACTACATCTGAAGAACAACATGCTCCAATATATTGTCTGACAAGTCAACATTACACATGAGAAAATTTTCATTTTCTTTCACGATGACTTCTTCTAGAAAATGAACATCCTCTTTAGACATCAAAGCTTCTTTTCGCAGCATCCTTTCAAGGGCTATCCTCATTTGGCATAAATACTTCTGCATAATATCCTCATTAAGGAGAGACATGTTACCAAGATCAACATCTTTAGTAACCCATTCATTTCCTGGTTCAGACCTATCATGAACATTTTTCATAAGAACATAATCCTTATCAACATTGACAAAGTTCATAACAACATTATTAATGTTGTTACTCAGATTATTCTCCATGATGTTCTTTATTATATTGGCAAAATAGAGTTTTTCTAACTCTCATTTAAGTACCTATTGAGAGAGGCATTATGCACATCCATTTGATATAGTTTGAACTTCAGAAAAGTGAAAGACTTAGACTTAATTTAAAGGTTCCAAGAAGGGAAGGAGAATCATGAGTCTTCCATCTTCATCAGCAAATATCATATAATTTCTTGTTTTGACTGCAACAAATTGCTCCACAACAAAATTCTCTTCAATATGGGCAGACCTGTCATTTAGAGTAATCAATCTATACTCCTTGATCTTTGTAGCATATTGAAATTCTGGGATCAGGTACGTGATGTCGAATGAGATGTTTAAACACTTGAAGACTTAAACAAAACTTAAAGTGCAGGTAAATTAAACAACACATGAAATTGTTAACCCAGTTCAGTGTATCTCCACACTTACATCTGGGGGCTACCAAGCCAGGAAGGAAATCCAATATAAGTAATATTAATTCTAGACTTAAACCACTCAATTTAATCTTTCACTTAATATCTACCCAAGGAAATTTCTACCTAAGACACAACTTAGATATGAGTACCAACTCACTCCCCCTCAATCACACAATGATATGTTACAATGTTTAATAAAATTGAAGTCACACTTCAAACAAAACAGCTTGATTTTACTTCCCAGTTTCAATCAAGACACAATACACTTTTTGCTTAAAAGATCATAAAGTGATACACATATACAACCTGCTATTAAAACACAAACACCCTATTTAGTCTTCTTAATTTCGTACTCTATTCTGAGAGTTTCTGTTGCTTAAATAGATGCTTGGATTTTGGGCTTTCTGTAGGTTATCCAATCCTGATACGCATGCTGTCATCACCTTGAATTAGGGTTTGTTACTTCCTTGATTCTAGGTGAGTCAGTTCTTCTGTTATACTGAAATCATATAACCAATTTCCCTACAGATGCGCCTTCTACTGTTTTATCCATTCACAAATAATTCCAGATAAATTCCCTGAATTTACTCAGTTCTGTTAAGCATTATTTAATTCTGGTAGCAGGTTTGAGATGTCACAACATCTGGTGTGACATCCTAAATCCTGAACTTACTTCATTAACTTATACAATGTCACAACATCTGGTGTGACATCCTGAATTAAGTTCATTAACTTATACTCTGTTTGATAATGTCACAACATCTGATGTGACATCTTGAACTAAGTTCAACACTTCTTGTTGGTCAAAAATTCTGCCAATTCTAAACATCTACAAACTCCCCCTTTGGCTAATTTTTGGCTAACACAATCTTCTGGTTTTATCAGAGTGTGGCAGAGTTTCTTTTATCAGAGTGCATCAGTTCTTTTCTATTGAGTCTTGTGTGAGTTTACTCCCCCTCAAACCTGTATGTGTTCTGACTTGTTCAACAAATTTTTTTCATTAAAAACAACTTAGTTCAGAAGCAGACATTAAACAGACAAAAGGCATTTTTCATTAATCAGTAAGCTGCAGCAGACATTGTTGTTGTTCTGTTCTCTTCTCCCCCTTGTTAGACATAAATTGGGGCCAAATTTTACATAGTCAGAGAGAAATAAAAAACCAAAATACAATGCTGAAGCAGACATTACACATTCCTCACACACATTTTCACTCAGAATCTTCATATTCAGTATCTTCCTCTTCTTCAGATTCATCATCAGAGTCATCATCAGTTTGAGCAGCCTTCTGAGCAACCTCTTCCACTTCCAGCCTTTGAATAATTTCCTCAAGCTTTTTCTTCCTGGCATCCAGCTCTTTGCAGGTGTTCTTCAGTTCAGCAATCAAAGCAGCTTTGGATATGGGAGTCTTTGCTTTTGAAGATCCAGCAGATGTCCCAGTGGGAGCTTCAACATCAGCAGCATGATGGCTTAAGAAAAGTTTGTAATGGAAGGCCAGAGGACTTTCTCTTTTGCAGATTGTGTCCTTCTCAGTGAGGATACCTGGATACTGGCTGAGGATGATTCCACACAACAAAGATGGAAAAGCAATGGGAAGCTTTGTTGCTGATGTGCCTGCATGCTTCAATGTTTGATCAAATATGTAAGCCCTAAAGTCCAGCTTTGTTTGGGTGCCCACAACATAAATGAATCTGCCCAATCCAGTTGCTATTGAAGAGGTATGGTTGGTAGGGACCCAGTTTACAGTACCAATCTTATGCAGCATTGCATACTTCCTTGTTAGCAAGCTAACAGAAAGTTTGCCCTTGACTGGCCAAGTCTTGACCTGATTGGCAGTGATGACCTTGCAAATTTGACTGTCAGTCTTTCCCAGCTCATTAGGTCCATCAGATTCTCTCCCTAGGTAATGATTAATAACCCTAAGAGAGAATTCCACACATCTCCCTCTAACATAGACTTTTCTAAATTCTTCTGACTTTCCATCAGCACAGTCTTCTTGAAGGTTGACAATAAATTCCTTGAGTAGCAGCTCATAGCAAGGTGAAAAGTTTGAAACTGTTTTGAATAAACCAGCAGATGATATGAGGTCTATTACCTCAGTGCACTCCAGTGCATTGCTGCCCAGCTCTCTTTCCAGTGCCACCCTTCTTTGGTAGACAAATTTCCATCTGCTCACACTTGACACATGATGGAATGATATATTGTCCAGAGGAGCTTCTGGAATAGCAGAGGAAGACCTTGAAGATGCTGGTTTCTTCTTTGGTTGAGATGTTGGGACATCCTCTTCAACATCTGAATCTGGTGGAGTAACAACTTTCCTCTTTTGTGTACTTACTTTGCTCCATTGTTTGGTAGGTCCAAATGACACTTTGGCCTTGTCTTTCTTTGGAGTAGGTTGTTTCTTTTCAGGAGTTGCATGTCCTGCAGTCTTCTTTTCTTTCCTAGCCCTAAGCCTTTTGGCTATGCTAGGGTTCACAGAAGCAATGATCTCTGTGTCAGAGTCATTATCTATGTCTTCAACAGGAGGAGGTTGGGTAGTCTCCTCTTCAGCAGGTGGATCAACAGAAGCTTGGTCATCAGTGGCTTCATCATCATCATCAGTTGAGGCCTTGTTCTGGTCCTCAGATGTTTCAACATCTATTGGGACATCCTGTTGAGCAGGAGTGTCCTCTGCAGCCTGATTGCTCTGTTCTTCTTGTGGAGCTGGCATGGTGTTCAGAGGAACAGATATACCACTCACAACTCTTTGTTCAGATAGAATCCTGCTCACAAGATGCTTGATGGATTCATCCACATAGTCAGAAGCTTTGGGGGTGGTGTTTGAGGCTGAAGGAACCCCTTTGCTTTTGCTGAACACAGGTTCCTTTTCTCTTCTCACATTTGGAGTTCTAGGCTTTTGAGCAAGAGGGACACTTCCTCTGATTTCGTCCATGGGAGTTGAATCCATAGGTACCATAGATATTGGGGTTGCATGCACCACATCTTCTTGGTTAAGGTTTTCATCAGTGAGGTTAGGGTTTTGATGATGAGACATTTTCGAATGTGGTGGAAGAAGAGTTTAAGTTTGATTGAGTTTGATGAGCTCTGAAAATCAGCTATAGCATGCAATTTGTTTTGAGAAGATGATGAGGAGATGAATAGCTGAGAGCAAGCTGGAACTTTTATAAGAGTCGTTACTTGGAGAATTTTAAGGAGTGGAATACACAGAGTTCTTGACCAGACTAGTGTTGCCATCTGGTGATCATGCCACACGATGTCATTGGACATGTTGGCACTTCTCCATAACTGCTATATTTCACATAAGCAGATTCCCAATTTACCCCTTAGGTTTTCAAATTGGGTAGCATCCAAAGCTTTAGTAAATATATCAGCTAATTGCAAATCTGTGGCTACATGTTCTAATGAGATCACCTTCTCTTCCACAAGATCTCTGATGAAATGATGCCTGATATCAATGTGCTTGGTCCTGCTGTGTTGGATAGGATTCTTTGATATGTTAATAGCACTTAAATTGTCACAGTACAATGTCATGACATCTTGTGGGACATTGTATTCAGTGAGCATTTGCTTCATCCAAACCAACTATGAACAACTGCTACCAGCTGCAATATATTCAGCTTCAGCAGTGGATAAGGATACACAATTTTGTTTCTTACTGAACCAAGAAATCAAATTGTTTCCTAGAAAGAAGCATCCTCCAGATGTGCTCTTTCTATCATCAGCACTTCCAGCCCAATCAACATCACAAAAGCCAGTTAGAATTGGTTCACATCCATGGGAATACATTATGCCATAGTCACAAGTACCATTGACATATTTCGAAATTCTCTTAACCTGGCTAACTTTTGGATCAACTTGATATCTTGCACATACACCTACTGCAAAGGCTATATCTGGTCTACTAGCAGTCAGATATAATAGGCTTCCAATCATGCTTCTGTATAAGCTTTGGTCTACATTCTCACCCTTGTCATCCTTTGTCAGTTTTAAATGAGTGGGGGTAGGTGTTCTTTTGTGAGTAGCATTGTCCATCCCAAATTTCTTGACAATGTTCTTAGCATACTTGCTTTGGGAAATTAACATGGAGTCCTCCATTTGCTTGATTTGCAGTCCAAGAAAGTAGGTTAGTTCTCCTACTAGGCTCATCTCAAATTCAGATTCCATTTGAGTGACAAAATGTTTAACCATCCTGTCTGACATCCCACCAAAGACTATGTCATCTACATATATTTGAGAAATCATGACATTTCCTTCTTCATCCTTCACAAACAAGGTTTTGTCTATTCCACCTTTCCTGTACCCTTGCTTTATGAGAAAAGTAGTCAGCCTTTCATACCATGCTCTTGGTGCTTGCTTCAGACCATAGAGAGCCTTCCTTAGTTTGTAAACATGCTCTGGACAACTTGGATCAACAAATCCCTTAGGCTGCTCCACATATACCTCTTCATTAAGATATCCATTTAGAAAGGCACTTTTCACATCCATTTGAAATAGCTTGAACTTCAGGATACACGCAATTCCTAAAAGTAGTCTGATTGATTCAAGCCTTGCTACTGGTGCAAAGGTTTCATCAAAGTCTACTCCCTCAATTTGTGTGTATCCTTGAGCTACAAGTCTAGCCTTGTTCTTTGTAACAACTCCCTGCTCATTTGACTTGTTCTTATACACCCATTTTTTGCCAATCACATTTATGTCATCAGGTCTAGGAACAAGATCCCACACTTCATTCCTTGTGAACTGACCTAATTCTTCTTGCATAGCACAAATCCAGTACTCATCATTAAGAGCTTCCTTGATGTTTTTAGGTTCTATTTTTGAAACAAAACAAGAACCTGAAATCACCTCTCTTGATTTAGTGCTTACACCAATGTTGGGATCACCAATTATCAAGTCTTTGGAATGATCCTTCTGGATTCTGATGGAGGGGGGTTTGCTGGATTGTTCTGTCCTTGCCTCAGTTTGAGTGAAGTCATGATGATCACTCTTTATTTCAGCTTCAGTCTGACTGTCAGCAGATGTTCCAACATCATCTGCAACATCTGCAGGGGCATCATCAATTATCACATTTATGGATTCCATTATAACCTTTGTTTTGGAGTTAAATACTCTATAGGCACTGCTATTTATGGAGTATCCAAGGAAAATCCCTTCATCACTTTTAGGATCCATCTTTCTTCTTTGTTCCCTATCAGCCAGAATGTAACAATTGCTTCCAAACACATGGAAGTACTTGACTGTAGGTTTTCTGCCCTTCCAGGCTTCATAGATGGTGGACAAAGTTCCTTTTCTTAGAGTGACTCTGTTGTGAATGTAACAAGTTGTGTTCATAGCTTCAACCCAGAAGTACAATGGTAACTTTTTAGCATGAATCATAGCTCTTGCTGATTCTTGGATAGTTCTGTTCTTTCTCTCAACAATCCCATTCTGTTGAGGGGGTGATAGGAGAAGAATACTCATGATTGATTCCCTCTGAAGAACAGAAATCTGAGAATTTTTTATTCTCAAATTCCTTTCCATGGTCACTCCTTATTCTGACTGCACAACTTGCTTTTTCTCTTTGTATTCTTTGGCACAAATCTTTGAATACATCAAACACATCAGACTTTTCTTTGATAAAATTTATCCATGTATACCTTGAAAATTCATCTACAACCACATAGGCATACCTTTTTCCACCAAGGCTCTCAACCTGCATTGGTCCCATAAGATCCATATGCAATAATTCCAAAACTTTGGAAGTTGTCAGATGTTGGAGCTTTGGATGGGACATCTTGGTTTGCTTGCCTATTTGACATTCACCACATACTTTGCCTTCATCAATCTTCAGTTTTGGAATACCTCTTACAGCCTCCATAGATATGATTTTCTTTATCCCTCTGAGATGAAGATGACCCAGTCTTTGGTGCCAAAGCTTTACTTCTTCTTCTTTGGCTAAGGAGCAAGTTGAAGTTAGACTGAAGTCTTGAGGTTCCCACATATAACAGTTGTCTTTAGATCTGGATCCTCTCATGACAACCTTATGTTCTTTATCAGACACTATGCATTCAGTTCTGGTAAAGTTTACACTGTAACCTTGATCACACAATTGACTTATGCTGATCAAGTTAGCAGTTAATCCTTTCACCAGCAGCACATCATCTAGTCTTGGTACATCTGGGCAGTCCAAGGTCCCAACTCCCTTGATTTCTCCTTTAGCTCCATCTCCATAGGTTACATATCTGGATGAATGTGACTTTAAGTTTACTAGCAGATTCTTCAATCCAGTCATGTGCCTTGAGCATCCACTATCAAAGTACCAGTCTTCCTTAGCTGATACTCTGAGAGATGTATGAGCTATATAGGCAACACCCTTCTTTGACCATTTTTGCTTGTTGTAAGATTTCCTTTGATGTCTCTGCCCTGTATAGTGTCTATCTTTAGAGCTCCAAGGTTGTTTGTTGAACTTGTTCTTGGGCATGTAGCTTTGATCAGCATGAATACTATCTTTAGGTATCCATACTTTCTTGATGACCTCTGTCTTCTGCTTAGGGGGTTGCTGATATCTTTGATTTTGATGTCCATGCAACACTTTCTTGGTGACCTTTATCTTCTGCTTAGGAGGTTGCTGATGCATCTAATTTGGATATCCATGCAACTTGTAGAAATAAGGTTTGATGTGACCAAACCTTCCACAACGATGACATCTCCATCTTTGATACTTCTTTTTCATCATGTTCTTTTCATGATGTTGGGACATCTGTTGGGACATCTTGGTTGACTTTATGGGATTTGAAGTAGTTTTGCTGGTGCTAGCCTCAACCTTTTGAGCTTTGTTAAATCCCAGTCCAGTTCTATCCCCTGAATGCTTGTTGTTGTTGAGAATGACATCCAGTGTGTTTGAGCTACTGTTCAGCATTCTGACAGACTTGGACATATGTTCCAACTTGGAGTTGAGAAGACTTACTTCACTTTTCAAAGTGTCAATGATTTCTAGATTACTTGTCTTTTCAACCTTTAATGCCTCAATCTGCTTCTTCTGCTTTATATTCTCCATGCATACTTCAGTGCTCCTTTTACACAACTCTCTGTATGATTCTTCAAGCTCTACAAAAGTCAGCTCCTCATCACTGGATCCACTTTCAGAATCACATACTCCAACTAGAGCAGTGATGTGCTTTGTTGATTCTTCTTCTGAATCACATCCCGAGTCTTCATCAGACCAGGTCACAGAGAGACCTTTCTTCTGCTTCTTTAGATAGGCAGGGCATTCATTTATGATGTGTCCATATCCTTCACATCCATGACATTTAATCCCTTTTTCTTGGTTGATCTTTTCATCATAATGTGACCTTCTATTAGCATCATAAGGTCTTTTATTCTCAGAAGAGTTTGAGTTTCTTCCATTTGATCTGGACCTGCTATCCATTCTTTTGAGAAGCTTGTTGAATTGTCTTCCAAGCATAGCAATTGTTTCTGATAAATTTTCTTCAGGGTCTGCTTCATGATTTTCTTCTTCTTTATCAGTATTTGAAACCAAGGCTATGCTTTTGTTCTTCTTTACAATTGTATCATTCATTCCCATCTCAAATGTTTGAAGGGAACCAATGAGCTCTTCAACCTTCATTGTGCATATGTCTTGAGCTTCTTCTATTGCTGTAACCTTCATGTCAAATCTTTTTGGTAAAGATCTGAGAATCTTTCTTACCAGCTTTTCATCATTCATCTTTTCTCCCAAAGCACCAGAAGTATTAGCTATTTCCAAGATGTTCATGTAGAACTCATGAATTGTCTCATCTTCCTTCATTCTCAAGTTTTCAAACTTGGTGGTGAGAAGTTGAAGTCTTGACATCTTCACCTTTGATGTTCCTTCATGAGTGGTTTTGAGAGTGTCCCAAACATCTTTGGCCAGCTCACAGTGATGCACAAGTCTGAATATGTTCCTATCAATGCCATTGAATAAGGCATTTAAGGCCTTGGAATTTCCAAGTGCTGAATCTTCTTCCTCCTTGCTCCATTCTTCTTCAGGTTTCAACACTTTTGTCCCATCCTTTGTGTCTTGGACAGGATGCTCCCATCCTTTGTTGAATGCTTTCCAAGCCCTATTATCAAGTGATTTTAAGAATGCTACCATTCTTGGCTTCCAGTAGTCATAGTTTGATCCATCCAATATAGGTGGTCTATTCACAGATCCTACATCTCTGTCCATGTTCCCAAAATTTGCAGTCCCTAGATCTCACCCAGTTAAACAGGCAGGGTGTCTGCTCTGATGCCAATTGAAATTCTGGGATCAAGTACGTGATGTCGAATGAGATGTTTAAACACTTGAAGACTTAAACAAAACTTAAAGTGCAGGTAAATTAAACAACACAGGAAATTGTTAACCCAGTTCAGTGTATCTCCACACTTACATCTGGGGGCTACCAAGCCAGGAAGGAAATCCAATATAAGTAATATTAATTCTAGACTTAAACCACTCAGTTTAATCTTTCACTTAATATCTACCCAAGGCAATTTCTACCTAAGACACAACTTAGATATGAGTACCAACTCACTCCCCCTCAATCACACAGTGATATGTTACAATGTTTAATAAAATTGAAGTCACACTTCAAACAAAACAGCTTGATTTTACTTCACAGTTTCAATCAAGACACAATACACTTTTTGCTTAAAAGCTCATAAAGTGATACACATATACAACCTGCTATTAAAACACAAACACCCTATTTAGTCTTCTTAATTTCGTACTCTATTCTGAGAGTTTCTGTTGCTTAAATAGATGCTTGGATTTTGGGCTTTCTGTAGGTTATCCAATCCTGATACACATGTTGTCATCACCTTGAATTAGGGTTTGTTACTTCCTTGATTCTAGGTGAGTCAGTTCTTCTGTTATACTGAAATCATATAACCAATTTTCCTACAGATGCGCCTTCTACTGTTTTATCCATTCACAAATAATTCCAGATAAATTCCCTGAATTTACTCAGTTCTGTTAAGCATTATTTAATTCTGGTAGCAGGTTTGAGATGTCACAACATCTGGTGTGACATCCTGAATTCTGAACTTACTTCATTAACTTATACAATGTCACAACATCTGGTGTGACATCCTGAATTAAGTTCATTAACTTATACTCTGTTTGATAATGTCACAACATCTAATGTGACATCTTGAACTAAGTTCAACACTTCTTGTTGGTCAAAAATTCTGCCAATTCTAAACATCTACACATATACAAAGAGAATGCTATCATTCTTGATTATCAATCACCCACTTAATGTTTGCACATCTTCTAAAGTATGATCATGTTTATTAAAACCACCATCATCACTCTCAACAACTTAATGAGTTTGATCATCATTCTCCTTATACAACTTGAGTTAGTAGCTCAATTGGTAGTGGGAATGGATTGAACATGTACTTGAATCTCATGGTACAAGGTTCGATTTCCACAGAAGGAAAAAGCTATACTAGAGAGGGAGTAGAGAAGATCGTTACAAAAAAATGGTAGTGGGAATGGCACAATGTTCGATTCCCGCTGAGGAAAAAACTCTACTAGAGAAGGGCTAGAGAAGATCAAGAATAACCCGTCAAGGATCTCTGATTATCGACCAATATCTCTGATTGGGTGGGAATGGCACAAGGTTCGATTCCCACGGAGGAAAAAATTCTACAAGAGAAGATCAAGAATAACCCGTCAAGGATCTCTGATTATCGACCAATATCTCTGATTGGGTGTATTTACAAAGTAATATCTAAGGTGCTGGCCAATAGATTGAAAACAATGATTGATTCCATCATTTTAGAAACACATTCAGCGTTAATTATTGGTAGACATATTCTTGACGGGGTGCTTGTGGCAAATGAAATCGTGGACGAGGTTATGAGAAATAAGAAAGAAGTGATCCTCTTTAAAGTGTGTGTGTGTGTGTTAGTAAGGAAGAGAAAAATGAAGACTTAATATCCTTTTTAGTCCTTTAACTATAGGCCTGAGTCCAATTTGATCCTCTTTTTTTTAAAAGTTTCAAATTGATCACTTACGTTGTCTAACAACATCAAACAAATCCTTTCCGTCAAATATTGCAAACAACGTTAACAATTAGTGATGTGACAGCTAAGGTGGAGAAAGAAATGACTGCATGACAACATAAATGACTACGTGGCCGAATTATTTTAATTAATTTTTTTTGTAGAAAATCTATTCAAATTAATTTGCATAAACTTTAATATAAAATATTTAAAACATTTTCTTTACCATACAAACCCAATAATCAAGTTTTATTATTTAGTGTGAATAAATTATATAAATTGTTGTATTTTGGATGTAGCACTTCACACTAATTCTAAATTATATAAACAATAAAACTCAGCCTGGATCTTTGCCACTTGAAAGACTGTGGCACAGCGTTTTCCAAGTAAGAATTGTTGGCTACTTTACTAGTCTGTTTTATTACGTACATTCAAGATTTTGTTTCTCACTGGTAGCCTTATTGTGACAATGATGTTCAGTCATAGGCATGCTTCAAAATATAATTTGATGCTTGGTATTTGACCTTCAAAATATACTGTGGCACAAATATACAATACGTTTTTAAAATAAACTCTTCATAAATGTAGTGTAATAAATGAAATTCCATCTGCAGCTTAAGGCTATACCCACAACTCCTAAAGAAACAAGATGAAGATAGTTAGCTCTGTGACAAAATTGTCCTTGCATGTGATTTTGACTTGTGTACAAGAAATAAAGCAAATTTCTTGTCTATGATCTTTCCATATTTCTAACTGTGTTGGAAATTCTAACTGCTTTTGTAACTGTAGAAGAACTTGAGTCTGACAAGATTGTAACTTCAAAATAAAATTCCAGTTTTTATAAAAGTGTCATGCTTGGCTTGGAGTGCTTCAAAATAAAATTTCAGTTTTTCTTAGTGTCCAATTTTTACAGGTGTATGGAGTTCCATATGTAACCCGATTGGCGTAACTTCATCATTTCATAATGATGGATGACAACACTTGGAACAATTCGAAAGTTATTTTGGTCACTTGTTTCTGGAGTATTTGGAAGAATAAGAACGATAAAGTTTTCCAAAACGAGGAGATTCAAATTATAAAAGTGGAAGCATAAGAACATAAATGGATAAATAAATGTGAAATACTCTTGTATATATAACGGTGTCAATATCTTATGTTTTGATATTATCGATATCAGAATATCCGTGTCGTGTCGTGTCACGACATCCGTGTCGGAGTCTGTGCTTCATAGTACAGTTACAAAGGGAACATTATATATCTATCCAAAGAAATGTTGCAACTGCACTTTCTAATCTTCTGACAGAGTATGTTTAAATTACACTACTGTATTACATTCCCTTTGTTTGCTACATGTTTTATTTTTTCTCATTTATCTTGAACAAATTAACCATGTACTCATTTTGTCCTTTCCAATTCCCTACGGAATCTAACTGGTCTTGTAAAAAATAGACAGAATCTAATTGAGGAGGGAATCCACTTGCGTCTCTTTTTTGTTTTAATATTTGAAAATAGTTTAATATCTACTAAGCATGTCTTTTTCTTTTGACAACACTTTTAGCCACAAAGTCAATTGCATAATAATAGGAATCTTGATGAGTGGAAAATTATTTTAGATGCTAATTATTGGCGCACTTGATATGGAATTTTTATTCTATCCTTCTATCTCTTCTATTGTGCTTCCAACTTTTTTGTTTACCTGACTGGTTTTCTTGCTCTCTGAATCGGTGGAACCTTAAATAACTACTAGTTCATACCGACAACACGAACATACATTCACATGTTTAATAAGTCTCAACATCGGATAATATATGACATGCTAAGTTCAACTCATATATTCTAGAATTATATTAGAATGAAGTTTAAGTATAAAATCCGTTGAGACTACCTACTATCGGGTTTTCGTCAGAATCTAGTTTATGTTTAAGATTTGTTGGGACCACCTACTATCAGTGTTCCGTTATCAGGTCATCCATCAATTATATTCACATTTAAGGTTGATATAGAGCTTCTCACCTTTAGATATTGGGACCACCATCAATTACGTCACCCACCATTTATATCTACGATTAAAATTAACATAGAGATTCTCAGGGTCTCAGGTGCAAATCCTGTTAGGTGCATTCAAATCTTATGTTGAATCAGTCCATACAGAATTTTACTTTAATTTTAAATGGGATCCCCGTTAATAGACGGTGTGATTGATTCCCTTGATTAATCGGTCGTAAGACCGGATACTAAGATTTAAAAAACAAAACAGAGATTCTCAGCTTTCAGATGTTTAGTTTTAAGTGTGAGATATACTAACTTGAATGGTTCAGCTCAAAACTTCAACTCGTCCCACCTGAAACGTGTTAAACTACCCGTCCAGACAATTTCAATCAATTTGACCACTCCTTCATTTTGATCAAGCTTTCTTTCGATTCAAACGGTTTAAAATAGTTGAACCATAACTTGGAGATCTCACCAATTCAATAACGGATTCAATCTTTAAAAGATTGATGTATAGTTCTCAGCTTAATTATAAAGAACCTCACAATTTTCTTTAACAATAAATTATCTATAATGCATGCTTTCCCTATTAGAGAATATGTAATGCGTTGAGGTTACTAGTCAGTGTTTGTAATGAGTTTTCTTTGTTAGAGTACTATATGGTTACTAGTATGTTACAACATTACCCTATTAGACAGTATACTTATTTGATTGGAAAAATGAATAGATGGCTTCTGTCTCAGCTTCCATTAAGAGTATATATGCTTCATTGACTGGATAAAGTACTCCACTTTCTTGTTTTGTTTTTTTTAATTTCTTTCCATCTACCTGGTTACACTAGATGAAACACAGATATTTTGAATATGATTTTGATCGTAACATATCGATATTGATAATAATTTAAAAACATGAATAAATTAAACATAATTATAAGTATTGATACCGGTGTCTGATACCGACACGAACACGAACTTGTCTTTTTTAGAGACATTGATGCCACCTAGGTAACACCACTATAGCTGCTCTTCACATGACAATTGATGTGAACAAATGTTTCAAAACCTGGATTCAAGTGGTTGGGTATCTATCTTATTTGAATTATTTGTTCAATTCAATGATTAATTTTGTTAAGTTGGAGTTTTTATTTTCTTTAGAGAAATCATTACATATCAAACTTTTCGTTAACTTTCACCAGAATGTGAAATTAACACATACAAGTGTCAAAGCTTGATACATGCATACTTTTTTTTCCACTTGTTACTATACTTTATATTCAAAAGACTTTTTATTCATACAAACTCACACGATAATTACATGTTTCCAAAAAAGATTGAGCAATTGTATTTGTAAATTGTGACAAACATAACCTTAGATTTGTTCCTGAACTAGTAAAATTTTTAGTTTGTAGCATTGAAAATATGCAACTTTAGTAGTGTGTTATCTTGTTTAATTTGCAGTTCTAATAACTTTTTGCATTTTGGTTCTCACTTCTTCTACTCCCCTAATCTATGTGATCCATACATCCTAGAATTTTAGGATGTACTCTATCTGTTACACAATGTATAATTAATTATTAGTAGTATTTTTTTTTTAAATTGAAAAAATTGTTTAAAATTGATTTTTTTTTCTTCCACTTTTTTAATGTGTAGTTAAATTATGTTTGGTAAGTCAGATTTTCGAGCTTATAGATTATAAATTCATATGATAATTTAGATTTGTTTGATAACGGTCTCTATAAATTCATATGATAATTTAGATTTATTTGATAACGGTCTTTTCATCATGAACTTATAATTTATTTTACTAGCTTATAGTTTATTTTTTAGACGTTATTTCAAATAGCATTTTAACTTATAGCTTATCATTTTTTCTTTTATTTTTATCCTTATTATTTTAACAAAAATCTTCTTATCTTTTATAATTAATTTTGATTTAAAATAAAATAAATATTTATTAAATATCTTTTGTCATTTTACATGAATAAGTTAGTGATCTTACCTGATCAGGAGGGCCTTCCAGCAATTGGTTGAGGACAACAAATGGATGGAATGGAGGGGGTGTACCTGCAAGGCGCTCTGATGCCAAAGTTAATAGAGGTACAACAAAATAGGTAAGTAGAAGAATGAAATCAGAATACCTGACCCTTTAGTAAAAAAAAGTATTTATAGAGCCCCCAACGCTGGGCCAAGGTCCTTCCTTGGGCTGGATCAGCTAGGCCCAAGGAAGAACTGCCAAGGAACGCGTGAAAAGCGTAAAGACCTAGCTAAGTGGTCTGGTCCTTGGTCCAACTGCCCCTATCTTTCAGGAGACAAAGGGGGAGACAGTTGGATGACGTGGCAAGTGAACTGGTGGACACACTCTTTTCCCGTTCTGAGTACGAGCCCGACACATAAGATATGTGTCCGACCGTCCAGCGTCTATGTCCGTCTAGCAGGCGTGCCTGCCCGAGCGTATGAGCCTCTGCTCGACATATTGGGTCGTAACCCAATACAGTCTAGAGGCCCAGTCCGGAACAGGAGCCCCCCAAGTCGAGTCTCCGGGGTGGAGCAATGAATTATAAAATAGTCGGACGTAGGCGCGTTGAAGAAGGTGTCAAGCATACACCAGTCGAGCATGATGTTATCCAAACCGTTGTATGTGCTGCTGGGGTTGTCGGGCATGTGGCGTTCACAGAGGCCGGGGACGTTTCCCATAGTCGGGGAGATTTGTAGTTGCTCGGCGTCGTTCAGGATTCTTGTGGACTGATGTGTCTCAGCATTAATGGTGTGTCGCTGCGTATCTCGTGCTAGCGCCGGTGTAGGGTCTAGGCAATGATTACCTAGCGCGTCCTCCCACACGCCTCTTACTATATAAAGGGGGTGGTCTACTTCATTTGAACTTTTTCGCTCTTACGTTTAACCGGAAGCACTTGAGAAGAACTTCGTCTCCACCCATCTCCGCCGTCTGCACCACCGTTTTCTGCCCGCACGCCACCGTCTCCTCCTCGTCTTCATTATGTCAGGTAACAACCTCAACCTCTCTTTTTGTGTGTTTTTCGTCTAATAAGTAGTGAAATGCATGTTTCATCCGTGTAGAGTAAGCAAATATTCGTGTAGAGTAGGTAGATCTGTGTTTAGGGTTAGTTTTTAGGTTTTGGGTATGAATATCCCGGGCAGGATTAACATGTCGCGGACGTAAAATGCATAGAGACATGAATGTCCCGGGCAAGGCTTGCATGTCACAGGCGAAAAATTCATATGTGTATGAATATTCCGGGCATGGCTGGTATGTCGCGGGCGTAGAGTTCATGTGTATATGAATGTGTAGGTTTAGAATCTTTGCACGTGCTCGAACGCAAACGAAGGCTGTCTCTCTGTTGGTCTAGTGTAGTTTGGTGAGGTTCCGGGCGTTTTAGCCTTTCGCCCTTTCACTTGATTTGCGGTGGAAGGGTGGATTTGATGCGATGTCGAATTCACTTTTCCTGTCTGCTTTTCAGGTACGACCGAGCATCGGCGGGTCGAGGATGGAAATGCCGAGCACCGACAAGTCGATGAAAGGGAGGCCGAACATCGTGAAGTTGACGAACGGGGCGCCGAGGAGGAAAATGAACATGTCTCCTCGTCTGGGCGCAACGACTTGTCGTGGGTCGCGGACGAATCGTTGGTAGAAGAATCATATTTTGCCGACGAGTCGACCACCGCATACGCCGTGGTGGAGGACATCAACCCTGAAGATCCTTCAAACTGACAATGTCTTGCTCCTCGGGAGGAGGACCGGATATGACATCGTTTCCCGGGGAAACAATTTGCTATGTACAAATTTGCCTTCCGAGAGGCGAAGGTCAGGCTGCCCTTCAACGATTTTCAAATGGGGGTTTTTAGGTGGCTTAGACTGGCACTATCGCGACTGCATCCGAACGTCATCGCTTTTATCCGGACGTTCGAGCTAGGTTGCCGTTTTCTTGGCGTTGGGTGCACTTTGCCTCTCTTCTTCCACATCTTCCACCTGTAACGGTCGGGTTCCCGGGGACGTCACAACTGGGTGTCTCTGAAGAAGCCAGTGAGATTATTCAAGACCTATGTCGACTCTTCCCGACACTTTAAGGGGCGATGGTATACGGTGAAGCCGATCACCCGTTTCGCCCTGAACTCTCTTTACTACTACAAGCGGAACGCTGATGGTGAGGAGAAGCTTATGTCGAGGATCCCTTTGAGATGGTAGCCCGACCATTTCAACCTGTCGACTATCCACTACCGGGTCAGATTCTCGAGCATGGGGGTCGAGGATAAATTGGCTTACAAAAGGCAGGTTGAGTACATGCAAAGCTTTAATCAGGCGGTCTGAGTGGATCGACAAGACAACCCCCACGTTGATGAGGCTGGGATGCCTATTTATGAGACCTGCCTCATAAATACCAGGGATCTGCTCCCGTGTGATACAGACGAGGAGGTCGTGGAGTTATTGCGTAGGTTTTTTCGACTTGTTTTCTTTTCTCGGTCTTGTGCCCGTTCAACTAATATTTCTCTGTTTTTATTTTGCAGGAACTATGCCCACCGCCCGTGAATGGGTCTTAAAGCTGGCGAACCAGGTCGGGGCTCTAGACAGGGTCCCCAAGAAGAAAAAGAAAGTGGCACCTCGTGTCCAGGAGGTGGCTACGAAGCTCGGGGTGGGCAGCTCGGGTACTGCTAGCCCGACGACCAACTCCCTTTAGCCCGCTCAACAAACTTCCCTGATCCACATACGTGATAATCCTCCTCCTTCCACCTCTCCTCTACCGAAGTGGAAGCGTCTGGACGGGACTCTTATCCGGTCTGCTGCTGTGGGGGGCAATGAGTCTGGTGCCCTTAGGAGTTATTTGCTGCCTCCTTGCTACCTGGATAAGAAGTTCTTTAAGGATGAAGGTTCCATTGTGGTGGCGGCGTCTGAGGCGAGGGCCATTCTGAATCAGGGCGTAGATGTTAGGCGGAAGGACCTGGATGGAGACTTGGGCACCGTCATTCAGGTGATGAAGACTGCCATGGTCCTGTCTGAGACTGCTGTTTCCACAACTTCTTTGGAGGATGCCCTTCTAGCTGCCCGGACTGAGAAGTATAAATTGTCTAAGGATTTATCCGACTACAAAGAGGAGCACCAGTTGCAGGCGAGGCTGAACAAAGAGCTGGAGGAACTGAAGCTCGAGCGGGACACTCTGAAGGCCGAGAAGCAGAGTCTGGAGGATCAAGCAGCGGGGCACAAGGAGGTGGATGACGAGAATGTGAAGCTCCGTGCTCGAGTTGCTCTGCTTGCCCTCGGGACGATGAGACCGAGAAAGAGCTTGCCCTTCGCACCCGGGGCGAGCTGGTTGATCACATTCGCGCACTCAACAAAGACTTGGTTGTGGTGTTCAAGGATGGGTTCGACAACGCCACCGAGCAGCTCAAGGTGTTGAACCCGGGGCTTGTGACGGAGGGGTCAGACCATAATTACTGTGTGGTCGACGGGGAGATTGTGTGCCCATTTGAAGCCGAGGAGGAGTTGTAGGAGGAGGAGAATGATGACCGTGAAAAGTAACTCCGGGCGGAGTCTTCAGGATTTTTGTTTTTTCTGTTTTACTTTTTATCGGGCCTGCGTGCCTTTGTTTATGTAATGGCCTTCATGCCCGTTGTTTGTAATGGCCTTTGTGCCTGCTTGGATATTGGCCTTTGGGCTCCTTTTGTAATGGTTTCTTGGTCGGTTTCGACCATTTTTAATGAATGTTACTTTCATTGTTAATTTGTTTTTTGTTATTTATTTTTGAACTGTTCTTGCTCGACTTCGTTGGGCTCGTCGGTTTGGGGAACCGACGAGGTGGTGAGCTTTGTGCTCGCCCTGAATCGAAGTAGGGTTTGCGATCGGAAGACTCTGACCTCGGGGCTTGGGCTTTCCCATTGTGAGCTGGGCACCCTGCCAACGTGGTACTGCGATGCTGAGACTCGTTTGAGGTGTCCAACGTCGGGGAGGGTTGTGTTCGCCTCTGAGGGGCGCAGATCCTCCCTTTTATTTGGTGGTGAAGAGCGTGGTCGTACCTCCCATGTCTCCCCGGGTTGAGTTTAGCTATAATATTGTCTAAGTTTTTCTGCGTTCCATGGTTCGATCGAGTTCTTCACCTTGTAGGTTTTCCAGATAATAGGCCCCATTGCCCGTCTTGTCGCGGACGCGGTATGGGCCCTCCTAGTTGGCGGCCAGTTTGCCCTCTCTTGGATTTTTTTGGTTTCTTCTGAGGATCAGACTGCCCACCTGGAACTCTCTTTTTATGACCTTTGCGTCGTGGCGTAAATCTATTTTTTGTTTGAGGGAGGTTTCCCTAAGGGCTGCTTCGGAGCGGATCTCGTCGAAGAGATCCAGCTCGGCTCGAAGTGACTCGTCGTTCATCTCTTCGTCAAGGGGCGCCTCCACGCGTCTCGTCGTCTCTCGAATTTCCACCGGGATGATTGCTTTGGTGTCGTACGTTAGTCTGAACGGAGTCTCCCCGGTCGTGGAGTGTGATGTTGTGCGTTATGCCCACAGGACGCTGTGTAGTTCCTCGACCCATGCCCTCTTTGCCTCGCCGAGTCTGCGCTTCAATCCACGCAAGATTACCCTGTTGGCCGCCTCAGCTTGTCCGTTGGTTTGAGGGTGCTCGACGGACGTGAAGTGCTGTTTAGTGCCTAGGCTGGCTACGAAGTCCTGAAATCCTCCATCCGTGAATTGCGTTCCGTTGTCGGTGATGAGGACTTGGGGTATGCCGTTATTTTGGCCAGTGCTTCTGCTTCGATCCACTTGGTGAAGTAGTCTACCCCTACAATAAGGTATTTGTTTTGGTAAAAACCGGTCACAAATAGGTCGAGGATGTCCATGCCCCACCAGGCGAAGTGTCAAAGGGAGGAGAGCGTTTTTAGCTCGTTGGGAGGCGCGAGATGCATGTCGGCGTGTTGTTGGCATTTGTTGCATTTTTTGACGTGCTCTTTGGAATCATGCTGCATAGTCGGCCAATAGTAGCCTGCTCGTAGAGCCTTGCGCGCCAGCGACCTTCCGCCGGGATGTTGGGCGTTAATTCCCCGATGCATTTCCCCTAATATGTCGGGGACTTTCTACTCCTCGACGCATTTGAGCAACGGTATGGAGAGTCCCCTTCGGTAGAGTTTCCCTTCGAGGAGGACGTATGAGCACGCCCTCCTCTTAGTTGTGGCTGCCTCTTTGGGGTCCGCGGGGAGTTCGTCTTTCGTGAGATAGTTGTAGATGGGTGTCATCCAGCAATGATCGTCCCTGATCACGTTTACCTCGAGCGGGAGTGACGTCCTTTCGGTGCTAGGTCGAGGAAGGATTTCCTGGATTACTGATCTGTTTCTGGCTTTCTTCCTTGTGCTCGCGAGTTTCGATAGGACGTCTGCCCACATTTTATGTTCACGGGGCACATGTTGGACCTCCCACTTCTCGAATTTTTCGAGTCTTTCCCTTACCAATGCCAAGTATTCGATGAGGTTGTCGTTCTTGGCTTGATATTCTCCCCGTACCTGTGATGCCACGAGTTGGGAGTCTGTCGATATCTTTAATTCCTTTGCTCCTAGGTCTTCGGCTAATCTTAGACCGGCGAGGAAAGCTTCGTACTCGGCTTGGTTGTTGGAATTTGGGAAGGTTAATGCTAATGAGACCTCGATCAGCATTCCGTCCTCGTTTTCAAGGATGATTCATGCACCACTTCCAGTCGGGCTAGAGGCACCGTCGACAAAGATCGTCCATTTGTGGGCGACGTTCGCTGGCTTCGGGATGTGCGTCATTTCTGCGACGAAGTCGGCCAGAGCCTGAGCTTTCAGAGCTTTCCTATTCTCGTATTGGATGTCGAATTCAGAAAGTTCTAGCGACCATTTCAACAATCTTCCGGCCATGTCTGGTCGACCAAGGAGTTGTTTTATTGGTTGATCGACTCTCACCTTGATCGTGTGGGCGAGGTAGTAGTGACGTAATCTTCTCGCGGCGTTTATGAGGGCTAACAAGACCTTTTCGATTTGTTGGTATCTGAGCTCGGGGCCTTAGAGTGCTTTGCTCGTGAAGTATATAGGCTTTTGCCCTTCGTCGGTTTCTATGATGAGAGTGGCGCTGACGGCCTCGGTTTCCACGGACAAATATAGGTACAGGGTCTCCCTTTCCAGTGGTCGAGACAGGACCGGGGGCTCGGAGAGTGCCTTCTTCAGATGGAGCAGTGCCTGATCGCATTCGTCGGTCCACTCGAATGTGGCCTCTTTTTGGAGGAGTTTGAAGAAAGGTAAAGCGTGTTGAGCGGATTTGGCGACGAAGCGGGAGAGTGAAGCGAGCACCCCGTTGAGGGATTGAATGAACTTTTTAGACTTCAGGGTCGGGAACTCCGAGAATGCCCGACATTTGTCAGGATTGGCCTCGATTCCATGTTCAATGAGATAGAAGCCTAAGAATTTTCCTGCACGGACACCGAATGTACACTTTTCAGGGTTAAACCTCATTTTACATTGCCTCGCCTGCTCTAAAACCTTGCGGAGGTGTCGTGTGTGGTCGGTCTCCTTGTGTGATTTGACGATCATGTCGTCCATGTATACTTCGAGCATGTCTTCGATTTCTCCTTGGAAGACTTTGTTCATCATGCGTTGGTACGTGGCCCCAACATTCTTTAGCCCGAAGGACATTACGTTGTAATAGTAATTGCCTATTGGGGTTATGAATGCCGTGTGTCTCTTGTCCATGTACGACATATGGATTTGATTGTACCCACTATATGCGTCCATGAAAGACAAGAGTTTGAAACCTGCAGAGTTTTCGACCAATTTATCTATGTTAGGGAGAGGAAAAGCATCTTTGGGGCAAACCGTATTAAGATCGGTATAATCAACACACATACGTCATTTTCCATTATTTTTCTTAACGAGGACTACATTAGAGAGCCAGGTTGTGTACTGGGCTTCAGAAATAAAATTTGCCTCTAAGAGGTCTTTTATAGCTCGCTCGGCAGCCTCCGCTTTCTCGGGGGACTGTTTGCGCCTACGTTGTGCTACAGGCTTAATCTCCCAGTCTAAAGCTAACTAGTGGCAGGCGACTTCAGGGTCTAGGTCGGGCATCTCCGCGGCGTTCCATACGAAGATATCAGCGTTCTCCTTGAGACAGATTGCGAGTTGCTTCCTTGTTTCCTCGGGCAGACCCGTACCTATCTTCACCGCTCTGTCGGGGTCATCGCCTAGCGGGACGAGCTCGAACTCTCCGTCCGGGACCGGGCGAAATGGGTGAGCAGGAGCTTTCCCCTCGACTGGTCCCTGTTCTTCAGCTTCGTCCTCGCCGATGCGGAAATCGAGGACGATGGCATTGATTCCCTGGGGGGGAGGCTCTTCGATCCTGGGCTTCTTGTTGTTTTTGGTGTTGATTGTGGCCTGTCCCTTTACTGCAACATCGTAACACCTTCGAGCGACCTCGATGTCGCCGTGGATTGTGACCACGCGACCCAGTTTTGTGTAGTACTTCATCTTCAGGTGAACGGTGGACGGGACCGTCGTCAGCTCAGCTAGGGTCGGGCGACCGAGGATGCAATTGTAAAGGGAGGGGCACTCTATGAATAGGAACTGGATCTTGATTTCTCTGGCCATTTCTTGTTCTCCGAAGGTGACAAGGAGATTAACATAATCCCACGGCTTTGTCGTGGCCCCGTTGAACCCTTGGAGGTCGGACCCAACATAGGGAGATAGGTTGGTCTTGTCCAGCTTTAGGGTTTTGAATAGGTGGACGTACATCATGTCCACCGAACTGCCTTGGTCGATCAGGATGCGTCAAATGTCAAAGTGTGTCATCTTGGCTCTGATCAGTAGCGGGATGCCCGAGTTGGGGGAACCGCCCGGAAGCTCCTCTAGGAAAAAGGATATCGGATTTGACTTGCCTCGGTACTTTGTCAATGTTGCCTTTTGCTCGGGCGCAGTCAGCAGGAGTTCGTCGAACTTGCGTTTTACTGAAAGGGCAACGCTTTCGCCGTTCATCCCTTCCCCCGATATGACAAGAGCGGTTGGGAAGTCTTTCCAGGGGCTGAGGACAGTGATTCGCCCTTCTGGTGGTGAGTCGGGGATGATGAAGTCCTCTGGTCGCGATATGCATAGGGCCACTTGATAAGAAGAGTCGTCGGGGGGCATGTCCTCGCGGGGTCTCTTCTTTTCTTGCTCTTCGTGCCTGGGAGCTTCGTTCTTCCTAGTGTACTGTTTGAGATGACCCTCTTGGATCAAGATTTCCATTGCATCCTTCAAGTGGAAACAGTCTTCAGTCACATGCCCATGGCTTATGTGAAACTTGCAGTACTTGGATTTGTCCGTGTGGGGTTTGGGTGCAGAAGGTTTGGGGAACCTCACCCTGCCCTATTTGAAGTCGGAGTTGATGCATTCGGCGAGGATGCGCTTGCAGGGAGCTTTTAGCAATGTATACTCGCTATATCGGCCCGTGGGTCCTCTTCCTTCGCGAGGCTCGCGTGGTTTCTCCTCCCTTCGCCTGTCCCCGTTGCGACGGGGAATGTTCGGGTCCTCGCGCTTGGGATGGTCGGTCTCCCCGGCGTTGAGACTGCTGCGAGCGTTCTGGGAGACCTATTTTTCTTAATATTTAATGTAAGCCTTGGCTTTATGCAGGAGGTCGTTCAGGGTGCGGGGAGGTTCTATCCCGACTTCCCTGCTAAGTTCACTTCCGGGCAGGAGTCCCATCTCAAGGAGGTATTTCTTCATGTGTTCCGTGGTGTCCACCTTGACAGCCTCTTGGTTGAACCGCTCGATATATGAGCGCGATGTTTCATTCTTCCTTTGCACTATGGCTTCGAGGGTCGCCTCGGTCTTGGGATGGCGTCCGGAGGCTGTAAAATGCCTCGTGAACATGGATCTCATGACCCTCCAGGATGTGATGGATTCTGGGGCTAGACTTTTATACCAGGCCATGGCTCCCTTCCTGAAAGTCGTTAAGAACAACCTGCATTTGAGATGTCCGGTGATGTCATTGCGATAGTCGAGCATCACATTAATGTTGTCGACGTGATCGTCAGGGTCAGTGGTCCCGTCGTAGATGGCCAAATTTGGGGGTTTCTCCATGCCCTTGGGAGTGGAGCCTCCATTATCGCCCGCGAGAGGGGGCAATGTAGGTCTTCTTCGTCGCTCCTCAGTGGGGAGAGCTCATCATTACTAGGGCTCTGGTCGTGCCTTGGCGAGATCCCTGATTGGCCGGTATCACGACGTACTCGTGACCTGCTCTTGTTGGGTTCCGGGGAGCGTCGTCCCCGGCGCGGAGGGGAGCGTCCCCGCTTCTTCGCAGCTTCTGGATGCGGCAGCGTCCTTCGTTCTTGCTGAGGTCGACTCTCCTACCGGTCAGCCTCCAGGGCCATGATTCTATCGTGCTGCTGGTAGAGCATGGAGCTAGCCTGATTGAGGGTCGGGTCTTAAATCTGAGGTTGGTTCCTATTGTTCTCGGGTTCAGGAGATAGGGTGGAAGGGCGCCCGTCTCGGGCGTCAGATTCATGGTAGTTCAAATTGTCCTCCATCGTGTAGTCGACGAGGGGACGGTTACTGTCATTGGGCTGTTCTCCGACCGTGCTGAAAGGATGAAGTAGTTTAGCTTTGATCTTCTGCTGTGGAAGAAGAGGAAGCTAGTTTCCCACAGACGGCGCCACTGATCTTACCTGATCAGGAAGGTCTTCCAGCAATTGGTTGAGGACATGAAATAGATAGAATGTAGGGGGTGTACCTGCAAGGCGCTCCGATGTCAAAGTTAATAGAGGTACAACAAAATAGGTAAGTAGAAGAATGGAATCAGAATACCTGACCCTTTAGTAAAAAAGGGTATTTATAGAGCCCCCAGTGTTGGGCCAAGGTCTTTCCTTGGGCTGGATCAGCTAGACCCAAGGAAGAACTGCAAAGGAACGCATGAGAAGCATAAAGACCTAGCTAAGTGGTCTGGTCCTTGGTCCAACTGCCCCTATCTTTCAGGAGACAAAGGGGGAGACAATTGTATGACGTGGCAAGTGAACTGGCGGACACGCTCTTTGCCCGTTCTGAGTACGTGCCTGACATATAAGATATGTGCCCGACCGTCCAACGTCTATGTTCGTCTAGCAGGCGTGCCTGCCCGAGCGTATGGGCCTCTGCTCGACATATTGGGCCCTAGCCCAATACAGTCTAAAGGCCCAGTCCGGAACAGTTAGTTAATCATTAATTTTACCAAACACTTCAATTAATTTATCAACTATCAGTCATCAACCATCAGCTATAAACTATAAGCTATCAGTCATTAGCCATTAGACATCATCCATAAACTATAAGCTAACTTATCAGTCAACCGTTATTTTAACCAAACATAACCTTAATTACTAGTAGTATTTTTTTTAATAGTAAAGTATATAAATATATTTATTAAGAAAAAGTAATTTCTTAATAGTAAAGTAGATCAAGAAATTTATTACGGAAAAAAGGGAAATAGTACATAATATAACACAAGCACAAACAATGCTTAGAAAACAACTAAATCGACAACATAAAAAAATGGCAGGAAGGAAACAGAAAAACCACAGGCAACACTAGTCCAAATTAGTCCAAAGACAAAAATCCAACTCGAACACAATAGCCAACATACTACCAGAAAGCGAAATTCGGAAGGAGGAAAGTACCACCACCTCCTGAGCGTCTGAAGCACTACACCACCACTTTCACAAATGCACATAGTGCTTAATCGACAAACTTTCGTGACATAAAATGATTTTATTATATAATTTCCAAATCACCCAAACCACTGAATGTCAGATCGATAATAGACCTAACCGAGATTTCTTATCTTGACCAAACCCGAAAAAATCTCTAGGACCCCTAAAATAGAGGAAGAGAGCAGGAAATGCATCCCCACCCACCAAGCACCTTATACCAAATCAAGGATGACATTTCACATTGAGCAAACAAGTGATCCACTTATTCGATAAGCCTTGAACAAACCATATTCCCCTTTTTGTTACTCATAGACTCGATCCCTCACATAACTAGGTTATGCCTAATTGGCAGTCTATCTTGCAATAATTGTCAGAAAAAGATCACTACTTTGGAGGGAGTCCAACTCTTCCAAAGCCTAGCTAACACATAGAACACCTGGCCCAACCTACTTACGAAAATCCTAAAACCACTGACCACCGCAGAGAAACCTCTTTTGCATACAAACTATTTTTTTTCCAGACAAACACCTACATCTTTAAAAAGGAAAGAAATACAATTGGTAGGGAGTTCAATACCAAAGTAAGAAAAACAACCCTCTCACCTAGACTCAAAAATATACTCTTCCAAGAAGCAAACCTCTTAGCCACAACCTGAACTAAAGGATCTCAGGTTCCCACTTTCGTAGGATTAACACTAACTGGGAGACCCAAGTACTTGAAGGAAGGGAAACCTACTTTGCATTGTAAATAATCCCTGCACAAATCCATAAACTCTCTCCCCACAATGACCCAAAAATACTACACTTGACAAAGTTCACCAAAAGTCCTGAAGCAAGCTCGAAGCTCCTAAGAATAGCCTTAATAAGAAGTAAATTGTCCAATGATAGGACCCACACAATTATTGTGTCATTTTCATAATGAAGATAAAACACCTTTAAACCTTATGAACCAACATTAAACCTAAAAAATCATCAATCGAAACTACCTTTTTCATAGAGGCATTGAAACCTTCCGTTATCAGTAAGAAAAACAAAGGTGCCAGAGGGTTCCCTTGCTTAAGACCCCCTAAATATTAATCTCATAAGTCAGACAATTGTTAACCAAAATCGCGAGGTTACCTGAGAAAACACAAACTCTAATCCACGCTCTCCACCTCACATCGAACGCAAACCTACCCAACATAAAAACCAAAAAGGACCAAAAAACATAATCACAAAGTCTGCTTTAAAAACAAAGCACTCGCTTTTGGACACTTTGACAAAATCTACCACCTCATTCAAAGCCACTACATTATGAACCAACTGTCTTCCCTTGATGAATGTTGTCTGCTTATGCGAAATAAGAGAGTCCAAAACCCCTACCAGTTTAGCCATAAATACTTTCTCCAATAAACTTGTAAAAAGAACCAAGAAGAAAAATGTGTCTAAAATCTCTAACTCTAGAGGGGAATCCACCTTAGGATGAACGTGACGAAAAATGACGTCAAACTCTTAGGAAGAAAAACATCAAGGTAGAACTGGTCAAACATGGCATAAATATCAAAGTTCAACATATCCCAAAACGTTTTGTAAAAATAAAATATAAACCATCCTAACCCAGACTCTTACACCCACCTATTCCTGCCACAACCGTATAGATATCAATGAGAGTAAAACTAGAAGAAATAAGCCCAACCTCAACCTGAGAAAAAGACAAGAGAGAAACCCCATCAGGCAAGGTCAACCCTTCTTTGAATCCAAGAACTGCTCATTAAAAAACTTCAAATGCTCACATCTCACCTCCTCCACCCAATGATCATTAACACAAATAACGGTCACATTTTTTCTCCAGGACCTAAGCTTCAAGAAAGCATAAAAATAAAATAACTAGTATAAACATGCCTTTCTTTTAACTAAGCTTCCCTAGAACGCCGAATCAACAAAGTATCTTATCAACACAGGAGGTCATCAAGTTCTTGGAAAACACTAAACCTAAAACCAGAATCCTCGAGCGAAAGATTAACTTGTTCTGCCTTTAGATCCTACATTTCTAGGTTATCCCTACACCTCTTGATATTAAAATCTATATTACCACATACCTCCTTATTTCATACCTTAAGAACCTTCTTGAGTGCCTTCAACTTAACCCTCGTACTCTCTTGAACTCTAGGACTCCCTAACCACCGAGTTAAAACTAGCATTACCAACCAAAAATTATTGAAATAAAAGGGCTTAGGCCCCAAAGTTGTAAATAACACTCACATATTGAGGTTGTGATCAAGTAAATTTACATCATAATAAAGCGAGATCCACCACACCCACGACGTCAATGAAGACCCCAAACTCAACATACTTGACCAAACCAGACTTTTGCCTTAACATCTCTTCGCTCTAATTGAACCAACCTCTCAACCTCCATATTATCAACTCTCTTAAAAGAATATCCTACTTCCTTAGATCTAGATAGAACCTAAGAATTCTGCAAATATTATGGAATATACAAAATAGGCTTAATACCATATTTGGTCCTCTAACTATAGGTCAGGGTCCAATTTGATCCTATTTCTTTTAAAAGTTCCAAATGGGTCTCATACGTTTTTAAAATGTTCCACGTTTGTCCTTTCCGTTAGAAAAGTTAAAGTTTGGCTTAAAATGTTGATTACATGTAATTAGTTGGCTGATGTGTAATGTAATGAATGATGATGTGGCACAGTGTTGAATATTCAATGAACCTTTAGTTGTATGACATAACACTCTTCATTTGTATTCTCTCATTTCTAAAATATTTCAACCCTAGCACAAAGAAGAGTGTTGGAGTGTTGGTTCAAGAAGATGAAGCAAACGAATTCCTTCAAGACGAAGACGAAGACAAAGAAAACGAGGTTAGTAACCAATTCCTTTCCTGATTCTTGGGTTTCTATATTCTTTATTTTAGGGATTTGTGCCCCCTAAACAAAATCTGTAATTTTTATTCTAGGTTTTTTTTCCCCTTTCGAAAACTAGGGTTGATGTATGCCTTTTCTGTAATTTGCGTTTGTAGGTGATTTTGGTTTCAAATGGAAGAACTAATAACTCTTAACATTCACCATAGTGGTGAATTTTTGGATTTGAAAAAACTAATTATATTGGTGGAAAATGTAATGAGTTAAGGGTAGATGTTGATAGGTGGTCGTATTTTGAGTTGATTGGTGTTTTAAAAGACCTAGGGTATACTCAGGTAGATAATATATACTACAAGGATCCTACATTTGGAATTAATTTTCTTAAGGATGATAAGGGAGCTTTATACATAGTTGACTTATGTAGGGTTCACCTGAAAGTAGACATTTATATTGAACACCCTTGGTCCCAACCTGAGTATGTTGATGTTCCATTAGATGAACAATCATCAAACATGGAGGAGGAACTATTAAATGAAGAACCCCTTAACACGATTGTTCCTGAACATTATGACATTGTTGTAGAGTTGGTTGAACAAGTGATTAAGGATGTAGAGAAAAAACATGAGGAAGTCAATGTTGGTGAGGGAGTGAATGTTGATGAGGGATCCAATCTAGGTGAGGGAGTGAATGCTGATGAGGGAGTCAATCTAGGTGAGAGAGTGAATGCTGATGATGGAGTAAATCTAGGTGAGGGAGATGATGCTAGTGAAGGAATGAGTATAAGAGAAAGATTGAAGTCTGGTGAGGGACTGAAGACTAGTGGGAGTGTGAATGTTAATGAGGGTGTCAATATTAATGAGGGAGTTGACACAAGTTTTAATGATGAGGATTCTTCATTTGTTTATGATAGTTCTACGAAAGTATCATTTAATGATTCAGATGTTAGTCTGGACAATAAGGAAGAGCATGATGCCAACATGGTTAGTTATGATGATAACCTTGAAGGATGCAGTAACTTGAAGAAAAAGAAAGGGGAATGACACAATGTAGAGGAGAATGATGATTTATATGATAATGACTATTTAGATAGTGAATGTGATAGTGAGGAGAGTTCAAAACCAAGGAAGAAGAAGCATCCCATATTTAAGCCTATGAAAGATATGTCTGACTATAAGTGGGAGTTGGGGACTTACTTTAATACCAAAAGTGAGTTTAAGGAAGCCATACAGACATATGTAGTTCAAAATGGAAGAGGTTTAAATTTTTTGAAAAATGACAAAAAAAAGAGTGAAAGTTGTGTGTAAGGAAGGATGTGAGTGGGAGGCATTGTGGAAAGTTTCCTGAAGAGGAGACATGGAAACTTAGGAAACTAGTTGACATACACAATTGTCCTAGAGAGTATAATGTTAAGATCTCGAGTACAAGATGGCTTTGTAAGAGGTTACAAAACTCTTTGAAAAATAATCCTAAACTCAAGCTGAAAGATATAAAAGTGAAGGCACTTAAGAAATGGAATGTAGGGGTTAACAAAACAAAGGCAGTCAGGGCCAGGTTTGCTGCAAGGGATATAATGGATGGATCTTTGTTAGGAGATTACACAAGGATTTATGACTACTGCCATGAGATTTTAAGGACCAATCCTGGTTCTACTGTGAAACTCAATGTCACACCTTTTCAAGAGGAGGCTGAGGATACAAGGCCTTATTTCAAGAGACTCTAAATTTTCTATGTTGTCTGCAAGAAGAGTTTCAAGTTCTATTGTCCAATAATTGGACTTGATAGATGCTTTTTGAAGGGCCTATATGGTGGTCAGATTCTGGAAGCAATTGGAACAGACCCCACTGACAAAATGATGCATATTGCTTTTGCTGTGGTGGAAGGTGAGACTAGAGATAATTGGACATGGTTTTTGACCTTACTGATTGATGATTTAGGGGGAAGAGAAGAATGTAGGACTTATACATTCATCTCTGATCAACAAAAGGTACCACTATATTTATGAATACTAACATTTTTTTTAGCATTAGCTGTATATTATTCTGATTTATTATATGTATTTGTAGGGTATGCTTCCTGCTATGGATGAATTATTATCAGATGTTAAGCAAAGGTTTTGTGGGAGGAACTTATACAACAATTTCAGGAAGAGATTTCCAGGAAAAACATTGAAAGAGATAATTTGGAGAGCAGCTAGAGCAATTTACCTACAAGCTTGGGAAAGGGAGATGAGAGTTATGAGACAAATACATGAAGATGCCTACAAGCACTTGATGCAGACACCACCAAGATTTTGGAGTAAGTCATATTTTAGGACCACCACAAAATTTGATATTGTGCTAAATAATATGTCAGAGGCATTCAACAGTGTGATTGTAGAAGATATGGCAAGACCATTGGTAACAATGTTAGAAGAAATAAGGGGTATATAATGAAAATGGACATGAAATAGATTGAGGTTCTCTAATTTGAGTGATGGGGGTGTCTTACCAAATATCAAGAAGAAGTTGGAGAAAACCAGTAGCTACACCAATTCATGGATAGTAAGGTAGCACTTATTCTTGTGTTTGTTTAGATAGGTAGTATAACACTAATTCTAGTAAGGTAACACTTATTCTTATGTTTGTATAGGATGTCAGCATAGTATATATTTGAGGTGAAGCATATTGAGAACCAGGGGGATATATTTGTGGTTAACCTGAAGGACCATGTTGTTCTTAGGGGTGTTCAAACTCAAACCAATCCAAATAAAAACCGAAAGCCGATCCAAAAAAGCTGAAAACCGCAAAAAACCAAAATTTCTTGGATGTGTTTGGATGTCATTTTGTAAAAACCGATCGGTTTGGATCGAATTTCAGATTGATTTTTCAAAACCGATCCAAACCAAATCAAACCGCATGTATATATATTTTTTAATTATTTAATTTTTATTATTATACATGTTGTGTTAATTTAATATTAGATGATACTTATTTTTTTAAATACTATTTATTAATTTGATTTTATCTATTTATTTTTATTTTTTTTCATCTTGTAACATTAACTTTTGATAGTATATTATATATTATATAAAACTTACTATTTATTGGTACTTTTAAAAAATTAATAAAAGCTATAATTTATAATTTGGATATCCCAAAAACCGATCCAAATTAAACCGCATAAAATTGGATCGGATCGAATCAGATTTTTTAACCAATCATCCAAAATTGAATCAAACTACAAGCAAATTTACTTATGGATCAGATGATATTTTGCTTCAAAACCGATCCAAACCGAACCGCGATCACCCCTAACTATTCTTTTAGGAAATGAAAGTTGACAGGTCTTCCATGTGTCCATGGAATTGCTTCAATGAAGGCTTGATGTATTTCTGTTGATGATTTTGTGCCAGATTATTACAAGAAGGCTAGGTATCTTCAGGTTTATGAACTAATAATCTATCCACTTAATGGTACCAATTTATGGGTTAGGACTGAGTACCCTGATGTCCAGCCACCCAAATACAAGAAGATGCATGAAAGGCCCCAAAAAAGGAAGAATCATAAGTAGGGTGAGATTGATGGATCTGACAGAAAAATAAGGAAAATTGGTATGGTTTTGAGGTGTACAAGGTGCAGAAAAACTGGACATAACAAATCTACCTAAAAGTAGACACCACATACTACTCAAGCATCTACATCAGGCCAATCAACACATGTATCATAGTCTACTCAACCGACTCAGGATTCTCAACCAACTTAGGCTTCTCAACCAACTCAGGCTTCTCAACAAACTAAGGCTTCTCAAACATCTAAGACAATTCACAAGAGGACTGCACCACATGCTAGACACAAACTTCCTTTTAGAAAACCAACACAGGTTTCAAGAGGTCCCACTACAAGGATGAGTGCATCACATAACGCTGTAGGTCCAACAACTAGGAAGACAACTTCTACTAAAAGGAACATCCTAAAGAAAACCTCTTAGAATCTGTATCTTAAGATCTATTGTGTACTGATGTATTTTGACTTGTTATTTTGTGTAATGTTGCTATGTAATGTTGCTATGTAATGCATTTTGTCAAAACCTGTTACTTAAGTATAAACTTATTATGTGCAAAACATGTGTATCAACTTGTTATATGTTTGTCAGTGTTAAGGTATCAAATTAAGGTATGCACAAAATCTGTTATGTGCAAAAACATGTTATATTCAAAACATGTCAAATTATGTCAACAATTGTTATGGTCAACAATTGTTATGTCAACAACAAATTATGTTCAAATTATGTACACAACATGTTATGACCTGTTATGGTCAAATTATGTACACAACTGTTATCAAATTTGTCAACAAATTAAGACAACAAATTGTTATTATATTAAGACAATAACACTAAAACATAATAATTAAACCAACTCTTTTTCATTCATAATAAACTTGGTACAACATAAATGACAAATACATCTCAACTACAACATCTAATTTTCATAACATCCTAACTACTAAGACAAAGAACAGTGAGTAACACAAGCACTTCCATATAATCTTCCAATTCTTAGTGTTCTTTAAGCCTTCCTCTAACTGCAAATTCTCCACCTTCAAAACTTCCACCATTTCTTTTTCCTCACCCAATTCTTTTTTGAGTTCACCCAACTCTTTGTATTGCATATCAATTTTCCATTGCATATTCCTTATGCTTTCTTCATTTTCACCATTAGCAACATCATAGAACCATTCAAAGAATCTACACCCCGAATTTGTGCTTCCATGTACAACAATGCTTTTCAATCAGAACATTGAAGAGAAGAATGTCAATCCAGGTGATGAAGATAGAACATTACCTTAAAATGTTGACAACCACAAAAAAAACTTTTCGTAGTTGTTGGATGTTCTTACTTTTCGAAGAACAGCTAGGTCTCCACAACCACACATAAGCTTCCCAAAACCTATATACTCTAGTGGACCGAACCCAGTTCTTGACGAAGAAGATGAACCACGTGAGACACTCATAATTTAGGGAAGAGTATCGTTTCAATTTGAAGAAGAGGAGTTTGTGCCCTAACTTTTGGTAATGAAGAAGGAAATGAACCACATGACCTGATTTTATAACAAACACAACACAATGAAGAAGGAGAGTATGACTGTACATTTCACAATGCCACCTCAAAATACACTTCATCATTTTTAACACCGTTAGCATCTATTTGACGGTTTGGACCAACATGGAACAATTTAATTACGTATGTGACCAATTTGAAACTTTTAAAAGAAAGAGGACCAAATTGGACCCTGACCTATAGTTAAAGGACCAAAAAGGGTATTAAGTCTACAACATAAAACCATTTGAGCTCACAATAGTAAAGCTCGACAAAATCATTGGGTCAAAAGGAAAAAAAGCTAACTGAGTGTGTCCCAACCTACAACTGGTCACAAACAAACACCACATCAAAAGGCAAATCAAAATTAGGAGAAAATTGAATATACTTACCTAAACCCCGTATTTGAACTAAAGGATTTGTCATCATCAGCCTCTAGATAACAATCACCCGAAGAAGATCACCTACCTCGTCCTCATATAATGTTTCACCAAAGACGAACCCAAGTAAAAAAATACACTGTTAATAAGATTAATTTGATAAAATATTATATATTTTAATAATTTTATTTTATTTTTAATATACCTGCAAAAATCTTAAACATTATTCATTTTAAAATAGAAGAATTATTACATTTTGCTTAATTCAAATAGTAAAATGATTTGGCCTATAAAAAAAGTTGCAGTCTAGAAATATTTTCAAGTCACTGATTATGACGTGCACTTTAAATTTCAATAATATACAAAACTCCCTTTTTCTTTGTTAAAATGAACAGTAATTCCTGAATTCTTATCCAAAAATGTACTGAGTCTATGAATCTCTCACTGTATTATAATTTACATATAGTTACTTAATTTGAAATTTACTCGATCAAATTAATTAATTTTTTTATATATAATCAAACTAATTCATAATATTTTGAAGACACAATAAATTCTCTTTACCACATAATATTGTTAAAAATGTACTCAAAATTTTTACTAATGTATATTTACATTTTTGAAGTAAAACTAGAGCAGCTAAAAGTTTCAAACTGTATATAACAGTAATCAACTTTCTTCTCTATAGTTTCGTACAAAAGCTTCAGCATCTAGTGGCTGAATCCTAATAATAGTTTCTGGAACTGGCAACATAGGTGGTGCTTCCGATCCAACGATTTTTCGACAAGTCTCAAGAAGACACTGTCTACACTTGGGGCATGATGAGTGCGCCTTTAGCCATTTATCAATGCAACGAACATGAAAACCATGGTTGCATTTAGGCAAAATACGTACCTTTTCACCCTTTGTGAATTCCGAGATACATATCACACACTCCGTATCCAAACCTGGTAATTTCAACTCGGTTGAATAACTCACCGTTGGGAATGTCTTGAGAGCCTTCTTCTTGATTCCTTTGTTGACCAATTGAGGTGAAGAGTTGCTGCTCGAACTCGAAGAAGAGCCGGTGTTGTTGATGGCGTCGTTTGAAAATCTTAAAGCACACCTTATAATAGAGTTTAAAGCAAGTGAGCAAATAAGAGCACATAATAGGACTGCAAGTATCATCACAACATTTGCATCAAATTCGCGAATTCCGAAATACGAATCGGTTGAATTATGGTTATGTGTGAGAACAGCGGAGTTGGCTAGTGGTTGTTGATCAATTGGGGTTTGAAAGAGTAACCTTCTTGTGTGAGATTGAACAAGAAGTTCATGGAGGAGTGGTGAAGTAAAGGAAGTAGAAGCATACATGTTCTTTGTTAGGGAACTTGTTAATTAGAGGTTGATGATTGTTGTTATGTTTTAGTACTAGATAAGGGACTATATATAGGGAAATTATATAATATGGTAGAATTGATATGGTATCTAGCTTTAATTAAAGTTTGAATTAACTATTATTAGTTTTTTTATATATCTTTTTGCTCCACTTAGCACTATGAATATATGCATTATTTAATTGAATGTAATCTGGCTTTATAACAAAGTAGGGTCCATTTAAATTCCACTTTATGCGAAGCAGAATGTGGCGAGTGGCAACTGGATTTCATAAATCATGTTAGATATCAAATAGGAGATTGCTGTAAAGAGATGAATTGATGATAAAAAAGTGTATATTAATTCAATGTCTCATCTTTTGGGTTTCTGTAAGAGAAAGAAATGGAGGTAATGGAAAAGTGTAGTGGAAAAGGTCCATTATTACTCCATTATTTTTCGTGAGCTTTGTAGTGTCCTTTTGGTATACTCGTGCTACACGACAAGTTGAGGTTCAAAGCATTAGCATTCAGTGATTAAATTATGACCATTGGATTGTGAATTAGTGTTACTTAGTTCCACGTCAGAAAAGCAAAAGTGAAAGTGAAAAAAGGAAAAATTGGAGAATAAATTACATAACTTTTGTCCCCATTTCCATATGTCATTGCTGAGGTGGTCTTATCAACTTAGATGTAGCAGTAATATTAATATTATTTGAGAATATAGCCTAAACTTCCAATAAATTAGTGACAATATCTTAACGCATCTATATCTCTTAGATATCATACCAATTTCTAAAAATATTTTCTACTTTTTTAAATATATCTTCGAACATATTATAATACATGATCTTACCTGATTAGAAGAATCTTCCTGCTGTTGGCTGCAAATGTCACGATTGATAGAAAGATGAAGGAGATATACCTGCAAAACACTCTGAAGTTCAAGTGAGTTTGAGTACAGAGATGGTAAGAGAGAGAATAGTCCAGAATATCTGACCCTTTAGTGAAAAAGGATATTTATATTGAGCCCCCAGCACTGGACCAAAGTCCTTTCTTGAGCTGGATTAGCTAGGCCCGAGGAAGAACTGTCAAGGTACGCGTAGAAGCGTGTAAGACCCAGCACGTGGTCTTGTCACTGGTCCAACCGCCTCTATCTTTTAGGAGATAATGGTGGACAGTTGGATGACATGGCGCATGAGGGAGAGACGCGATCTCACTAACACCTGTATGATGAGTCGAGGGGGCTGCTCGACTTCCTAGTGGGTTGCCCGTGAGATCGAGTTCTACCCGACCATTTTATGCATCTTCCCGACTGACTGGGCCTTGGCCCTGGGGGGTTTTGGGCCTACACACAGCTATGTCTTGAAGGCCCAGTCTAGAACAAGAGCCCCCAAGTCGAAGCTCTGGGACGGAGCGATGAGTTAAGAGAAAGCTAGTCGGGCGTAACAGACATGAAATAGTAGTCGGGGGTCAAATGTTCGTACAAAAAGGATTTGAACTGTCGAGTTGAGGAGTCGTTCGGGGAAACAGGTTCGACGAGACGCGATGAGCACAAGATTGCGTCGGAGATCGCACGAACATTATTTATTGTCGAGGAGTTTGTCAGTGCGCGGCACCGTTAGGTGTCGGGGAAGTTTGCATGTGCTCGACGTCGTTCAGAATTCTCCCAGGTGATGTGTTAAGGAATTCAATGCGTGTCGCTTCGTTTCCCGTGTTACGACACATTGAATTACGGTCGACCTAGGGAACCTAGGTAATGATTACCTAGGCGCGTCATTTCACGCATTCCTATTATATAAAAGGTGTGGGGGACCACTTCATTTCACTTTTTCGCTCCTACGATTAATCGGACTTCCAGCCAGTAACTTCCATTTTAAACATAACCACTGCTGTCGTCGCCGTTCGCCGTCGTTATCTCCCCACCATCACTATGTCAGGTAACCTTCGAATCCCCATTTTTCTGGAAATTTCTACTCTCTTTAGGAAACTATAGTGGCGATTTTCTCGCCCAAAGTAAGTAGATTTCCGTTTTAGGCGTATTTCTAGGGTTTGCGTACGAATGCCTCAGGCACAACCTGAATGAGTCGGGTAAAACTAGCATATTTAGGTGAATGGGCCGGATAAAACTAGCGTGATTAGATGAATGTCGCGAGCGTCCTATGAATGCGTCGAGCGAAAATTTATTGATTTCCATAGAGACCTCGGGCATTCCATGAATGCCTCGGGTGAAATCTTTATAGGTCCCTTTGTTGGTTCGTGCAACCTTAATATGAGTACGTCGGGCATTCAAACCCTTCGCCATTTCACTTGAATTATGGTGGAAGGGTGGATTTGATGCGACGTTGAATTCACTTGTTCCTTCTAGTTTTCAAGTACCGCTAACCCAAGACATCTCGAGGAAGGGAATGTAACTGCCTCCTCATCTGACCAAAACAATCTCTTGTAGGTCGCCGACGAGCCATTGGAGACGGAGTCTCGCTTCGTCGATGAAAACGACCCATTTTTACGGAAGTCGAGGAGTTGGGCCCTGAGGATACTCCCAACTAGCTGTGCTATGCTCCCCGAGAAGAAGAGCAAATATGTTCGCGTTTTATGGGGAAACGATTCGCGATGTACGAGTTCACCTTCCGGGAGGCGGGGATGAGACTTCCCTTCAACGATTTCCAGATGGGGGTCTTCAGATGGCTCAGGCTGGCGCCTTCACAACTTCATCCCAACGTTATCTCATTCATCCGGGCATTCGAGCTAGTATGCCAGTATCTCGGGATTGGCTGTACGCTGCCCCTTTTCTTTCGTGTCTTCCATCTGCAACACTCAGGTGGAGATGGGCGGCATAGCTAGGTGTCCTTCAAGCAACCTTCGAGGTTGTTCAAGACTTATGTTGACTCTGTCCGCAACTTCAAGGACATGTGGTATTCGGTGAAACCCATCACCCAAAGTGCCATCGACAACCTATATTTCTTGAAACGGGACGCCAAAGGCATGGAGCAACTGATGTCGAAGATCCCCCTCAGATGGCAGCCATATCATTTTGATATGCCGACCAATCATTATCGGGTCAGGCATGCGAGCCTGGGGACCGAGGACAAGTTGGCTTATAAAAAACTGGTAGATTATGTCCATAGTTTCAGCCCCGCGGTTTCTGTGGACCGATCAGACAATCCTTATCTAGGTGATGATGGGTTGCCCATTGTAGAACCTCGACTTATTAATACGAAAGATGTACTCGAGTGTAGCATAGACGAGAAGGCTATTCAGTTATTAGGTACCGTCTCTCGGTCCTCTTGTTCCTTCTATTACTTTATTTGTTTTGTTGATTCCTTTTTATTTTGTAGGACACATGCCCTCAGCCAAGGAACGAGCATTGAAGCTGGCCAATCAGGATGGGGCCCCAGGAAGAATTTCAAAAAAGAAGAAAGTTAAAGGTCGTGTCCAGGAGGTGGTGAAAGAGCATGCGGTCGGTGGCTCCAGTACTTCCAGCCCGACCCCTAATTCCCCTCAGAAAATCTCTCCAATATTGATATTGGACAATCCTCCACCGTTCAAAAACTCTCCTCGCTCCAAACGCCCGCGGACTGATGGTTCATTGGCTCGGTCAGCTGCTGTGGGCGGTATGTTGTCTGGCGATCCGGGGAGCTATCAGTTGCCCCTTGTTATCGGGAGAGGGATTTCTTCTACTCTGAAGGCACCGTCGTGGTGGCAGCCACTGAGGCAAAGGCTTTGCTCGACCAAGAGGTGACGGACAGGCGAGCTGGTCTGGCCCGGGATATTGTTGTTGTCATCCGGGTCATGTAGACGGCCCTGGTTCTGTCTGACACTATTAACTCTACTACATAGCTGGAGGTTGTAGAGGAAGCACTCTGGACTATGAGGGCTGAGAAGAGCATAAGTTCCAAGAAGGGTTGAGTTCTGATCTAAACAAGGTCAAGCGCGAACGAGATACCTTGACAGAAGAAAACAAAGGTTTGAAGGAGCAGGAAGTCGAGCTCAACAAGACCGTCGAGGAGAATGGACGTCTCCACACGAGGCTTGAGCTGCTGGAGGGGGTGATCTATCCTCTTGATGATGAGATCGAGGAAGTGTTGGCCCTGCGTACTCGCAATGATCTGATTGGCCGAATCAGGGAACTCAGGAATGACATTATGGTCGTCTTCAAAGAATGCTTCGACAATGCTACCGACCAACTCAAGGTCGTGAACCTGGGGCTCATGACCGATGGGACGACTCACAATTATACTGTGACTGACAGGGAGATTGTCTGTCCCTTCGCCCTCGAGGAGGAGCTGGAGGAAGAGAATGATGGGGAGAATAATACGGAGGAGTAGGTTTGGCCAGCGTACCTTAGTTTTTTGAATTTTTGGCCTGCGTGCCTTTTCTCCTTTTGTTTTGATTTTGTTTTGATGGCCTACGTGCCACCTTTGTATGTACCCTACCGGTCAGTTTTTGGCCGGGGCTTAAATACAATATTTTGTTCGATTTATATAATTCTGATGGTGTTTATTTTGTTAAGTTTATTTTAACTCTGATATTTATTTGAACTTGTTTGCTCGATTGTATAGGCTCGTCGGTTTAGGGAATCGATAAGGTGGCGGGTTTTACGTTCGCTGCAAATCGAAACTAGGGTTGCGGTCAAAAACCCTGATCCCGGGGCTTGGGCCTTCCCATTGCCATCTGGGTGCCCTACCAACATAGTATTGCGACATTGGAGTTCATATTGAGATGTCCAACATCGAGGAGTGTTGTGCTCGTCTTGTGTGGGCGTTGTCCTCCCTTTCGATCAGTGACGAAGGTTTGTGGTTGTACCTCCCACACCTTCATAAGCTGTTTAGCTATAATATTGCTTAAGTTTTTCAGCATTCCATGATCGAGAAAGTTCTTCACCTTGTAGGTTTTCAAGGTAATAGGCCCTGTTGCCCGTCTTATCTCGAACACGGTACAAGCCTTCCCAGTTTGAGGCTAGCTTGCCTTCCCGTGGGTTTTTCTGGTTCCTTCCGAGGACCAGGCTGCCCACTTGGAATTCTCTTTTTATGACTTTTGCGTCGTGGTACAAAGCCACTTTCTGTTTAAGTGAAGCTTCTCGTAGAGCTGTCTCAGAGCGAATTTCCTCAACGAGGTCCAGTTCAACTCCTAGAGCTTCGTCATTCAGTTCCTCGTCGAGGGGTGCTTCTGTGCGTCGTGTCGGTTCTCGAATCTCTATCGAAATGATTGCCTCGGTCCTGTAGGTTAGACTGAAAGGAGTCTCCCTGGTTGTGGAGTGTGGAGTTGTGCGATATGCCCAAAGGACGTTGTGTAGCTCCTTAACCCACGCTTTCTTTGATTCGCCAAGTCTACGTTTTAGCCCTCATAGGATTACCATGTTGGCCACCTCTGCTTGGTTGCTTGTTTGAGGGTGTTCGACGGACGTGAAGTGTTGTTTTGTGCCTAAATTGGCGACGAAGTCTTGAAATATTCTGTCCGTGAATTGTGTTCCGTTGTCGGTGATGAGGATTTAGAGTATGCCAAAGCGGACGAGGATATTCCTTTTGAAGAACCGGAGAATGTTCTGCGCTGTGATTTTGGCCAGGGCTTCGGCTTCGATCCACTTTGTAAAATAGTCCACCCCTACGATGAGGTATTTGTTCTGGTACGAGCCGGTCACGAAAGGTCCGAGGATATACATTCCCCACCATGTAAAGGGCCACGGGGAGGAGAGTGCCTTCAGCTCGTTAGGGGGAGAGAGGTGCATGTCGTTGTGTCTTTGGCACTTATCGCATTTCTTGACATGTTCTCTGGCGTTGTGTTGCATTGTCGACCAATAGTATCCTGCTCGTAAAGCTTTGCGTGCCAGTGACCTTCCGCCGAGATGTTGAGCGTTAATCCCCCTGTGGATTTCTCCCAGGATGTCGGGAATGTTTTCTTCTTCGACGCATTTGAGTAACGGAATGAAAAATCCTCGTCGATAGAGTTTTCCCTCGAGGAGGACGTACGAACATGCCCTTCTTTTGGTCGTGGCGACCTGTTAAGGGTCCAGGGAGCTCGTCTTTCTTGAGGTATTTGTGGATGAGCGTCATCCAACAATGAGCGTCGCCAATGGCGTTTACTTCAAGCGAATGGGATGAATTATCGATGCTAGGTCGGGGAAGGATCTCCTGAATCGCGGACTTATTCCCGCCCTTCTTCTGCGTGCTCGCCAGTTTAAATAGGACATCCGCTCGCGTGTTGTGTTCACGGGGGACGTGTTGGACTTCCCACACGTCGAATTTCTCGAGTTTTTCTTTCATTAGAGATAAGTATTCGATGAGATTGTCATTCTTAGCCTGGTATTCTCCTCGTACCTGGGATGCCACAAGCTGAGAGTCAGTTGATATCTTTACTTCTTTCGCTCCCAGGTCCTCGGCCAATCTTAAACCCGCAAGGAATGCTTCATACTCGGCCTGGTTATTTGGAGTTGTGGAGACCAATGCTAGGGATAATTCAATCAGAATACCATCTTCGTTTTCGAGGATGATATCCGCACCACTGTCTGTCAAGTTGGAAGCGTCGTCGACAAAGATTGTCCACTTGTGGGCGCCACTAATCGGGACCGGGCTATGTGTCATCTTGGCAATGAAGTCATCCAGGACATGAGCTTTTAGGGCCTTTCTGCTCTCATACTGGATGTCGAACTCCGATAGTTCTAACGACCATTTCAGCATTCAACCGGCCATGTCTGGTCGGTCGAGAAGTTGTTTGACGGATTGGTTTGTTCGAACCTTAATCGTGTGGGCAAGGAAATAGTGTCGCAGTCTCCTCGCGACGTTTATTAAGGCTAAGTCGACTTTTTCGATCTGTTGATACCTGAGCTCGGGGCCTTGGAGGGCTTTGCTCGTGAAATAAATTGGCTTTTGCCCATCAATGGTTTCACGGATGAGGACGGCACTGACAGTCTCAGTTGCCACAAATAGGTACATATATAGAGTCTTTTTTTCTAGTGGCCAGGATAGGACCGGTGGTTCGGAGAGTGCCCTTTTTAGGTGGAGCAGTGCTTGTTCGCATTCTTCGATCCAGTCGAAGGTGGCTTCTTTTCGTAATAGTTTGAAGAAAGGGAGGATGTGTTGAGCGGACTTGGCGACGAAACGTGACAAGGAGGTAAGCATGCCATTGAAAGACTGAATGGATTTCTTCGAGTTTGGGGTCGGGAACTCCGAAAACGCCCGACATTTGCCGGGGTTGGCTTCGATCCCGCATTCGGTTAGGTAAAAGCCGAGGAATTTCCCTACCTGAACATCGAAGGTGCATTTTTCAATGTTGAACCTCATTTTGCATTGTCTTGCCTGTTCGAAAACCTTTCAGAGGTGCTGTGCACGGTTGACCTCTTCGTGCCACTTTACGATCATATCGTCCATGTATACCTCGAGCATGTCTCCAATCTTTCCTCATAAGACCTTATTTATCATGCGTTGATATGTGACCCCGACGTTCTTCAGTCCGAAGGGTATCACGTTGTAGTAGTAATTGCCCGTCGGGGTCATGAAGGTCGTGTGCCTCTTGTCTGTGTCTGACATAGGGATCTAATTTTATCCACTATATGCGTCCATAAAAGACCAGAGTTTGAAACTTGCAGAATTGTCAACCAGTTTATCTATGTTAGGTCGGGGAAAAGCATCTTTGGGACAAGCCCTATTGAGATCAGTATAATCAACACACATGCGCCATTTTCCATTATTTTTCTTAACGAGGACTACATTAGAAAGCCAGGTTGTGTACTGGGCTTCAGAAATAAAATCCGCCTCTAAGAGGTCTTTTATAGCCCGCTCGGCAGCCTCCACTTTCTCGGGAGACTGTTTGCGCCTACGTTGTGCTACGAGTCTAATGGTCGGATCTAAAGCTAACTGATGACAGGCGACCTCGGGGTCGATTTCGGGCATCTCAGCCGCACTCCATGCGAACATATATGCATTCTCTTTGAGGTAAGTTGTAACTTGCTCCTTTGTTGCTAGTGGTAGTCCGATACCTATCATCACGGTCCTGTCAGGATCGTCGCCCAAAGGGATAAGCTTGAACTCGCCATCCGGAATAGGGCAAAAGGGATGAGTTGTTTCCTGCCCGTTGATGGGTCCCTGTGTTTCAGCGTCGTCCTCGCTAAGTCGACTTTCGAGATCGATGGAGTTGACACGCGAGAAGGGCGGTTGCTCTTCGACCCTGGGCTTCTTGTTGTGCTTGGAGGTGTTGATTATGGCTTGCCCTTTGACCGCAGTATCATAACACCTCCTGACAGCCTCGATGTCCCCGTGGATCATGACCACCTGGCCCATCTTAGTATAGTACTTCATCTTCAAGTGGACGATAGACGGAACTACTGTCAATTCGTCCAGTGCGGGTCGGCCAAGGATGCAGTTGTAGAGAGAGGGACACTCTATTACTAGGAATTGGACTTTGACTTCCCTGACAGTTTCTTATTCTCCAAACTTGACGAGGAGCTCCACGTACCCCCACGGTCTGATAGTGGCCCCATTAAATCCTTGAAGGTCGGATCCAACATAAGGGGATAGGTTCGTTTTGTCTAGCTTGAGGGTCTTGAACAGGTGGGCATACATAATGTCTACCGAGCTTCCTTGATCGACCAAGATACGTCGGACGTCAAAGCGTGCCATTTTGGATCTTATCAGCAACGGGATGCTCTAATTGGGGGATCCGCTGGGATGTTCTTCGAGGAAAAATGATATCGGGTTGGATCTTCCCCAGAATTTTGTCAGGGTCGCCAACTGTTCAGGTGCGGTCAACAAAATTTCATCGAATTTTCGCTTCACAGAAATGGACGCGTTCTCGTTATTCACCCCTCCTCCAGAGATGACTAAGGCAGTGAGGAAATCTTCCTACGGGCTATGTGCAGCAAGTCGTCCTCCCATGTTGACATCGAGGAAGTGGAAATCTTCGGGCTGCGAGATGCACATCGCCACTTGGAAAGGGGATTTGTGGTCCGGGGAATATTCGCGATTTATTTTCGTGGGTTACTCCTCATGCTGGAGAGTCTCACTTCTCTTGACATATTGTTTGAGCTGACCTTCTTTGATTATAATTTAGATCGCGTCTTTGAGATAAACACGGTCTTCGGCCACATGCCGGCGACTCCTATGGAAACATAAGTATTTGGATTTGTCGGTGTGGGGCTTGGGTGATGTAGGTTTGGGGAACCTTGCCCTGCCCTGCTTGAACTCACAGTTGATGCATTCAGCGAGGATACGTTCTTGGGGAGCAGTCAGCAATGTGTATTCGGAGAATCGCCCTGCAGGTCCTCGTCCTTCACGGATCTCACGAGGCTTATCGTCTCTCCTTTTGTCCCCCCGTGCGTCGAGGAGCGATGTAGTCTTCATTTTTGGAGCTTCTGACGTCGTCGTGACCTCGACTGTTCCGGACATTATGTGCAACCTGTTTCTTCTTGTACCGGATGTACGCTTGAGCTTTGTGAAGAAACTCGTCAAGGGTGCGAGGGGGTTCTATCCCGACGGCTCTGCTGAGTTCTCTCCTGGGAAGGAGTCCTTTTTTGAGGAGGTACGTTTTCATGTAGTCAGTAGTATCCACCTTGATGGCCTCTTGGTTGAATCGCTCGATGTACAAGTGTAGCGTTTCGTTCCTCCCTTGTACAATGGCTTCAAAGGTTGCTTCGATCTAGGGGTGGCGTCGGGAGGCGGTGAAATTTTGTGTAAATGCCAACCTCATGCTCCTCCAGGAAGTGATGCATTCAGGCGCTAGGCTTTTGTACCACACCATGGCCCTTTATAGAGAGTTGTCGAGAATAATCGACACTTAACATTCCCGGTGATGTTGTTGCATAGTCGAGCATAGTATTGATGTTGTCTACATGATCATCCGGGTCAGTCGTCCCGTCATAAGGTGTTAGGTTCGGGGGCTTCTCCATGCCCTTTGGGAGTGGCGCATCCATAATAGCTCATAACAGATGGAAGTAGGGGTCGTCTTCGTCACTCCATAGTGGGGAGTAGACTTCATTCCTCGGGCTCTGATCTCGCTGAGGAGGACCTCTCGGTTGGTCATCTACTCGTTCAAGGTGCCCCCTGGACCTGTTCTTCTTTGGCTCGGGGGAACGTCGCCCTCGACGAGGAGGTGAGCATCCCCGCTTCTTGGACACCTCTGGTTGGTGTCTCTCAGTAGGGGGTCCTTGCTCGCCGCGGGGAGGCCCAATTTGGCGGTCGGTTTCCAGCGCTATAAACCTTTCGTGTTGTTGAGTGAGCCAGAAGTTGGTTTGATTCAGAGCATGCACCATGGCTATCATGGTGGGGTCTCTGTAGATTGGCACTGGTATGGGTTGGAATGCAGCGAATGGATGAGGTTGGGGGACACCATTATCCTCGGGCTCAAGATATGGGGTCGATGGTTGTCCATTACGCACGTCAGACTCGTGGGTGACGATCATGTTGTCCTCATTGTTGTAGTTGACAAGGTCCTGATTGTGATTGTCACCACGTTCGTCGGCCATGTTAGAAGGGAGAGGGGTGAGTGAGCTTTAATCTTCTGAAATGGAAGAAGAAGATAACAAGTTCCCACAGACGGCGCCACTGATCTTACCTGATCAGAAGGGCCTTCCAGCTATTGGTTGCGAACGTCACAGTTGATAGAAAGATGAAGGGGTGTACCTGCAAGACACTCTGAAGCTCAAGCGAGTTTGGGTACAAAGATGGTAAGGGAGAGAATAGTCCATAATACCTGACCCTTTAGTGAAAATGGGTATTTATATTAAGCCCTAAGCACTGGGCCAAGGTCCTTTCTTGGGTTGGATTAGCTATGCCTAAGGAAGAACTCCAAGGTACGCGTAGAAACGTGTAAGACCTAGCACGAGGTCTTTTCCCTGGTCCAACTTCCCCTATCTTTCAGGAGATTATGGTGGATAGTTGGATGACATGGCGCGTGAGGGAGAGACGCGATCTCCCCAGCACATGTATGATGAGTCGAGGAGGCTGCTCGAATTCCTAGTGGGTTGCCCGTGAGATCGAGTTCTGCCCGACCATTTTATGCATCTGCCCGACTGACTGGGCCTTGGCCCTAGGGGGTTTTGGGCCTACGCACAGCTATGTCTTGGAGGCCCAGCCCAGAATAATACACATTATTTTATTCGTTTTTGTGTCAGACTCCAAAATTTATAAATAAATTTATTCCAAAAATATAGCTTTGGAAAAGTTCCGAAAATATATTTCCAAAAACAACTTTTCCATGAATTAGCTTATACACTTCCATCACAATCAATATTAAATCAAACTATAAAATATCATTTATATATCTACTTACTCTAAATCCAAAGAAGTCATGATGGCAACCCTAGACATGTGTCATCATGATAGCTACTCTAACATCAATTCTAGATTGATAGTTATTCTAACATCAACCCTTATTCTATTTTTAAAATTTTATTTTACATAAATAATAATTAATAATAATATTAGAAATAAATAATTTATATTTATTAATCGTTAAGTTTGGTAGAGGGTATTTTAGTATTTTGTGTGTTTTTGTAACCCTAGTTTTAGCCTATAAATAGACTAGGGATGTCACTCAATCATTTGGACAATTATTGTAACTTATTCCTTGTAGCCATCATTCTTTTTTAATACAATATTCTCTTTTATCATTCACCTTGTGCACCAACAATTGGTATCTAGAGCTCCGGTTCAGATTCTTGGGAAACACCAGTGAAAAAGTGAGGCTTGTGTGATTGATTTTTGGTTCTTGGATTCGTGTTGAATCTTGAACAAAAATCTGATCAGAATCACATTGATTTTGTGAGTTGGGAAACACTGTGTGGTGAGATCTGAGTGTATTGCACAAGGTAGAAGATGATGAACGGAAACGGCATCATGAACACCAAGCTTCCAGTATTTGATGGCAAAAATTGGAATCGTTGGATGATTCAGATGCGTGTTTTGTTCGGTGCTCAAAATGTTCTAGATCTTGTCACTGATGGTTACGTTCCGATTGCAGCAGATGCAATGGAGGAACAAAGGAACGTGCAGAAGGATACGAGGAAGAAAGATCAGAAAGCTCTATTCTACATCCATCAGTGTGTGAATGCAAATGTGTTTGAGAAGATTGCAGATTCAACGACAACAAAGGCTGCGTGGGACACACTGGTCAGATGTTACGGTGATGACGCATCAGTGAAGAAGGTGAAGCTTTAGTCCTTGAGAAAAAAATATGATAATCTCAACATGAAGAACAATGAGAATGTTTCTGAGTACATCTCCAGAGTGATTCTGATCACGAATGAGATGAAGGCTTGTGGAGAAACTCTCTCTGAACAAGTAATCATTGAGAAGGTATTGAGATCTCTTACCCCCAGTTTGATTACATTGTGTTAGAAATAGAACATTCTAAAGATCTGAGCACCATGAAAATTGAAGAGCTGCAAAACAGTCTAGAAGCTCAAGAGTTGCGTCTGACTGAGAGAAATTCTGAAAGGGAAGTAGAACAATAGGCTCTGAAAGTAGTTTTTGATAAGAGACATCAGAAGTAGTCCTGTTCAGAAACCAAGAAAAGATCTGATGGTGGTCAGAAGTCAGAAACCTCAACTTCTGATAGGCAAAAGAATGCTCAGAAGGGAAAACAAGGTATGACAAGAAAAAGATCCAATGTTACTGTTGCAAGAAGTTTGGTCACTTTGCTAAAGAATGTTGGTCAAACAAAGAAAGGAAGTCAGAAGAAGTAAATATAGCCAGAAATTCTGATGAAGAATCTATGCTACTGATGGCTTCTGAATCCGATGATATGAATTTGACAGACTGGTGGTATATGGACACTGGCTGCTCAAATCATCTTACTGGAAATAAGAAATGGCTGGTTGATTTTGACTCTGAAAAAAGCACAAAGATCAGATGTGTTGATGACAAATATCTTAACGTTGAAGGTATGGGAAATGTCAGAGTTATTCTGAACAATGGGAAAACAATATTGATTCAGAAAGTGTGGTATGTACCTGACATAAGAAGCAATTTGATGAGTGTGGGGCAACTAATTGAGAAAGGTTTTTCAGTTACCATGAAGGACAATCTTCTGAAGCTGTGTGACTGCAATCAAAAGTTGATTATGGACTCGGAACAGGGAAGAACCAGAACATTCAAAGTGAATTTCAGAACTACAGACTCAGAATGTCTTAGTGCAACCAGTGTTATGGAAGAAAGTGAGTCGTGGCACATAAGATTTGGTCATCTAAATTTCAGAAGTTTAGGGCATTTGAATTCAAAGAAGATGGTATATAAAATTCCTACAATCAAGAAGCCTGTGATGTCATGCAGAGTGTGCATGGAAGGAAAGCAACCAAGATTTCCATTTGCGTCAAAAGTAGCTCCAAGAGCCAAACATGCCTTGGGAGTAGTACATTCTGATGTGTGTGGTTCATTTCCAGTAGCATCAATTGGAGGGAACAAATATTGTGTCATTTGTTGATGAGTTCACCAGAATGACGTGGATATCCCTCATTAAATTTAAACACGAGGTGTTTGCTGAATTCAAGAAGTTCAGATTGAAGGTTCAAAATCAGAGTGGTCAGACTCTGAAGATTCTCATAACCGATGGTGGAGGAGAGTATAACTCCAAAGAGTACCAGAAGTTCTGTGAGGATAATGGAATTGAGCATGAGGTTACTACTCCCTATACTCCTCAACATAATGGTCTTGATGAAAGAAGAAATCGTACTTTGCTTGAAATGACGAGAAGCATGCTGAAGGAAAAGAAGCTTCCTTAGAAGTTGTGGGGAGAAGTTGTTGATACTGTAACATATGTACTCAACAAATGTCCAACGAACAAGCTGAAAGAAATAGTTCCTATTCAGAAGTGGACTGGAGATAAGCAGAGTGTCAGTCATCTGAAGGTCTTTGGTTCTGTATGTTACAAACATGTTCCAGAAGCTAGAAGACAAAAACTGGATGATATAAGAAAAGTGATGTTACTAGCGGGGTACCACAATACAAGTGCGTGCAAGCTTTATTGTCTAGAAACTAATAAAGTTGAATTCAACAGAGACATAATTGTGAAGGAATCAGAAGTTTGGAATTGGGAAAAGTCTCAATCAGACTCTGATGTGAGAACTTCTGAAGAAAGCTTAGAACTAAGAATTTCTGAAGATGGATTGAATTCTGATAATGATTCTAACTCTGAAGGTGATTCTGATTCTGAAGAAGACTCAGAAGATGAAGGTGATTCTGATGACCCAGACACTGGTAATAATTCAGACTTTGGGAATATGCCAGACTCTGAATATGGTCAAGGCTCTGGAGGAAGTCAACCTTATGAAGCTAGAACTTCTGAAGGAGAAACTTTAGAGGTTCAAACATCTGAAGGAAATTCTGAACAAGTTCAGAGACTATAGAGAATCAGAAGAATTCCAAGAAGGTGTGCAGAGTTTGACATGCTACAAGATACTGAAGTTGATTCTGAAGGAGAAGTTATTCAATGTGCCATGTTAGTAGACTCTGAACCCGTGAGTACAGAAGAGGCTCTTAAGCAGAAAGTCAGGATGAAGTCCATGAAAGAAGAACTTGATGTTATAGAGAGAAGCAGGACTTGGAAGCTAATAGAAGTTCCGAAGGACAAGAAAGCCATCAGCGTCAGATGGGTTTTTAAGCAGAAGCTAAAGCCAGATGGATCAATTGGCAAACACAAAGCGAGGTTAGTAGCAAGAGGATTTCTGCAGAAACTTGAGCTTGATTATTCTGAAGTGTTTGCACATGTAGCAAGACATGAAACAATCAGATTGGTGATTGCAATAACTGCTAATAGGAATTGGCCTCTGATGCATTTAGATGTGAAATTAGCATTTCTGAATAGTCCATTACATGAAGAGGTATATGTATCACAACCTCCTGGATTTGTTAAAGGGAATCAGAAGGGATGGTGTAAAAATTACATAAAGCTCTGTATGGATTAAAGTAAGCGCCCAGAGCTTAGAATTAGAAGATTGATTCATTTTTCAAGGAACAGGGTTTTCAGAAATGTGAGATGGAGTACGGTGTTTATGTTCAACATACTTCTGGAGGCAATATGATTCTGGTGTGTTTGTATGTTGATGACATACTGCTGACAGGAAGTTCTGAACAAGAGATAGTCAAGTTCAAGAATATGCTGATGAATGAGTTTGAGATTACTGATCTCGGCAATATGAAATACTTTCTAAGGATGAAGTTCACATATTCTGAGAAAGGTATCATTTTGCATCTGCACAAGTATGAACTTGATCTTCTGAAAATATTTAAGCTACAGAATTGTAAGACTGCTATCACACCTACTGACACAAATCAGAAACTAGATTCTGATTCTGATGGTGAGGATGTGGATGCTACAACCTTCAAACAGTTGGTTGGGTCTCTGAGGTATTTGTGTAATACCAGACCTGACATTTGCTATGTAGTTGGAATTGTTAGCAGATTCATGAGTAAACCCAAGAGGTCTCATTGCCAAGCTGCTGTCAGGATTCTGAGATATATCAAGGGAACTCTGAAGTATGGAGTGTTATTTCCTTCTGGAAGAAAGATTGTATCAGAACTTCTGAGCTATTCAAATTATGATTGGCGTGGAGACAAAGTTGACAAATGAAGTACTTCTGGGTACTTGTTCAAATTTCTGGGAGGTCCCATTTCTTGGTGTTCCAAGAAACAATATGTTGTTGCGCTGTCAACCTGTGAAGCAGAATATATTGCAAGTGCTGTTACTGAATGTCAAGCTGTGTGGATTCTGAATTTACTGCAGGATCTGAAGATCAAAGTAAACAAACCTCTGAAGCTGATGATTAACAACAAGTCTACAATCAATCTTGCCATAAACCCAGTGTTGCATGGGAGAAACAAGCATATTGAGACCAAGTATCATTTTCTGAGAAATCAGGTTTAGATATTAATGTAACTAATATAAATCATAAATATATTATTCTTATTAATAATAGTTATAGGTCAGGTTCATATTTTATTCAATTCTTTTAAATAATAACACTATAAGAAATTACATTTTTAATTATTATAAGGGTATTATTATACTTATTTTCTTTAAAATTTTGTAGTTCATTATTTATGGTTACATTTCTCAGATTCTATAACCTATTAACAATTATTATTAAAGTTGTTATATATTTGCTTTAAGATTAGAGTTGTTACTTATTTTTATTAATAGTTAAGTTTCAATATTCATATCTAAAAAAATTATATTTTTATTTTTATGAGATTTAATTTTATTAATTTGTTAAAAAATTATATTATTCTTATGAATTTTATTAATTTGTTAAAAATTAATATTGTTTGTATGAATTTTTAAATTTTAAATGTCTTAATTTAAGTTTATTATATTTTTATTATTATAATTATTATTATTTTTAATAGTGTTATCTGAATATATTATATTATTATTATTATTATTATTATTATTATTATTATTATTATTATTATTATTATTATTATTATTATTATTATTATTATTATTATTAGGTCTATGAGATTGTAGTTGACATAAATACATTTATTTTTATTCCTAATATTTTTTCATTTCTACGACATTACTATTGTTACTATTATATTCATTTGTACTAAAATTAATTTAAATTATAAGTTAAATGTTAAACTTAATATATAAGTAGTCATATTTTTAGAATAATGTTTAAAAATAACTTACTTATTTTAATATATAAATGGAACCATAATAGATCTTCTGATAACCTTAAAAAACAATAATATAAAACATTTTTTTTTTTACTATTTCTCATTAAAAAGTTAATACTATAATTACGAACATAATATAAATAGCTTACCAAGTAATTTTATATGCAAATAAAAATTAAATATTAACTATTATAAAATAATGTAATTTTATTTCTAGTATATCCGTACGGAGCACGGGTTAGAAATCTAGTTTATATATAAAAATGTTATTTATAAGATGTCATTTATAATTATCTTTTTTTAGGATTTCTTATAATTATAACATTTGACAAATTCATTTATTTATTTAACATCCACAAATCACGTCTGAAGCCAAATTATTCTTCCATGCTCACAATTTTTGACTTGGCAGATGCACAAGAGGAAACAAATGCATAACACTAATCAAAGATCATTGTCAGCAAAATTTATTAGATCTTGTATTAGAGGTCTGCTGTAAAACATTAATAAGAAGAAGATGAAAATAGTACGATGAAAATTGCATAAAATAAATTCTAAACTGTGTGTTTACACTAAGCTTTAGGTTCGATTCTCCTCCATAAATTGAGACAAATTTGATACAAATGAGTAATCTGGCGAATCCCCTTCGGGATACTTTGGAAACCTTAACATGAATTGCACATTCACATTGAACATATCAATCAGCAATAATATTTTACAGAACAAAGTTCATTCACTTATTCTCGTGCATTAGAAAAATAAAAGAATGATTTGGATATAATTTTATGCACTTGAAACAAGTAATTTTCATATGTCTTTTATTCCTAACAAATATCTCTATTTATAGAAAAACTTGTACCAATTGGTGAGAAGAAACAATGTTTCAATGATTTTAACATGATCATTCGTGAACCATTTATATATCAACAACAACAAACCTTTTCATGAAAAGTTGTGTTGGTCTGGTGGTTGCACCTAATGACCATGCACCCAATCATTATAGAGTATTTGGTTTGATTTTAGACAGTTGCAACTTTTGGCAATTTATTTTGTTAATTTAACAAATAAATTAAAAAAATATCACTACAACACACAATCATTTATGATTAAAATGATTCATAAAATAAATTTAATCATTATTATTTATCAATTTAATATTTTGGAAATTTCTCCAACAATCCTCCACCATTTTCAAAATATATCTAAAGTCATTACTTAACAAATTTCATGGTTTTAGATAAAGGTATCTTACGATTTGAACTAATACTTAGTAATTTAAGTTTTCACTAATACCCGAATAGATTATTAGACAAGCTTTGAATCAATTATTCATTAGAACAATCATGCATAACTCACACATGAAATTTCGGTAGCATTGATTGAATTACTAATATGACACATTTAATAAGGCATTGTGTCTCATATCCTTTTCATGAGAATTTAAGAGTCAAGTCCTTGAACTCTATGAAGCAGCACACTTCATTCTCATATAAGTAGACTGCATCAGAAATGCACCGATAAGCATGCATTACAGCAAGTATATGTTATATGTCTATTAAGAGGAAAATAGCATTCTACCACTCTTATTATTATGGTCCAAGTACTTCACTCACTCTAATAGTATACTTTCATCATTGAACTCATGACTTACACTACGCCAAAGAAGGGAAAAAACAATGCTTCTTTTTTTTTTGGCTTTTAACAACGCTTAAAAGCGTTGCCTAAGGTGGCGCTGATGTAGGTAAAGGCAGCGTGTTTTTAAAGCAACAACGATGTCTTACGTGTACTTTAGGAAGCGCTTTACCTTTAAAAACGCTTTCTAAAGTAGGCATTTACCAACGTTTTTTCCTGAAAAAGCGCTTTCTAAAGTGGACATTTAGAAATGCTTTTTATAGCCTTTTATGCTTTCTATTGGCATTTTTAAGCATCACTTTTTCAGGAAAAAACACTTTCTACTGTCCCCCTTTAGACAACGCTTTTGAAAGTGTTGTCTAATGTATTTTTTGTTTCACTTTATGGCAGTGCTTTTAATGGAAAGTGATGTCTATTTTGTACTATAGACAGTGCTTTATCTAAAAAGCGCTTTCTTTTCTTCACGAAAATTTTAAAAGCATTTTTTTTTAAAATCACATAACAACTTCAATAAACCTGTATTATATACCATTATAATCCAAAATATATACACCATTATAATTCAATTCACATAAACCATTTCCATTCCAACAACTTCTATTCATATAAACCTGTATTATATATCATTATAATCCAAAATATATACACCATTATAATTCAATTCACATAAACCATTTCCATTCCAACAACTTATATTCACATAAACCTATATATATATATATATATATATATATATATATATATATATATATATATATATATATATATATATATATATATATATATATATATATATATATATATATATATACACACATCATTATAATTCAATTCACATAAACCATTCACATAATTAAACCATTACAAATCCTTTAACTTCTAAAGATCTCCTACACAACAACTTCCAAAACTATACAACAACATTCTATAACTACACACCAACTTCCATATCTTATACGATTCTTTTCTCAATAAAGTATTCACACAAATCCTCCTTGATTTCTTCCAATTTATCTTCCGTGTAATTATGAGCACACTTGTATTCATCAAAGTACTACATAACAAAACATAATATGCATGATTTAATTAAAAGTAATATATTATATGAAATATCCGATAAATATTAAATAAATCCTAAGTTATGAATCCATACCATGATTGAAATCTTTATTCGATCCAAATGAATGATTTCTCTCAAAAACCTCAAAACGTAATAACCGCAGTCTATACCATTACACTAACGAGGACACTACACATAGTAAAACAAATAAGAATATATAATTTCTTGTTTTATCAAGTAGCATGACTATTATAAGCAACATCGTGAAAATTAATATACTTCCACTCTGATACATGTAATGTTGCTTGCTTTAGACTGTGATACTCGAACGTCTCTTTGTGATCGGTATACTAGTATTGTTCTAGCAAAATAAAAACATATATTTAGAACAATCTCACATAAATAATTAAATATACAAATACACACAAATATTTAGAACAACCCCACTTAAGAATTAACCTTATCTTTCATATCCTGATATGTTATCCAATCACCATCTAATGAATTCAGATAATACACCATTTCTCTTATAGGATTAATCTCATCCAACAACTAGTGTCCATTGTAAAATATAACAAAAGTTTAGATGAAAATTTTCTACACATAAGATACAAATATTAGAATGAAATTAGAATACAAATCTAACCCATTTCCAGTATTATACGGTAAAAGATACAAACTTTCTATACTTCTGGCCATAAATCTCTCGAGTAAGTGATCTCTTACTGAATTTGAATCAGTAGCAATTGCCGGTGCGTTGACACGAAAGGAAGACACGAAAAAGAATCAGTTTGACAATTGATTCTCGCGCATCAATTTTTCATACAAGCACCCTAAATAAAAACATAATAAACATTAGACTATTTTCATTGAAATGTATAGATAAATTATTCAACTAATTAAATAATAGATTGATCGGAGTACAAGATGTATGAATGCATAATATCGATGCCTAATTCAGTATGCCAAAAAATATGATCCATGTCCTCTTTTGAAATTGTTTCGAAATGAGGAAAACCAAAAACACCTTCCTCCATGTCTATTTGATGAATAACACCATGCATCAAATCTGATGTTGCTACAAGTGTTTCAAGACACATCCGAAATCGAGATGTAATAGCTCTTTTTGTCGGCCTAGTCCTTGGGAGAATTTTATATATATATATATATATATATATATATATATATATATATATATATATATATATATATATATATATATATATATATATATATATATATAATTTTATTTAGTTATTATTTATTTTTATTTTCTTCTCTTATTCAGTTCTGTTGGTTCAGTGCTACTAAGGTATCTTGTTTTTCTGGATGCGAGATTAAAATCTGACGTTGATACTATTTAATTCAGAAATTAAAGCAACAATATGAGCAATTCGAAAGGCAAAAAGAGAAGAATTGAAAGCAAATAAAGAACTTGAAAAAGAGATGACTAATCCGCCAGGAAAAATGACATGGGATTATTGTAAGAAGAATGATGTTGGATAGATATCCTTAGGTTTTCAATGAGCTAATCCTGTTACTTTTGATGTATAAAATTCTATACTTTCAGGTTTAAGAGATAAATTGTTTAATGGAAAGGTTATTAGAGATTTGTGGGAGCCTTTGGTTTCATGAAACTTATTCGATGTGAAAATCAATGATGTGACTGAAAATCAGGTGAAATTACGGTTATTTGGTTTTTATCTAAGAGACATAGTAAAAGTATGGTTACAATGTTTACCAAGAAGGAGTTGGAAGACATGTTTCTTGAGAGGGTTTTTACACACACCCAGTTTATGGAAAGAAGATAAGAAGTCTCAAATTTTGGTCAAGGTGATTCTGAGTCATTGTCCGATGCTTGGGAGAGATTCAAGTTGTTACTCTAAAGATGTTTGAATCACAATATGAGTAGTATTGAGCAGATGTTGGTGTAAGCCTTAGAGGATAATACTTTTGGTACTTGTATTAAATTATTTATTAATAATAAAATACATTTCTTAATTATGTTTGTTTTTCCAAAATAATAAAGTCCCTAGAATAGCTAGTCCGTTTAATGAAATATTAAGTGTAACTTAATCATGAGATCCCATTAAACATAAGGACACTATTCTTAAAGTATTCATAGTCGAGCTTTACAGTGAAGTGAGATAACCTTAAAGCATTAAGACTATCATAGATCATGGATCATGGATAAGCAATAAGTATCCATACTTGATTGACCCGCTATGAGAGTACTACATAAAATATTATGCGAAGTGTCATAAGTTACTCTCACAGTGATAATGGTGTATACCATCCTTCGACCTGAAACCACTATGGACCTTAGATGTTGAGCCGAGTACTTTATTATTGATCTAACTTTGTCTGTAAGTGGATAACCATAAAGCCATTTGATGGGTACTCCATAAAGCATGTTGAGGGACATGCGTGACCTAGATGGAATTTACCCATCATGTATAGCAGGATAAAAGTCTAAGGGCCCAATATTGAATTGGATAAGGATGACATGGTATATGCCTCATGTTCAATATTTACATAAGTGCAAAAGGCTAATTGTACAGACAAGTATTATCACAAAAGGTTTTTTCAAATCACATGAAAATTTCGTGACTTGGGTAGCAGTGATATGTTGCTAGATACAACTCATTATTTATCATGTAAAATGTGTGATTTAATATAATTGTCAACGTCGCAAACACCTATAGGGTCACACACATAATGAGAGATTGATAAGAGATAGATTAAATAAGGAACACCATAAGGTACAATGAACTTAAGTAAATGTAGAACATCGTAATGTACGATGCACTTAAGTATAATACAAAATATGGTAAGGTACCATGCACTTAAGTGATATATGATACACCATAAGATATGGTGCGCGTGCACTTAAGAGAGGTTTTTAGCTTGCATCCCATATAAGTGGTTCTATAAATAGAACCCTTGTGCATAAGCTTTCACACTTGATGAAAATTTGGTCTGTGAAACCCTAACCGTATTTTCCTTCTCTCTCTCTCCCTCACTCAAAGTCTTCAATCGTAGTAGCTAGCATTGAGATTGAAGGAATCTGTTCATGTGGACTGAGTATAGGTGTTGCTCATCCTTCAACGATCGTGATCACTCATTTGATTCACTGATCGTGCACATTCGTAAGGATCACTAAAGAGAAAATTGTAATTTCCACTGCGTTTTAGATCACGATAATCCTTCAGCAGATGCAACATTTTACCATAGGTCTCACACCTCAAATAAGATGTATTTGGATGCCTCATCTGGGGTACCATAATGACTAAGAATGAAGGAGAGGTAAAAGAGTTAATCAAAATAATGTGCCAAAATAAGTATCACTCAATAAGTCACCGAACAGTCAAACCTTATGGGTGTGCTTGGATTAAATTTGAATACAAAAATTCTAGCAGAACTCGAGGTTGTTTTAAAACAGTTAGCTACCACCGCCATTGTTTAGGCAAATTTTAGCTAGGTTCAGACACTACGATGTGGTTTTTTGGGCAGGTGCATTCTAATGGCAACCATGTTCCAGAATAGTATACAAAAGAGGTGTACAATGCTGGTAATTTTTAAAGAGGTAACTATTATTCTAATACTTACAATGCAGGCCGACATGATAAATCAAACATCAAGTGGATTTTGGCCTCACATAAGTTTGGTAGGACTTTTTCGAGCTCTAAGTGATCATCAGGATATGTTTTCCCCATCCATAGAGGTTTTCTGAACTCCCTATGGATGAAGCACTTATTTTACAAGTGAAAGCGTTCTTGCCGAGAGCGTCTTCATCAACTATAGTTTCCTTTGAAAGGGATGATTATGATGAACCCTTGCGGTGCAGGTTTATTGTTCCATTGATTAGAGGCTTTAGGTAAAAACAACATGATCAATAAGATGGAAATTGTGAAGAGACATCATGTGAGACATGATGTTTTAGTATGAGGTGCAACATTTGGCCTCAATTTTTTAGCTAGATTTCGTGAGTAAATCTGAGCATGATTGTTTTTGTTTCTACAAATATTTGTTGTTTATGAATTGTATCTTTTAGAAAAGATATTTTCAAGAAAGATTTGATAAAAAAGATTGTTCAAGACCAAATCAAATTAAATTAAGATTTAAGGTGAATGAATATCAAATCAAATCTTCATCAAAATCATATTTGTTGTTATCAATTCAAATGCCCATTGAAGAAAAGCCCAACAGATGAATTATTATATAAAGACTCATCCTAAAAATGAAAGTAGGGTGTGCAAGAATTGAAGAACTAATATGTTAAGGTTTGTTCTTTGAGTATTTGTTCTTGTTGTTAATTGTGCACCTATGTAGCGCCTAAGTTCCATATCAAAGGCATAATTGTTGATTTGTTAGTTGCGTTGTAATTCAACATTATTTAAACCTATTGTATGTATGGATCACTTGGGTTAGTAATTAAGATAAAGTGATAAGGGTTATAATATTTAGGGGGGGGGGGTCCTAAATATAAAGACACACGTAATATAAGGAAGAGAGACATTGAATAAGGTTTGTTAATCTAAGACTATTTGTACTAATACTATTGAGAGTGAATTTTCTTTCTTTGGTTGGAAGCCTCCCAGACGTAGGTGACATTTCTCCGAATTGGATTAACAATCATGTATGTTCTTTACTACTTTATAATTTAATTCCCTTAATAGGTTAATATGCTATAAATATATTGTGCACATTGTCTCAAACATTGTGTCTAATATTTGTCATGCAGACTAGAATTTCAAGGTTGTGATAGAGACAATGACTACGGGACATTATGGTGAATGTTTTCTTGGTGTTAGGTAGCATGCACTAGGCCTGTGGTGGCAATATGAGTCCACTAGATCTTAATGCATACAATTATTGTTTCATCACTAGCTCTTATCGGACCCTGCATGGTTCTTCGTGGTACCAATTGAGCTTGTGGCCAAGATAGACCATTTCAATTTGTCCCTACCTTTAATGTTGTTGCTCTGATGCCTTTGATTGCCTTTGGACAACTAGTAAGCATCTTATTTGATGTTTGTCTTCTCGTTGCTTGCGAGGATGGATGGAGTGGAAGATCGTCGATTATTACCATTTATTGGTAGATCTTGTGATGATTGTTGAATGTATTCACTTGGTAATAATATCTTCATTGGAGGGACGTCCCCGATTGGTGAAGGAGGTGAAAGAAATATTGAATTCGATGGAGATGGAAATTGCGGAGATAAAGTTGCTTAAGGTGATGAATATGTCGTTTGTCCGTCTGGTGGTTCTTGAGCATTTCAGACGATCTTGCTGGTTAGAGATTGATGCGGCCTAATAACTAGCATTGTTGTGGTTTTTTCCCGTTTTATTCACCATTTTATTTTGTTGTTGAGTGATGTGGAAACATTAAAGTATATTTCCCATAAACCTCGCAAATTGGTATGAAAAGACCTATTTAGCTCACAAGTATAACGATGAACTAGGATCCGACGATGAAATGCGGTAACTAATCTAGTGTCATAATACTCTGTCCGAAGGTTGTGGGGTGCACGCAAACACCCAGTTACCCTATTCAACGACAGTAAAAAATTAGAGGTATTATGGGTCAAAATAATGTGTACTTAAATATGAGAATTTCATTTAGCCTTTATAGTAAAGTCCTATAGTCCTTATAACTCTATAGCCTTATGTTCCTTACAAGTATATAAGTGAACAAATGTTAGAAGATCCTTACAAATACGATATAAAGGTCTCAAGCCTTCTGACACCTATAATCAAATGTTCTTCTATTACATATCCATCTTAGGTTATATGATACTGAATATTCTTCGTGGATAACTACTTTGAAGGAATGATGTAAGCGGGTGTTAATCAAGAGACATTAGTCTACAAGTTTGGAGCATGTTAGACTCTTGGAGATATGGTTCCCATGTGTTACTGGAATTTGGTTGTACCAAGGTCCCTAAACTTTTTAAGTTGATTTGGACATGAATATACATCTCGTGGGATCCGTTAAATAGATCTTAAGGTCTTCATCCCAAGCTCCAGGGAAGTTAATACTTGATCAAAGTATATATTATATACTATTACCCGCTCTTTCACATTGCAAAAGCAAAAATGAAAGATATATATTTTTTGATATTTTTTATTTTCTAAAATTATTTAAATTATATTCAAAATTAATTTTCAAAATGTAGATTATTAAGAATGAGGATTTAGTTACTGATAGAAACACATATAGTTTCACTTAGAAAATGCTAACACCCTAGGATATGTGGAACTCTAAGACATGTAGTCTCATCCCACGCCTTCTCATTTTGTTTCTTCCAGATAACATGATAAGTAGTACAAGAGACAGAGGAAGCTGAAGACAGTCAAGGCATGAGATATAGTGAGATATAGATATACTTAAAAATTATTTCTTGTACCTTGCTTGTGACTTGTTATGAATGAATTACTTTAGTGATTTGTTCATTTTCGCTGTCTATTTAATAAACAATTGTATTTTAGTATCGAACACATATTTTTAAAATTTATGGATCAACTGCATTTGTTATTTTATATTGTAAAATATTACTTTAAGAAAATCTAACACCTCACGAACATCTCTACCCCTCACTAGTAAAATCGAATCCTGTAATCTGGGATTCAAGTACATGTTCAATCCATTCTTATTACCACTTGAACTAGTAGTTCAAGTGATAGTGAGAATGAATTGAACCACTACGCCAAAAAGGCTTTTTAACAGCGCATCTTAGACAGCGCTTTTAAAAGAAAGCGCTGTCTAAGGTTAAAATAAAAATAAAACACGGAAAATGTTAAAAAAATATAACGAAAGCGCTGTCTAAGGGGGGGTTTTAGACAGCGCTTTTAGAAAGCGCTGTCTAAGACCCCCCCTTAGACAGCGCTTATAGAAAGCGCTTTTAAATATATACCTTAGTCAGCGCTTTTGATAAAGCGCTGTTTAAAGTCTTAAAATTAAAAAAAAATTTAAAACCAAAAGCGCTGTCTAATGGGGGGTTTAGAAAGCGCTTTTGGAAAGCGCTGTCTAAGGCATATCTTAGAAAGCGCTTTCCTCAAAAGCGCTGTCTAAGGTCTTATTAAAATTAAATTTCAGAGTTATATTTTCGTTCTCTGTTGTTTTTGTTTTCCCTCCCAGCGAACGAACCCTACCAGCGAACGAACCCCATTACAGCGAACTTCAATCGTTTAAAGAATCAATCGTTTTCCTTCATTCGTTCATTCGTTTCAGTCTTTGAAAGTGTTTAAAGAATCAATCGTTTCTACTGTTCTTCATTGAGGTATGTTCATTTTTTCATTTTTTCATTTGTTCTGTTTCATTTCTTCGAACAAACCCTACCAGCGACCTACCAGCGACCAGCCTGCCATTGTTTTGATACATGTTTGTTTTTTAAGAGTTTATTTATAAGCTTTGAGAAAGAACTAAGTAGAAAACATGCCATGTTACTGCTATTGTTCTTGATGTGTATGCTATTGTTGTAGTTTGTCCTGCTAAGTTTATTTATTTATTTTGCCTATTTATTTATTTATTTATTTCAGAAAAATGTGTGTGACTGTCTGAAGCTTGTAAATTGTTGAAAATATAATGTTTCTTTGTTGATTGTTTTTGTTCCAATTGATGCCACAAACAAGTGTCTTGATATTCCATATAATGTGTTTCTTAATGGTGATATGTGTATTTAGATGTTCTGAACTTTGATACTTGTAATTAGATGTTTCACGTTAAAGGACTTTGAATAAACTTTGTTAAGAGATTTTAAAGTATTTCTAGTTTAGGAATATGCATTTGCAATTGAGGCTTCTTAGAGGTTTAACCTTAAAGTAGCTGCTAGAGAGGTTAGAAGAAAATGTTTCATAATTAATCAAACCTAAATCTAGAGAAAATGTTTTAGGATCCACTACTTTTATGCATCATAGATTAAACTCGTACTAACACAATGATAATGTACTAAAGCAATAGTACACACCAAAAGATTGTTGATTTTTTGTTTAATATCCAACGATTTTAGACCATCTCTCAACAAGGACATAAAATGTTTCATAATTGCCATCGCTATATATGTTTTCAGAACAAAGTTCAGGCTGATGTAATGTTTTTTTATGTTTCTAGTTACTATTTTGAATGTAACTTGTATGCACCCTTTATGCAGGTGTTTATTGTGTTCTCTGTATTAGCTTCTCTGCTGTTTGAGGTTTTTGCTGTAGCATTTTTAAAAGGTATTCTTCTTAGTACTGGTCTTTATAATGCCTTTCACCTCTTAACTTTGATCAATCTTTTTATATGCTTTTTATTTTATTGCACTTAGATAGGCTATTCACTAGAATGGAGGGCTAATATTACACCTTGTATCCTAGGATTCAGGAGTCTGGGGTAAGTGAAAGATCAAAGAGAATAGACAGTTGCAAGGTAGTTGGACTAGATATTTTATTTATACCTGAGACATAGATTGGACGAGGAGAAGACTGTATAAGATTACTCACATCTAATTGTTGTTTAGTGAAATTGATGTCTAAGATGATTTATGACGAGCGAGGTAGAAATACTTTTATCCATATCTTATGAAGTTGACAAGATACGCTACAGAATCTTAATTTGGTTTTATACCGTGGAGGTTGACCACAAGAACAATTTACTTATCGTGAAGAGTGATAGAGATATTGGACAAATAAAAAAGACTTATTGGTAACAAGTTAAAAAATGCCATTAATTTTTCTATTATTTGAATATTTTAACTAATATATTTAAATTTTATTTATCATTAATTGAGTGTTCTTTTAAATAAGTAGGAAAACCATGGATAAAACATGGATCTGTGCCGATCGAATGACCAAAGAGTACGAGAGTGGGGTTGCGGAATTCGTTAAGTATGCTGTTCAACACGCTGAAAACCCCAGACGAATGCATTGTCCTTGCTTGCGTTGTTGTTATATTGGTAAGGTTGACGCACATGGATTGAAATCGCATTTGCTGAGGCATGGAATTGATCAAAGTTATCAGTGTTGGATATTTCATGGTGAGAAAATTAACGGGAATGTTGAATCGAGTGGAAAAAGTAATACGACCTATGCTTCATACGACAAAGACACGAAAACATATGATTGTGATCGAGTTGAAGAGATTGTAGAAGACGAAAGAAGAGGCTTTTGTATGAAATTGGCCGGAAAGCTTCTAAGAGGGTTTCGGACATTTTTATCATCCAAGTTCCTTAAGGATGCAGATGGTAATTTTGTGGATGCGGAGCTTCCCAAAAAATATGAAAGTTTGATATCGGCTGAAGAATGGGAAGCGTTCAAATCCAAAAGACAAGACCCGGTTTTTCAAAGAATAAGTGCTACAAATCGGGAAAGAGCATCAAGTCCCGCATATCCGTACCGAAAAGGACGTGTCGGATATGGACGTTTAGAACAATCCATGGTAAGTATTTTTAAATTGCGATAACAAATTTGTTCATCATATATTAGTTTTATCTGATAAAATTGTATGACTTAATGTGTAGCTGCAGAAGGAGGAAAGTTCAGAATCATCTCTTCCTGCACATGTTTTGTGGAAGGAAGCCCGTGTGGGCAAATCTGGAGTTGCTCAAGAAGAAGTTTTACAAGTATACCAGAAATGTGTAAGTATAACATTTTTTCATTAATTGAATAACATTTTTATACACAAATATTTGACAAGTGTACGATATTCATCTGATTTTTCAGGAGGAGCTATCTCAGTCTTTATCTCCCGATGATACTAGGAGCATACTTGGTCGGGCATTAGATGTCCCTGAGTACTCTGGTCGGGTGAGGGGTAAGGGATTTGGAGTCACTCCGACCTCCATGAGTATTAAAAAAGGAAAGGCTCCTAGTAATCGGGAGCTTCATGCAAGAATGGAAGCCATGCAAGCTGAGCTTGATGCATTGAGGAGAGAAAGAGAGGCTAGCGCCTCAACAGTATACAGAGATGCTTCGGACAAAGACAGTATCAACTGTACCTTTCAGCCGAACATTCCAGAGGTAATTACATATAATTGTCTTAAATTGAACTATTTTCTTAAATTATGTATTTGACATATATACACATTAACGATTTCTTGTTATTATTGGTTTTAGGGCATTTCCCATTGTCAGCTGTATTTGTCGTCACCATACTATCGGATGGTTGGCAAGGGAAAAGTGCATAACGTTAGCGGAGTATTACTCCACACTAGAGAGCTCCCTGCTGGATGTTTGAAGGTATCAGTTGATATTGCAGTTGAGCCGAATGCAGCATTACCATATCCTAGCGATGATTCGGATGCAACAACGGTGCACGAAGCAGTAGGTTCGTTTGTTGCATGGCCGACAAACCTCATATGCGTAGGATATGAGGTATGATTAAAACTTATGTTAACTTTCCTTGGTATATTCAAAGTTTAAAATTTATGCTTAAAATTTTACTTACATATTTTCCTATGTTAAATAGACTCCCACACAATCCAAATCAAAAGAAGCTGCGATTCCACGGCATACCGAGTCCACGGTTTCAAGAAAAGAGGTAATATACAATTATATGACATATATTCATGGAAGTTGTTACATTCTTAATTTGATCTAACTATTTATATGACATGTAGGTTAAAGAAAATGAGGCTAGCAATGCCTCCGCACAACAAAAAAAGGAGGTTAGCAACGCCTCCGCACGGGTACAAAGTTCTGGTGCTAAGAAGTCCGTAGCTAGGAAAAAACCTACCACCAAGTATAGGTCGTGCCTCAGGACATTTCTAGAGATGACCGATATACCGACCGGAGGTGCTCGGATTATACCTATGGAGGTAGGGATTTTCGGCTTTGATTACGAACAAATGATTGGTAATGAGGACTTCATGCAAGTTTTTGGTCGTGAAGAAATCGGCGTCACCGTTGTCAATACATATGTTAGGTAAATTCGGACTACTTTGTTTTATTAATTAAACAACTTATTTTAATGATGTTTACTTTATGTTAATGATGTTTACTTTATGTTAATGATGTTTTTATATTAGGTTTTTGTATGACAAATTTATGCGCCCCAATGGTTTGGACGTGTCATTCGGATTCTTAGCACCCGCGACCGTCAACTTAGGTTTAATGATAAGTAGACCAGATACCGTGACGGAGTACGTTCTTCGGATCCTCGTGGAGAATAAAAATGCGGAGAAGTTGTTTTTTGTACCGTTTAATACCGGGTTAGCATTTCTTTCTAAATTCATCTATTATAATTATTTTCCAAGTTACCATCTAACATTTGCCTAATCATTACAGTGGACATTGGTTGTTGCTCGCAATCAATCCTATCCGAGAAATCGTGTATTATCTTGACTCGTTAGGAAATGATTGGACAACATACCCGGATATGAAGGACCTAATTGACACGTAAGTGAGAATGTTCAAAATTTTTCTTAGTTTATGTGAATTGTTCTAATTGCTTCATTTTTATTTTATTAGCGTCCTACAAGCTTTTCGTGCCCAACGAGTTATCCAGACCTCAAGGAGGGGCGCCAACTCCATTTCATGGATTAAAGTGGCGGTATATTTTTAATTACCGCGTTTTTTATTATATTAGTGATGACTACACTTGATAAAACTTAGGATTTATAATTCATATTTTTTTTTCATATGTAGTGTCCTCTTCAACGTAATCAAATAGATTGCGGGTATTTCATGTTGAGGTTTATGCGAGATACTCTCATGTTGGGCCGATTAGAGATTCCCACCGATGTATGTATTTCAAACTTATGAGTTACTTTTATATTTACACATATCTTATATAATTAAATAGTTGGAATTAATTCAAAATATGTTATATTATTATGTAGTACTTTGATGAATTCAAGTGTGCATCTTATACAAAGGATCAAGTGGACGAAATCAAAGAGGAGTGGTGTCAATACATGATAGAGCTCAAAGTGTGTAATTAATGTGTACATTTGTAGTAGTATATGTAATGACTTATAAATGTAAACATAAATTTGTATATATTTTGATACATTTATGGCAAATTTGGTTTGAATTGGTTAGCCAAATTTTGGTAAAAAAAGGCCAAAATGGATATATAAAATGTGATAATTGACTGCAAAAATCTGGTTGAAAACAGGTACCAATTCTGGTTTATAAACCTGGAAAAAATGTGGTTACAAACAAATCCTACAAAAAATTTCGTATACCTTAGACAGCGCTTATGCCAAAAGCGCTGTCTAAGGGGGAGATTAGAAAGCGCTTTAGGCAAAAGCGCTGTCTAATGGGGGGGCTTAGACAGCGCTTTTGGCCAAAGCGCTGTCTAAGGTATACCTAAAAAAATTAAAATAGGAGGGGCTTAGACAGCGCTTTTGGCCAAAGCGCTGTCTAAGGTATACCTAAAAAAATTAAAATAGGAGGGGCTTAGACAGCGCTTTTGGCCAAAGCGCTGTCTAAGGTAGGGGGCTTAGACAGCGCTTTTGAAAAGCGCTGTCTAAGGTGTACCTAAAAAATTTAAATTAAGAGGGTCTTTTAAAGCGCTTTTGGCCAAAGCGCTGTCAAAGGGGGGGGGGGGGGGATTAGACAGCGCTTTTAACATTTTCAAAAGCGCTGTCTAAACCTTTAGCAGCGGAGGTTTAGACAGCGCTTTAAAGCGCTGTCTAAGGCTTAAAAAAGCGCTGTCTAAGGTCTTGTTTGTTGTAGTGAACATCTACTTGAACCGCAGAGTATAGTTCGATTCTTACAGAAGAGAAAAATTCTATTAGTGAGGAGATAGAGAAGATCGTGAGGTAGCAGTGCCGAGATCGCCTTGCGAGGGATCCAGATTATTACAAATATATATATATATATATATATATATATATATATATATATATATATATATATATATATATATATATATATATATATATATATATATATATATATATATATATATATATATATATAAAATTTTAAACTAAATAATTTAAAATCGTGCTCCAACTAACGGCCGATTAATATTTTAAAATTAAATATATTTCAATAAAATATAATCAAATTGGTTTTGTGTTTAATTTCAAAATAATTTTTCATTAAATTTTAAAAAAAATTAAAAACTGATTTAGATGATTTAATATTAACACTCAAATGTCATCAATCTCATATTATTATTATATAGATATAGATAATTAGATAAATATTTCTTCAAAATTGAAAATATTACACAACTAAAAATTGAAAAAGTTCTTGAAACATTTCTTCAAAATGTATTTCATAAAAAATCAATACAATATATATTTTTCTTTAAGAAAATAATAAATATATTATACTATATATTTGTAAATTAATATAGTTTTCTCACAACTTAAAATTTCTGACTGTTTACAACCAATTATGTTACTAAATAAACAAATTGTGAACTTTTCTTTAAAATAACCTAATTTAACAAAAAATTCCAAAATAATATACATTTCAAAATATTGATCAAAATATATTTATCAAAATAATGCAGTTCAAGTGTGCATTCACCAATCCATTTGGCGAATGCGATTCGCCAAATGGATTGGCTAACCATTTTTTTTAAGAACATTCGCCAATTGGTATGTTGAATTAGTGAATTTTTTTTTTTGAAAGCATTCGTCAATTCAAATGTTGAACGAGTAAAATTGTTTTTTTTTGTAACCATTTATTTTATAATATTTTGGGGTATATAAGAAAAAAATTATAATTTGTTTTACTTAATATTGATAATTAAATAAATGAAATTAAAAATATTCTACAAAGTAAAATATAATAGAAAATTATTATTGATAATTCAATAGTGGTATTACAAAAGATTAATTTCCTGCCCGATCTAATTGTCCCCCAGTATCACATTCACGGGGATGACCTTGTCTTCGAACTCTACCACGAGGTGGTTGAGGTGCCTCAGGTCTTTGCGTGTTTGGTGGAGGAGGTTGTTCTTGAGCCGAGGATTCTGTTATGTTTGCAACCATTTGTCCCCAATAACCCGGAGGATTGTTGCCAAAGGCGCTGTCGTAACTTAGATGAGTGCCTATGTTTTCAAAGTTGGGTCGTGTCGGTTGGGTTGGGTTGGATTGATTTTGGTGAGGATGGTACAATTGACCGAATGAAGATATTGCATCGTTTTGTGAACGATACAAGGGTTGTGGGCTATGGTAGGCTGGTGTGAAGTTGAAGGAGTTATCGGGGGTATATTGGTGTGAGTTAGGCTCTTGTTGTTGTGACTGGGTTTGTGGCATGAATGGATTATGGGTTTGGAAGAATGGTCTATGAGTGTTTGAAGTTGATGGCTGGAATTGGGTGGGTAGGTCATGGTGTGAGGTTGGTGGTTGGGCGTATCCTGCGGCCTGGGAGCGCGGGTCAAGCAAGTATGGGTTATCAGGCACACACTGTTGCGTTGTAACTGACCTAAACCAAACTAAATATTCTTTAGTTGGTCTAACATTTTGCAGAACTGGGTCAGTTAGGACATGTTGGCGGCGATCTCTCCATTGTTGATGCAACTCCCTTGGAAAGTCTTTCCAATCATCCATATTCCACATGGTATCTACTCTTTTCAAATGCCATTCTCCCAAACATGTCGGAGGGCCCGAAATATCTTGTTGCATTCCGAACTGCATTTTCACCTGATCAGTCTGATGCATTTCAATTGTAGTGAACCAAATGATTGGTGTTTTTGCTAACCTATTTCAACATCCTCGGGGTTAGGTTCATGGTCCAAGCCTAAATATGGCCGCCAGATAAACTGCATTACAATTTTATTTTTAGTAGAAAATGTTTTTAGTAGATAAACTGCATTAAAAAGAAAAGAATTTTTTTAGATAACAATACCTGGTCGACACCCACATGGTCTAACAAATTGCGATAGACAACTATAGAACTTCTTGGATTCCTGCTGTAATCCATCCCAAGATCGGACTAGCCAAACATAAAAGATTTAAAAGCAATTAGTTACAATAATCGTAGAATATTTAAAATTTAATATCGCAAAAAAGAATTATAATAGCAGACTTACTGGTTGGCGTAGGGGAACAAACATGGATTCATATTGCATGGGGAGAGCATCGACAATCTTGAATACCCCCATGCTTGTAACAGAAAAACACAACCAAAAAATGTAGGCAAAATACCCAAATTAGTCCCTTAAGTTTACCTCATGGTCCATTTTGATCCCTTATCTTTAAAAAGTTTCAAAGTGATCCTTTAATTGTTTAAAAAGGTTCACGTTAGTCCTTTCCGTCCATTTTTCTCAAACGCCGTCAACTTTTGCTTAGGTGGCATCTGATGTTGCACTCGGTCGTACGTGTGGCATCTGACGTTGCACTTGGTCGTACGCATGGCATGTGAGGTCATTAAATACTTAGAAAAATTCTTAAAAAAATTGCTTCAACCAAGATTCGAACTCATGTGCAATTGGTTGCTAGTCAATATATCCAACCACTACACCACCTCACACTTGTTTGATAATATTCCCATTACTATTATTATAACTACTATCAGTAACAGAAACACTTCTAGCAGCAGAAACACTCTTAAGGATAGTTTTTTATTAAGGTTTGAGAGTAGTGGGAAACAAATATAAAAGAGTCAATGTTTCACATTTTAGAGAGTTAAAAGTTTATCAGATAGTTAAGTACTCTTTTACTACATTTTAGATAGTTAAGTAGTAACTACTAAAGTAATTCTTTTTCCATCTCCGTATTGAATTTGCTGAGGTGAATTGTCTCCACTAACCCATGCCAATCTAATCTACAACACCAATCATTTTATAATTAGTTTCATTCATGAATGTGTCTTCTATTAGCATAGTAGTAGTTATGGTTATGGTGCTTACTGATGTTACAGTTTAATCAATGCTTGAGAGATGTCTAGTTGAAGGTATAGGTGGAGAAAAGTAGGACTTGATCTTCATCATCACTTTCTTCCTCTCCTTGCTGACGAACCAAAAACACTCACACGTTCGCCTTGCTCAATCAAGAAGCACGCCATCTTCACTGTTTCAAATCCCCCAACAAGCCCTAGGTTTTATCTAGTTCCTCACTGTAATAACCAAAATAAGCACGTCCAGGAAGATGAACCACCTTCTTCTTCATCTGAACAAATTGAATGGATTCGTAATTCTGGAATTATATCTTCCTGCTTGGTTGGTCTCTTAACCGGCGTCGCTGTTGTTCTCTTCAACAACACTGTAAGTTCATTCCTTCCTATTATTGCCTTACCTTATCATGCTCAACAACACTGTAAGTTCATTCCTTCCTATTATTGCCTTACCTTATCATGCTCAACAACACTGTAACTTCATTCCTTCTTATTATTGCCTTATCTTATCATGCTCATGCTCATATATAATTTCAGGTTCATGAAATTCGTGATTTCTCGTGGGATGGGATTCCCGACCGAGGTTTATATATAATTCCACTGTCATTCTCAGTTCTGTCATAGCTTCTGTCATTTCTCAGATTGGCCTTGGCTCTCAACCAGCCTTTCAAGTCCCAAATTATGACTTTCGTTCTCCTGCGGGTAACTAAATAACTCTTTTACATCTTTATTTATAATTACTAACTCATACCTTGTAATAATTCACCTATGCCATTGTATACTATACTGATTTTTAATTTCAAGAAAACAATACTTGATATCATTATTCAACTTCATTTCAGAGCTCCCGCTGTATTTATTGCTCGGTATTTTATGTGGTTTGGTATCATTGACCCTATCTTGGTCTACATCCTATATGTTTACTATATTTGACAATCTTCACAAGGCCACTGGCATACCAAAAGCTTCCTTCCCTATATTGGCATGGAATAAGATCTAAACAAATTCAGAATGTGTCTGTGCATGCATGATACTAAGAATAAATGTCAAATATTTAGAAAAAAGTGTAAAAGCGGAGAAGTAGAAAGATAAGATAAGGAAAAAAGTGAAAGCAACTTATGCAAATAATGGATTTTCCAAATGCATTGAAATCTATTTCTGTTACTGATAGTAGTTATAATAATAGTAATGGGAATATTAACAAAACGTGTGAGGTGGTGTAGTGGTTGGATATATTGACTAGCAACCAATTGCACATGAGTTCGAATCTTGGTTGAAGCAATTTTTTTAAGAATTTTTCTAAGTATTTAATGACCTCACATGCCATGCGTACAACCAAGTGCAACGTCAGATGCCACACGTACGACCAAGTGCAACATCAGATGCCACCTAAGCAAAAGTTGACGGCGTTTGAAAAAAATGGACGGAAAGGACTAACGTGAACCTTTTTAAACAATTAAAGGATCACTTTGGAACTTTTTAAAGATAAAGGATCAAAATGGACCATGAGGTAAACTTAAGGGACTAATTTGGGTATTTTGCCAAAAATGTACAAGTATCCTTTGCTGCATTTTTACAAAGGCTACTATACAAATGAGCCAAAATAGCCGAACCCCAACTATATGTGTTTAACTTGTTGATGTTTCGCAACAACGGTAAATACATCATATTTATTGTGTTACCGGTACTGTCAGGAAATAAAAAATGACCAAATAAAATTATAATATAACACCTAGTCTTAATAATTTTTTCTAACTCAGTAGATTCATCGTTTTATATTATACTAGCATAATGAGCTCTAAGGACTCATAGATTAATCGCTGAACCCCTACTACGAGTATTTGTTGGATGCTCCTCGTCAATGAGAGGGGCACCCAACAATTCCTCTACTATTCTGACTTCATGGTTGACCTTACCGAAAATAGCTTTACCAGTTACATGTAAACCCAACAACATGTAAACATCTTCGAGTGTTACCGTGCATTTACCAAATGGAAGGTGAAAAGTGTGTGTCTCCGGTCTCCATCTATCTAGCAGTGCCAAAATAAATTTCGTGTCTACCGAATTATTATTTCCCTTTATGACACCACCAAATCCGCATGAACATAAATACGGTTTTATGATTGGATCATATGGTATGTAGTCATGCACCCGACAACGAAATCTTTTTACATTCTGTAGACACGAATGATATAAATTAACACTAGTAAAAATTATATATAATTGACATAAGTAAAAATTATATATAATAGCATAAGTAAAAATAATTGATGGTTAAAAAAACTTACAAATGTAGTAATATTTTCGATTGTGCCTCTATGTTGGTCACCCATTGTTAGTAGAGCCATTGGATCTTGAGTTGTTGAAGCTATGAAATTATCTAGAATATTAGAAGAATATTAGAGTGTTATTTTATGAGGATGGTTAAGAAATAAGATTGTTGGATTTATTTATAGACAAAAAAATCAAAACACATCAGCCTTGTGATATGACGAATGGGTAATAAAAACCTACGAGCATTCGCCAATCTAATTGGCGAATGGGTTTAAATGGCGTGCCCTAAATCCTGATTGGTTCACTTCCATTTGTGAGGATTGTCACTCTGCTTTTTGATTGGTGAATGGGCTTTACACAGGATCACCAATCTCTTTCACATGCAATGCTCTTCACCAATATTTATGGGAATCTTGACCCATGCAAAGCATTAATCAAATGGCAGAGAATCTTGTAAGGATGTTGCTGGGAATCACGCAACCTGCAAAACACAGAGAACATGCATGCAAAATTTTCAGCTTTATGGCTTTGACCATGTTGCTGAATTGATTGGCGAATCCCTATTAACTTTCGCCATTTGGATTGGCGAATGGGTGTTAATTTCAAACCCTAACCCAATCTGACTGGCGAATACAGGCATTGCTAGTATAAAACAATTATTTTTAGTAGGGACAATTTATTATTATGTACGTACATATAATTGAATTGAGTGTATTGTTTATATTATTAGTAGGTAAAAATAATTGTGTATGAAAAATAATTGAATACTTAAAGATAAGTGAATAGGAAAAATAATTGAATACTCAAAGATAAGTGAATAGGAAAAGATAAGTGAACATATTATATAGGTTGCGTAATAATATCAGAAAAGATAAGTGAACAGTAAAAATAATTGAATAGGAAAACAATATAAGAAAATCCTACGTTTCAAAAGCCTACGTAAATAATTGTACACAACTTGCATATGAATAAATTTCACAGAAAAAGAAAACAATAAACATATCATAAAATAATTGTACACAATTCTATTTATAAATATGTTTCAGTGTTTCAATGTACCAAACACTTCAAAACATTAAACATATCACAAAGTGTATTCATATTTGAACTATGGCTCAATCACCGCAATATATGATCAATGCACATATAAATGGCGAAATATTCGATTGTACCCTATCTGGGTTCAACTTTTGAAACACCGAGGTTATTTGGTTCTCAATTACCCGACGGTCAAATTTTTCTCACCTGAAACAGAGGCTGGAAAAGAAAATAAAGCGTGGTCCAATAGACAACATCATTTACAAAAATCTAGTCTTTTATGAAGATAACCAGGTCATGTTTTTCCAACTAATTGTATATGATGACGAAAGTGTCCGTACTATGTTTCTCAGTCATGAGTATTCTGGTTTCAATGATATTGAGCTTTATATTACGCTACACCAACACCATATGTCTCAAGTCGTTGATCCTTCGCAAGTGTTTTGCGAATCCAAAAATAATTTAGCTGAAGTCGATGTTGTTGATGACGACGAGGAAGAAGAAGAGGCAATTGTTGATGAAATGGTCAATGAAGATGAGGTCCCGGACAATCATGTATATTGTCTTCCTCGACACATGACAAAGCTGAACTTGGGAGGTGATGACCCATCTTCAGATATATTTTACGATTTGTATCTTAAAAAACAAGGTGCATTAAAGGAGGGCGGCCATTTTCGAACAAAAGAAGAATGCGTCCGAGCGATAAAATATTACCACATGGATTTATCAGCTGATTATAAGGTCGACCGAACGAACCCTACATTGTATAAGATATGTTGTCGTAACTCGGCATGTCCGTTTCGATTGACAACATCGTACAAAAAGAGAAGTGAGGATCGAAAGGTTGCGTCTATGGGTCTAGAGCATACTTGTGTAATCACTAACACATTTCAGGATCATCGACAACTGAGCTCTAAGCTAATATGCAATTATATCTTATCAATCATTGGCGACGACCCTTCGATAAAGGTCAACACGATAATTAAGCACATAGTTCATAAACACAAGTATACTCCGTCGTACATGAAAGCATGGATAGCTAGAACAAAGGTTGTTGCCGTTGTATTTGGAAATTGGAAGGACTCGTACAAAGAACTCCCAAAGTTTTTGTTGGCACTTAAGCACTACGCTCCAGGGATTGTTGTCATTCTTGAAACCTTGCCGGCATATACTCCAGAAAGTCACTGTGTTAGTGGAAATGGCATATTCCACAAACTCTTTTGGGCATTTGACCCATGTATAAAGGATTTTTTCTTCTGCAAGCCTATAATCCAAATTGATGGAACATGGATCTACGATAAATACAAAGGAACTCTATTGATGGCAGTGGCCCAGGACGGAAATAACAACATCTTCCCAATTGCATTCACTCTAGTCGAGGGAGAGACTACTGAGGGATGAAGTTTTTTTCTAAAAAAATCTCCGACTTCACGTTGCTCCCCAGTCTAACTTATGTTTGATTTCGGACAGACATGCATCAATTGATAGTGCATGGAAGAATGTTGATAATGGCTAGCAGGATCCTTTTTCAACACATGTCTATTGCATTAGATACATCGCTCAAAATTTTATGAGAGAGATCAAAGACAAGGCATTGCGGAAGAAGGTCGTGAATGCAGGGTATTCATTAACCGAACCGTCATTCAAACACTATCGTGATGAAATCAGACTGACAAATGAAGATGCATTCAGATGGATCAACCAAATTCCATTGGATAAGTGGATCAGGGCCTACGACAAAGGACAACGATGGGGTCACATGATCACAAATCTCGTGGAATCAATGAACTCTATTTTCAAAGGCATTCGTAACCTACCGATAACCGCTTTGGTGAGGTCAACTTACTTTAGGCTCGGGGAACTTTTTGACACCAGACGTTCAAAATAGAGTTCTATCCTATAGTCTGGTCAAGTGTTCAACGATAGTTCAATGACATTCATCAAAGAGGAAGCTTCCAAATCTAACACACATGTGGTCACAGTGTTTAACCGCAATAAATGACATTTCAATGTTGATGAGATAATGGATCACCACGAAGGGAGACCGAGGGGATCCTATCGGGTATAACTTGATAAAAATTGGTGTGACTGCGTAAAATTTCAAGCCTTTCGTATGCCTTGCTCCGATGTCATAGCTGCATGTTCAAAGGTTCGGTTGGACCCTTCAAACTTACTGTCTCCTGTTTATCAAGTGCACAATCTTTGCAATGTCTACAACAAAAGCTTTTCGGTTGTTTCTAATGAGAACTACTGACCTATATACAACGGGGAAATAGTCTGGCACAATGAAAACATGCGAAGAAAGAAAAAAGGGCGTCCTAACAGCACGCATATTCGCACAGAAATGGATACGGCGAACAAAATGGTGAGACTATGCAGTTCATGTCGTTGGCCCTGGCACAATCATAAGAAATGTCCCAATGTTGGACCAAGCACAACGACATAATTTAAACCATTGTAATTGTATATATTTATAATAGAAGTCTCGTTCGTTTCATTCATATCAATAAATTCTTACAACCACATACAAGAACATACATAAATAAAACAAGAAAATACAAGAAAATACAAGAAAATACAAGAAAATACATAATTCAAAACATGACCATACATAAATAAAACAACATACATAAATAAAACAACTAAAACATTCAACGTAAGAACACTCGCATCATTGACCACCCGCATCTAGGCTATTACAACCATCAAGACAACTTCATCTGGACCTAACATCATCATAAGAACACCCACATCATTGACCACTTTTCTCCATTTCATCACACCTGACTCCACAACTCATTTCTCGATTTTAATGATCTTTTCTTTATGCCTGATTTCTCATTCTAACCAGCAGTTTAATTCTCTATGCAAGTGTTCCAAAGTTTACGTGTTCCAAAGCAACATCTTCAAAGGAGACTTTGTTGGTGAGAAAAACACCAAAGCATTTTTCTTCATAATATCAAATTTTGGAAGCGGTTCTTCTAATGTTGAGGATGATGGTGTTGATGCTGATGTATATGGACGAGGAAAAGCCATGTTGTGTGAGAGAGAGAGAGAGAAATTGAAAGGAATGAATGAGAGAGGGATTGAAAGGAAGGAGTGAGAGAAGATTGAAAGAAATGAGTGATAAATTGGTTTGCGGAACATGTATTTATAGGAAATAAAGAACAAAAATTAACTCTTTAGCCACATGAATTGGCGAATCCTTTTAAATATTTTAAATTTTTTTGCAATCTTTCGCCATATTAAATGGCGAATCCCTTTAAAAATTTGCACTAATTCGTCAAATGATGTAATGAATGATCATATCAAAAACATGTTAGCCATATCAAATGACGAATCCCTTTAAAACTTTTAACTACTTTGTATTCATTCGCTCAATGGATTGGCGAATGTGAATAAAAACTACGTAATTTTGATAAATTTTTTAAAAACTATGTTATTTTGGAAATATTTTTATTAAAGTAAGTTATTTAAAAAAAAATTCACAAATTGTGATATTCTTTTACGTAAAAAAGAACAAGATTGTGATCTTACAAGTCTCATTGTTTTTATTTCGTTATGGAATAGTGGAACTTTACTCCGAACATTCCAAACTATAACGATAGTTGCTTTACACTGCATTAATACAAATGTTTTTATAGGGAGTGGAAATTTAACCGTTGATTAAAAAACAAATGATTAAGATATGACTAAAATTCATTAATTTTTATAATATGTATTTCAAGTTTTCAACCGGATTTCATCCTTTAATGCACTCATTCACTTTATAATAGTTAATAAACCCTTTAATGATACGTGTCATATTTTTATATTTAGAGAAAAGTGAAAAAGAAAAAGGGTCATTTCAATACCTAGTCACAAATCACAATAATATTAAAATTATAAAGTCTAAAATAAAATAAGCAAAAACAATTCCTACTTGCAATTCATTTATATTATCTTCTACTAAAATCTTGTGTTTTCGATCTTTCTTTTACATTTTTCAAAATAAAAATAATTTATTTTCTGGCTTTGTTAGGCTTCTTTTTGTTTTAATGGAGTAACGTTTATTTTTAAGATCTTTTAACAAGTCCCCTAAAGGGGATCTGGTAGTTCCAAAAACCTGGACCCGGATGGATTTACATTTCATCATAAAAAAATATTGGTTCTTTCTTAAATATGACTTTATCTATTATAATAATTGTTTTCATCAAGGTAGTGATATTTACAAGACGGTCACTTCTTCTTTTTTGACTTTGGTTCCGAAATCTTCTAATCCGATTTCTTTGGATGACGACTATAGGCCAATTTGTCTTGTTGGTTGTATGTACAAAGTGATAACTAAGGTGTTAGCAGGAAGATTGAAATGTGTGCTTAGCTCTATTGTTTCTCCTTGCCAAAGCGCTTTTGTTCCAGGAAGGCAACTTCTAGACGAGGTTCCTGTGGCTAATGAAGTTGTTGATTATGCTAAGAAGGAAGGCAATAATTGTCTTCTTTTCAAAGTGAATTTTGAAAAGGCTTACGATAAGGTTAGTTGGAATTTTTTGAGGTTCATGTTGATGAAGATGGGATTTGGTTCATTATGGAGAAAGTGGATGGAGATGTTACTTTTTCAAAGTAAGATGTCAGTGCTTGTAAATGAGAGTCCAACAAAGGAGTTTTTCGTGGAGAGGGGATTGCGACAAGGTGATCCGTTATCTTCTTTTCTCTTTGTATTGGTGGCGGAAGGATTGTCGGGGTTGGTTAGAAAATCTTGTGAGATTGATGAATTTTGTAGTTTTGGGATAGAAAGAAAGTGTTCCGTAGGCATACTTCAATTCGCGGATGATACTTTATTAGTAGGGGAAAGGAATTGGAGGCATGTTTGGGCGATGAAGGCAGTGTTGAGAGCTTTTGAATTTGTTTCGGGTCTTGGCATCAATTATCATAAAAGTAAATTGATTGGAATTAATACTAATAATTACTTTTTGGAAGCGACATCTTATGCTCTCTCTTGTAAAGTTGAAGATAGTAAGTTCTTATTTCTAGGCATTCCTATTGGATCAAATCCTAGGAAGCCATCTTCTTGAAATGCTTTAGTTTCAAAGATAAAGTTGCGTTTGATGGGGTGGAAGAATCGTTTTCTTAATCTTGGAGGGAGGATCACTTTATTAAAGTCAATTTTATGTTCTTTATCCATTTTCACTATGTCTTTTTATAAGATGCATTCGAAAGTGGTTAAAGAAATAATTTCTATTCAAAATAATTTCTTATGGGGTGGAATGGAGGAGAAAAGAAAGATTCATTGGGTGAGTTGGAAGAATGCTTGTTTACCTTTTGAGAAAGGAGGCATAAGAGTTAAAAACTTGGTGGATTTTAACTTAGCTCTTCTCAACAAATGGAGGTGGAAAATTCTTCAAAGAGACAATGCTCTATGGTATGATATTTTAAGGGCTCGGTACAAAGACATTTCTATGAAGGTTTTTTATGGTGAGGAAGGGAACAAAAACCCTTATGCTCATTCCGTTTGGTGGAAGGATATTTTATCAATTGGTAAAAATTCCTTGAAAGATCCTATTATTTTAAATAATAGGTTTAAGGTGGCTAAGGGTTTTTCTACCCCTTTTTGGGAAGCTAAGTGGATGGGTGCTTCGAGTATGAGGGAGGAGTTTCCGGATCTATTTGAGGCCTCTCGTTTAAATAGAGTTTCTATCGGAGATATGGGGGGATGGAGAGATGGTAGTTGGCATTGGGAGGATTTAAGATTATCCATGGCGATAAGGAAGTTTCCGAGTATGGTGGAAAGTTTATCCTCTTTATTTGAGAAGCTTGGTGTTCACGATATTAAAGAGGGGACGAAGATGAGGTAGTTTGAGCTTTTGAATATAATGGAAGGTTTTCGGTAGCATCTTGTTACAATTTTTATGCTTCTTTCAACATCCCTTATGGTCCTCCTAATAGGAATGATAAGGCTTTGGAGCTACTTTGGATCATGGAGGTGCCTTTTAAGATAAAAACTTTTTGTTGGAGAGTTTTTTGTGAATAGACTTCCTACGAAAGATCTTTTGGCCAAGAAAGGTATTCATTTTAGTATAGAAAATAGTTTTTGTGTTTTTTGTGGGAACCATCCGGAATCCTTGAAACATTCCTTCCTTTCTTGTTACCAGGTGAAGAAAATATGAAGTGGAATAACTATTTGGATAGGAAAAGTGGGGATAGAGGAGGAAGAAGGTTTATCATCTTTCATGGAATGGTATTCCTAATATTTTCAAAATATTTCATGTAAGTCCTTTACCAGGTCACATCATCCAAAATGTTAATGTGACATCAATTTTAAATGTTCTTTTTTTAAAATTTGAAATACCACATGAATTAATGATAGTATGAAATGTTAAAAATATCCCTAAGAAGAAAATAGACTAATTCAACCTTAAGAGCTCCAATATATGAGTCTGTTGAATTACGGTTGTTTGTTAAAGCATGAGAGTTGTTTAGTGGTTAATGATCGATTGGGACTTGGAGGAATAACCTTCTAGTATAGGATTCCACAAGAAAATCATGAAAGAGTTGTGTAGTAAAGGAAGTAGAAGCATACATGTTTTTTGTTAGGGAACTTATAAGTTTGTCACTTAAAGCTTAAGGTTATTATATTATCCTACATAAGAAAATATATATATATATATATATATATATATATATATATATATATATATATATATATATATATATATATATATATATATATATATATATATATATATATATATATATATATAAGGAAGTTATATGATATGGTATCTGGCTTTAATTAAAGTTGGAATAAACTATATTAGTAATTGGTGCTTTAATGTGTTTTTATCTTATTTTATCTACTGATCACTATGTGTTTCTGTATATGTACTAGTATTTAATTTGATTTGTGTTTATATAGGGTCCATTTAAATTCCATTTTATGCGAAGCAGAAAGTAGCGGGTTGGGAAGATTTCATAAATTCCATATATCAATGGAGATTGCTGTTTTCCACTATACAAAATATAAGAGATAAGCCACTTCAATAATATTTTCCAGGCTAAAGACTTAATGCAATGGATCCAAGTGGACAAGTCACTGGAAAAGTTATATTATTTTCTTAATTGCCTATTTTTAATGTGCATCAAGTTGAGTTTCTAAACATTAGCATCAACCATCAAATTATGCCCATAGGATTATGAATTACTATTGCTTTGAGAAACACCTATCTAGTTCACAGATGAAGTAATGCACCATAATCTGACTATGAATTATGGTGATTGATCTAGTGTCTTGTGCTTCATGAACACTCAAGTTAATGACCATTGAAAAGGAGAGGTATTTAGACTTTAAATAGTATGCAACTGAATATGAATATGATGCTTTAATAATTTAGTCTTTATAATAAGGTAACTGGGTTCTCATAGCTCTAGAACATTTTACCCCTTACTATTATATCAACGACCAAATATTAAAAGATCCTTAAAAATATAATTTAAAGGCCATGAACTTTCTGACGGTTTTTTTAGGTGTTTTTCTGCAATTTTGAATCCAACGATCAATGGAACTTTTAATGACATGGTTCCTATGTGTTGTTGGGATTGGGTTGTACCGAGGTTCTTAGACTTTCTGAGATGTTTTGAGGTGGAGATGCATTTAAAGGATATACGTGGAGACTGTTAGATAGAATCAACTATCTTCGTCCCAAGCTCTTGTGAGATTCATACCATGTTTGAATAAAAAATATTGGGCCTTGGCATAGATCGTAACTCTAGCCCCCAAAGACAGGGTCGACAAAGTTGAACCATGTTTTGTGTTGTTGTTGTTGTTTAGTCCATTGAGGAACAGACCTCTGATAGTGTTGCAAGTTTCATTTGCACCTTCATTAAAATTTTGATGAAATTTATTTTGTAGAGTCTACCGGATATCCTAGAGGACCACACTATCTGGTTGATTTGTGTTTTTTATTTTTATTTTGAGATTGTCGTCCTATGCCTTAGGAATAATGACATTCGCTATTGTGGAAAATGTTGAATGGAAGAGACTTTATGAAAAATGGCAAAGAGATGTTGAGAAGATTGTGATTCTGATCGCTAAGTGATAAGAAAAGTTTCAATTCCACGAGGATTAAATTAAATTTTTTGATGATCTTTAAGTGATAAGAAAAGTTTCAATTCCATGAGGATTAAATTAAACTTTTTGATAAATCATATTAAACATTTTAAAATAATGCATGAGCTATGACAATGAATGATTGTGTGTGTCATGTATAAAGTTATGGTAATAAGATATAAATAACAAAGATTTAACATATAGTCTCACTGACTTCATGAACTTTGGTTGTTTCTTTTTTTAAAATGAAGTGGTTTTGTTCCTCGATTTGACAATCTTAACCAGGGAAAATATTTGGCTAAAATTGTTTTTGTTAAATTATTCCATGTGGCTATGGAATTCATCTCTAAGGAATTAAGCATGCTCTTTACAAGATCCCTTACATAGTAAGAGAATAATCTAAGCACAAATGTGTCATCAGTTATTTAGGAGTTTTGAAATTGCTTACAACCTTAAAGGACTAATTCAAGTGAAGATGCGAATCATCTGTTATGACACCTCAGTATTGTCCAATAGATTGTGCCATTTGGAATATGATAGGCTTGAATTCAAATTTGGTGAGAGTAATCTTTGATATAATGATACTAGCATTCATGGTATTAGAATTAAATTAAACATTGGATAATGTATTGTGTATCTTGCTCAGTCATTGGCAATGCCAATAATATCTTTTTTTATAAGGAAAATATATTAATGAAGAGAACTAATGGTTCTCAAAATCTATTTACAAAAGAAGAAGGTAATTGACCTTTAAGATAAATATATCAAAGGAAATTTGCAAAACTCATAAAAGTTATAATTGGGATGAGTAATATTCTCGATGAACGACCATCTCCAAACCATATCCAAAACATTCCAAGAATCGTTCCTAAAAATAAAAGCATTTATAGACAACCAAAGATACCAACAAGTTGCTAGCCAAAAGCACTCTTCCTTCCCTTTCCTTAACCTATTCCGCTTGTCAAAATGACACCATCTCAAAAAAATCTTCTTCATGTTGTTAGCTTCAAAAACTTCCATACATATCCACTCCGCTATCTCCTTCCAAACCAACTTAGTGACACCGCAAAACAAAAATAAATGATCAACCGATTCAAAGGAATCACAACAAAACACACAACCAAAATCGTCTTCAGAAAAGTTCCAACCTCTAATATATAAAGAATCCTTTGAAGGAATACAATTAATAAAACTTCTCCAACAAAAAGCCTTTACTTTAAGAGGCACTTCCATTTTCCAAACCAAACACAAGGCTTCATTAAACTCAACAAGAGGGCCAAAAGGTGTACGAAACATACCCGATAATAAGCGAAAACTTCTCTCCGTGAAAGCCTCACCAGATCTGAACACCAAGACACAGTGTCGGCTGTTGTAGTTGTTGGCCGAATGCCAAACAACAGCGACTTCAGCTCTTGCTGCTGGAGCGCTGCATCCCCGACGACCGGATCCTCCACCCCTAAATCACCCCATGACCAATCTCCAACGTTCCATCCCCCATACAAGCTATCGAGACTTCCTTGAGACGAGATGCTTCGTAGATCAAAGAAAAAAATATTTTTGAAGCAATTATCAAAAGCCCAACTAGAATGCCAAAAAGAAGTGATAAAACCATTACCAATAGTAAATTTGAAATTGGTCAAAAAAATATCTTCCGGATAAAATTTTCCCAATTTAAAAATTTCCCACCACCACGAAGAAATGCAACTACCCTTCGCACTAGCACCATCCGAACTAACTACCTTCAAATAAATATCTCCATACCGGGCCTTCAACACTTCTACCCAAAGAGAATTCGCTTCTGACAAAATCCCCCTCCTCCATTAATGAAGTAAAGCAACATTAAAACCATCAATCCTTCTCAAACCAAGGCCTCCTTTATCAACCGGAAGGCATAAATCGTTCCAACTCACCCAATGGATTCTTCTTTTCTCCTTCGTTCCTCCCCAAAGAAAGTTACTTTGAATCAAAGTGATCTCTTTAACAACCTTGACCGGTGCTTTATAGAAAGAAAGCATAAAAATAGAAATAGAAGACAAAACCGATTTCAAAAGAGTTGATCTTCCCCCAAAACAAAGGGAGCGGTTGTTCCAACACAACAATTTTTTCTTCAACTTTGATATTAACCTCGACCACAAGGAGATTTTATTAGCCAAAATACCAATCTGAATCCCCAAAAAGTGAACTTATTATCTTCTTTTCTACAAGAAATAAACCAAGAAGACACATCCATAAAATAAGAGCTAATATTCACCCCTATGATTTTTCTTTTATGGAAATTAATTGCCAAACCCGTCACAAGTTCAAAGGCCCTCAACACCGACTTTATCGCCCATATATGCTTCCAACTACCATCACCAATCACCAAAGTGTCATCCGCAAATTGGAGAATATCCACAAAACAATTTCCATCAAAATTAAATCCCTTAAAATTTCCAATCTCGACCGATTTACTAACCAAACCTCTCAAACCTTCCACCACCATAACAAAAAGGATTAGGGCTAGAAGATCTCCTTTACTCAACCCTCTCTACCACAAACTCCTTGGTCGGACTACCATTGACCAACACAAACATTTTACTAGAGAAAATCAAAGCGTCCATCCAACGAATCCACACCTCCCTAAAACCTATCTTCTTTAACATAAACTTAAGGAAACCCCAAGAGACTTTATCATACGCATTCTCAAAATCCACTTTAAAAAGCAAGCACTCTTTCTTCTCCTTATAAGCAACATCTACCAATTCATTAGCCACGAGACACCATCTAGAAATTGTCTACCCAGAACGAAAGCACTTTGTTTCTCGAAATGATAGATTCGAGTACCAACTCCAATCTACCCGCTCAAAGTTTTGAAAAGACTTTATAAACGCAACCAACCAAGCAAATAGGCCTATAATCATCTAAGCCCAAATGATTAGAATATTTAGGAACCAAAGTAAAGCAAAAAAGAAGTGAAAGCATTAGAGAAATTAGAAGCATGATGGAAGGACTTGAAACAATTAATAAAATCATCTTTCATGAAATTCCAACACTTCTTAATAAAATGAAAGGTATACCTGTCCGGGGCCGGAGTCTTGGAACGCTCACAACCCCAAACCGCCTCCTTATTCTCATAATCCGAAAAAAGAACCTCCAGCGACTTCCTTTTTGAATCCTTAAGAACCTTAAAAGAAATACCTTCAAGAATTGGCCTATCAAAATTCGACTCAACAAATTTAGAAGCAAAATTCTCCCTAACCCCTTCCTTGACTCCCTCCATCGATTGGACTCTACCGATAGTCGAATTAAAGGAACCAATGAAATTTCACCTTCTTCTCTCTTTTAAAACCCCATGAAAAAATCTCCTATTAGAATCTTTGTCGTTAAGCCACTTAAGTCTTGATTTTTAAATAAGTATGTTCTCCTTGATTTTTAAATTCAACAAAAAATTGCTACAAGCCTTCCTTTTATTCTCCAAAATTTCGCTCACCAAAAGATCATCGTGCTCCAACCCCTCATCATCTCTATCATTAATAGCCATGGTTTCTTCCTCTTATTGTTCTACTTTAATTTATACTTCAACTTGCCTATGTTTAGGAATAAGTGTTCCAAACAAAGGAAAATCCTGATGAAACCTCCTCAAGATTCCGAATGTCATTCTGGCTCAAGGTATTCTTCGCATTCCGTTGTAATTAACTTGTGAATGCAGCATTTCTAACATAACACATCTTTTCACTATAGAATAAAAATAGATTAAATTCTTGCATGAAATATTTCACTAGTTAAGATGAAAAATCAAAGTTTAATTATACAATCACTAATGGTCCCAAAAACTGTTTTCTTCGTTATGCATAAGCAAGTAAGTATACACATTCAAACTAATAACAAATGATAAGGAAAACATTAATGTTGTGAGGATTGATTTAAATATTTTTATGAGTCATATTAATATTTTTAAAACTTTAAAAAATAATGCATGAGCTATGGTAACACATGATAATATGTGTCACATAGTAATAATATAAAATGAGAGAAATAATTGTTGATATATGTGCTTATTGGTACAACTATCTACAACCGTTACATGTTCATGATGAATTTGATGATGACAACACTATATATCAAATGACATGATCTAGAGTCTTCATGTGTCAAGAAGAAGTAATGATCAAAATTTCCTATTAAGATCAATATGTTCTTTGTGATATCAAGAGGTAAAGCCAAATTCAATTAGGACAACATCTAAGGTCAAACAACATTCGGTAAATTCCCTAATGATTTATAGTTAAGTAAGCCATGATAATGACGTTCATCAAGAAAGCTATGTCAATTCTCATTAGTTAGAAGAGTCAAGTCCTAGATGAGTGGCAAATTAATGATGAATCAATCAAGAAAATTTGAAGCTTCAAAGCCGTAAAAAGGAGGAAATGTGAAGGCTTGTTTGGTCCTATGCCTAAGTGATCAGTTTGATGTAAATGTATAAAAGTAATTCTCGAATTACTAAGGCAACTCAAATCTCTAGTCGATTAAGAATATGTTCTAATTAAATATAGAAAGGAAAAGCATTCCTTAATATATTATATATATATATATTTAATCAATTAAGTCACATAAATATTATAGGGTTTCCATTATAGGATTTGGGTTGCCGTCTTTTTAAATATCTTAATCGTTAAAGTCATTAAGAAACCCCATGAATCTTGTCTTTTTTGAGATATTACTTTTCCTACAAATATAAGGCTTATCCTGATTTTCATTTTACAACAGAAATTGAATATATATATATATATATATATATATATATATATATATATATATATATATATATATATATATATATATATATATATATATATATATATATATATATATATATATATATATATAGTCTTTCTCACTTTTACTCTCTTTTACTTCATCTTTTTCTTCTCTTACTGTAATTGTCTTAGTTCTTTGAGAATGAAAATATTTGTGAGAGTTGTTCTAGTGTTGTGGAGTTATTGTAATGCACTCTAGAGGATATTATATCTTATGTAATATCATTAAAGGAATTTGTTGTTTGGTTATTAAGATTAACGAATGAAAATCTCTGTTTGGTTCTTGATATCATTTGGTTAATATCTCTATTTGGTTTTTGGATTAGCCTGTCAAAATATCTCGCTTGGGTTAGATATTAGTCTGTTTAAATATGTTGTTTAGTTCATGGGATTCGAAATTTAAAATCTCATTTGATTGTAAGAAGGCTTATGGATACAACCTGTGAAAAACTCACATCTTTAGTGAAACTCTTAAGAAGAAACTTTTGGTGCATGTTCTCTTTCTCTTATCTCTTTTTTTCTTTACGCTTTATCTCTATCTCATAATATATTCTTCTTTCATCTATTCCACTGCTCAAACGTTTTTAATGGATAAAATTGACATAAATATTTTCTATAAAACAATTTTTTATTATTGGACTACATTTTTCAACCAACACAATTCACCCCATCTTTGTTATGTTTATTTTTCAAGGTAATAAAATCCCTAGAATAAATAGTCTATTTGATGAAATATTAAATATGACTTAGTTGTGAGACCCCATTAAACATAAGAACACTAGTCAAGCTTTATTGTCAAGCATGATAACATTAAATCATATAAACTATTTTATAGGTAGATTGATGATCACATCTTACGAATCATGTATAAGGAGTTATAAAATCACCACCTAGGTATAGATACTAGGAATAATATTTATATATGATCAGTGTGCCATGAGAATACTCCATATAATGAAATTTATGTGTTATAAGTTATTCTTGTGGTGATAGTGGTGTATACCACCCATCAACCTCAAACCACTATCTACCCAAGATGAGGAGTCAAGTACTTTATTGGTATTTCAACATTGTATGTAACGAGACGACTATAAATATGATTAATGGGTACTCCACAAATCATGTTGAGGGACATGCATGACCTAAACGGAATTTGTCCATCCTGCATAAAAGGATAAATGTCTAAAAGTCCAATATTGAACTAGGAAAGGGTGACAAACAAAATTTATGTCTTGTGTTCAATATATACATGAGGGAAAAAGGGTAATCGTACATATAATCATTATCAGAGAAATGTTTTGTCAAATTAGATAACATTTTTATCCGCTTGGGTAGCAATGACGTGTTGCAAGATACAAAGCACCATTTATTATATTAAATGTGTGATTTAATGTAATTGTCAATGTTATGAGAACCTACAAGGTCACACACATAAAAACAAATTGATGAGAGATTAATTAAATTAGTAAAACATATTAGAAGGTGTTGTCTTTCAATGCACTAACATTAGTTAGAGAAATACAAAACATCATAAGGTACGATCCATTTAAGTGCAATACGGTACACTGTAAATACAATGTGCTTAAATGAGCTTGTTCAACTTGAAACCCGCACAAGTGGTCCTATTAATAGTACCATTATACTAAAGTAAAATAGTTTTGACCAAAATTCATTTAAAAAAACCTAGTTTTCTAAAACCTAAAATCACACACACACACACACACACACACACACACACTTTTTCTCTAAGCGTTCATTTGGGTAAACTATCCCCGTGAATGTCATGTTCGTAAGGACTGAGTAAGTGTGTTTCTGTTCATGAAATACTCGTGACCATTCTCTGAATTCGACTTCAAAAGTTCATCACTACAAGAGGCAATCATTTTTCACTGATCATGATCATTCATAAGGATTCACCAAATGATTTTTTGTGTTTATCTAGTGATTTTTGCTTGTAATCTCCTTTCATATTAATCTTATGCTTTTGATTGATTTCCATTTTTTCTCAATGCGGAAAAATGGGGGGTTAAACGTTAACAAAATATATTCCATGAATTGATGGATCCGACTCTAAAACCTCTTAACTAGGTTATTGTTTAGGGTTTAGGTTATTGTTTCATCATTAACTCTTATCAGACCTTGTATTGTTATTCGTGGTACCCATTGAGCTTGGTGGCAATGATAAACCGTTTCAATTTTTCGGTGCCTTTAGTGTTGCTGCTCCTGCGCCTTTGATTGTCTCTGAACAACCTATAAGTCTCTTTGTAGGACGTTTGTCTTCTTGTTGCTTGCGAGAATGGATGAAGTGGATGATGGTCGAATATTACCATTTACTGGTAGATACTGGGATGATTGTTGAATGTTTTCACTTGGTAAAAAATATTCGTTGGAGGGACGCCCTCGATCAGTGAAGGAGGTGAAATAAATGTTGAATTTGCTGGCGGTAGAGGTTAGGGAGAAAAAGTTGCTTGAGGTGATGAAGATGTTGTTTGTCTATATGGTGGATCTTGATTATTTCTAATGATCTTGCTGGCCAGAGATCGGTGCGGCCTAGGAACTAACATCGTTGTGATTTTTCCCCATTTTTTTTTTCACCTTTTGATTTTGTTGTTGAGTGATGTGGATATGTCAAAGCATATTTCTTACAAACATCACTAATTGGTGAAATGATGAACTAGGACCCGACATGTTATTGGAATTTGGTTGAACCAATGCCTCTAGACTTTCTGAGTTGTTTGGACATAGATATGCATCTAAACGACCCTCGTGGAATCCATTAAATAGATCTTACGGTCTTTGTCCCAAGATCTCGCGAAAGTAAACCAGTGGATACTCCACTTGCTAAGGGAGTAAAATTTAGTCTTAGTTAATTCCCAAAAGGAACTTAAAAATTCAAGAAATGCAAAAAATTCCTAACGCATTAGCTATTATGAGTCTGATGTATGTCCAAGTCTGTACGCATTTGGATATTGCATTTATAGTTGGAGTTTTAGGTAGATATCTGAGCAATCCGGGAATGGATCATTGGAAAGCGACAAAAAAGGTTATAAGGTATTTAAAGAGAACAAAAGATTATATGCTCATATATATGAGGTCAGACCAGTTAGAGATGACTAGATACTCGGACTCAAATTTTGTTGGATACCAAGGTAGTAAAACATCCACTTCAGGCTATATCTATATGTTGGCTAGTGATGTAGTTTCTTGGTGTAGTACCAACTAAAGTCTTAATGCTTCATCCATAATGGAAGTGAAATTTATTGCAATTTTTTAGGCATTCAACCAAGGGATTCCCCTAAGGAACCTTATAATTGGGCTGCAAATTATGGAAGGAATTGAAAGGTCATTTAAGTTATACTATGATAATAAATAAGTCATCCTATGTTCCAACAATAATTGAAGCTTGACTGAGTAAAAAATATTGACATCAAGTTCCTAGTTATTAAGAAAAGAGTACAAAATAGACATATTTCCATAAAACACTTAGGGGGAAATTCCATGATAGCAGATCCTCTTGTAAAAGGTCTTACATCCAAGGTATTTCATGAGCACACAACTCATATGGGTGTTTTACAGTTTGAGAAATCTTTGGTTTAGTGGAAGTTAGTCATTTATGAATTTTGTGCAATATGTTTGGTATTATGTATTCATACCCTTATTTTGGATATTTTTTCCAATTAACTAATAAGATTTGATATTCATTTATTCAAACTTTGTATGATAAGGTTATTGAAGGATCTCAGTAAAGTAAAGTAGGACCAGTTGGAAATCGACATGTACATACTAACTTCATGTGATTTCCATGATACGCACTTCATGATGAATCTATGTCATTTAGTTATGTCACTATTAGTTATGATTGATATAACGAAAATACTTTTGATTCTGTATACTGACATGACTATTGGACGAGATAATTTGGATATGCTTGAAGAATATAATGACAAACTTTGAGCTCATAAAGTCTAACATGTGTCTAAGTTACATGTGACTAGTGGGAGATTGTAAAAAGTTTTGGGTTATAAATGTAATATTACACGTGTTAGGGTCAATATCCAATTAACTAAAACTATAGCGGTCTAATTAATATTAAGTTTGTGGCTAAAAACATAAATGTCGTGAAATCACTACGCCAAAAAGGCTTTTTAACAGCGCATCTTAGACAGCGCTTTTAAAAGAAAGCGCTGTCTAAGGTTAAAATAAAAATAAAACACGGAAAATGTTAAAAAAATATAACGAAAGCGCTGTCTAAGGGGGGGTTTTAGACAGCGCTTTTAGAAAGCGCTGTCTAAGACCCCCCCTTAGACAGCGCTTATAGAAAGCGCTTTTAAATATATACCTTAGTCAGCGCTTTTGATAAAGCGCTGTTTAAAGTCTTAAAATTAAAAAAAAATTTAAAACCAAAAGCGCTGTCTAATGGGGGGTTTAGAAAGCGCTTTTGGAAAGCGCTGTCTAAGGCATATCTTAGAAAGCGCTTTCCTCAAAAGCGCTGTCTAAGGTCTTATTAAAATTAAATTTCAGAGTTATATTTTCGTTCTCTGTTGTTTTTGTTTTCCCTCCCAGCGAACGAACCCTACCAGCGAACGAACCCCATTACAGCGAACTTCAATCGTTTAAAGAATCAATCGTTTTCCTTCATTCGTTCATTTGTTTCAGTCTTTGAAAGTGTTTAAAGAATCAATCGTTTCTACTGTTCTTCATTGAGGTATGTTCATTTTTTCATTTTTTCATTTGTTCTGTTTCATTTCTTCGAACAAACCCTACCAGCGACCTACCAGCGACCAGCCTGCCATTGTTTTGATACATGTTTGTTTTTTAAGAGTTTATTTATAAGCTTTGAGAAAGAACTAAGTAGAAAACATGCCATGTTACTGCTATTGTTCTTGATGTGTATGCTATTGTTGTAGTTTGTCCTGCTAAGTTTATTTATTTATTTTGCCTATTTATTTATTTATTTATTTCAGAAAAATGTGTGTGACTGTCTGAAGCTTGTAAATTGTTGAAAATATAATGTTTCTTTGTTGATTGTTTTTGTTCCAATTGATGCCACAAACAAGTGTCTTGATATTCCATATAATGTGTTTCTTAATGGTGATATGTGTATTTAGATGTTCTGAACTTTGATACTTGTAATTAGATGTTTCACGTTAAAGGACTTTGAATAAACTTTGTTAAGAGATTTTAAAGTATTTCTAGTTTAGGAATATGCATTTGCAATTGAGGCTTCTTAGAGGTTTAACCTTAAAGTAGCTGCTAGAGAGGTTAGAAGAAAATGTTTCATAATTAATCAAACCTAAATCTAGAGAAAATGTTTTAGGATCCACTACTTTTATGCATCATAGATTAAACTCGTACTAACACAATGATAATGTACTAAAGCAATAGTACACACCAAAAGATTGTTGATTTTTTGTTTAATATCCAACGATTTTAGACCATCTCTCAACAAGGACATAAAATGTTTCATAATTGCCATCGCTATATATGTTTTCAGAACAAAGTTCAGGCTGATGTAATGTTTTTTTATGTTTCTAGTTACTATTTTGAATGTAACTTGTATTCACCCTTTATGCAGGTGTTTATTGTGTTCTCTGTATTAGCTTCTCTGCTGTTTGAGGTTTTTGCTGTAGCATTTTTAAAAGGTATTCTTCTTAGTACTGGTCTTTATAATGCCTTTCACCTCTTAACTTTGATCAATCTTTTTATATGCTTTTTATTTTATTGTAATAGATTTTTGTCTATACATACATTTAGTTGTACATATCATTTATGTTCTGTTAGTGTTGCAAATTTTCTTGGTATCATCTTATGATATTTTCTTTATGTCTTTTTTGTTTTCAAATGCTGATTTTGTGAGGAACCCATATGGAGGATAAATGGTTATATGTATATGTGGAACTTCCCTTTAAATGAAATGTTAATATCGATACAACTTCGAACTTTTAAAGAGGGAAAAATCTTGGTCACAAAACAAGATTTCAAAGAAAGGGTGAAGAGTTACTTTCACAGCTTGGTAGTTGGAGGCCATAGGATTTTATTGCACTTAGATAGGCTATTCACTAGAATGGAGGGCTAATATTACACCTTGTATCCTAGGATTCAGGAGTCTGGGGTAAGTGAAAGATCAAAGAGAATAGACAGTTGCAAGGTAGTTGGACTAGATATTTTATTTATACCTGAGACATAGATTGGACGAGGAGAAGACTGTATAAGATTACTCACATCTAATTGTTGTTTAGTGAAATTGATGTCTAAGATGATTTATGACGAGCGAGGTAGAAATACTTTTATCCATATCTTATGAAGTTGACAAGATACGCTACAGAATCTTAATTTGGTTTTATACCGTGGAGGTTGACCACAAGAACAATTTACTTATCGTGAAGAGTGATAGAGATATTGGACAAATAAAAAAGACTTATTGGTAACAAGTTAAAAAATGCCATTAATTTTTCTATTATTTGAATATTTTAACTAATATATTTAAATTTTATTTATCATTAATTGAGTGTTCTTTTAAATAAGTAGGAAAACCATGGATAAAACATGGATCTGTGCCGATCGAATGACCAAAGAGTACGAGAGTGGGGTTGCGGAATTCGTTAAGTATGCTGTTCAACACGCTGAAAACCCCAGACGAATGCATTGTCCTTGCTTGCGTTGTTGTTATATTGGTAAGGTTGACGCACATGGATTGAAATCGCATTTGCTGAGGCATGGAATTGATCAAAGTTATCAGTGTTGGATATTTCATGGTGAGAAAATTAACGGGAATGTTGAATCGAGTGGAAAAAGTAATACGACCTATGCTTCATACGACAAAGACACGGAAACATATGATTGTGATCGAGTTGAAGAGATTGTAGAAGCACTGGAAGAAGATCTTCATGATTGTCCTGAAATGTTTGAGAGGATGGTAAGCGATGCAGAGAAACCGTTGTACAAAGGTTGCACTAAATTCTCAAGACTTTCTGCGGTATTAAAGTTGTACAACTTAAAGGCGGGCAATGGATGGTCGGATAAAAGTTTCACAGAGTTGTTGGCCCTTATGAGAGAAATGCTACCGGATGATAATGTTCTTCCTAATCGAACCTATGAGGCAAAAAAAATGTTGTGCTCTATTGGCATGAGCTATGATAAGATACATGCTTGTCCTAACGATTGCATTTTGTTTCGTAACGAATATGCAACGTTAACTGAGTGCCCCAAATGCGGTTTGTCTCGATATAAGAAAAAATTATCTCCCGCAAAAGTCTTATGGTATTTTCCGATAATTCCGAGATTTAGGCGCATGTTTCGTAGTGAAACCGATGCAAGACATCTTACTTGGCATGCAGATGAAAGAATCACCGATGGAAAGTATCGGCATCCGGCTGATTCACCACAGTGGTCGAAGATTGATAATGATTATCCTGAGTTTGGATCAGAAGCAAGAAACCTTCGATTGGCATTATCTACTGATGGAATGAACCCACATGGTCTTCAAAGTATTTCACATACCACATGGCCTGTGATTCTTATGATTTATAACCTACCTCCGTGGCTATGTATGAAGCGTAAGTACATGATGTTATCTATGTTAATCTCTGGGCCTAAACAACCAGGTAATGACATAGACGTATACTTGACACCTCTGATCGAAGATTTAAAGATTTTGTGGGAGAACGGTGTGGAGGTTTATGATGGATATAGGAAAGAAAGTTTCAATCTGAGGGCGATGTTGTTTGGCACAATTAATGATTTTCCAGCATACGGGAATCTATCTGGGTATAGCATCAAGGGTCAACGTGCGTGTCCTGTTTGTGAAGACGGAACCGATACGATCCGATTGGAACTTTGCCAGAAGAATGTGTTTCTCGGTCATCGTAGATTCTTACATTCTAAACATCATTACCGTGGGTGGAGAAAAGCATTCAATGGAGACACCGAACATCGTAGAGCTCCACCCGCATTGTCAGGTGAACAAGTTTTTGAAAAGGTGAAAGATGTGCGTACTGAGTTTGGCAAGCCTTTTGCACATAAGATTGTGAAAGGTGGGTGGAAGAAAAGGTCGATATTTTTTGAATTGCCATATTGGAAGTCTTTGTACGTGAGACATTTTCTCGATGTTATGCATATTGAAAAAAACGTATTTGAAAGTGTTATCGGTACATTACTCAATATAAAAGGCAAGTCTAAGGATGGCCTTAAAGCAAGGGAGGACATGTTAAAAATGGGAATGAGAACTGAATTAGCACCCGTGAAGAAAGGAAGACGAACATATCTACCACCTGCTGCTTTTACTTTATCTAGAAAGGAGAAAAAAATTTTGTGTAAGTCTCTGAGTGAAGTTAAGGTTCCAGAAGGATACTCATCTGATATCAGAAGACTTGTTTCTATGAAAGACCTCAAGTTGAAGAATTTGAAGACACATGATTGTCACGTTATAATGGAACATTTTCTACCGATCGGTATACGTTCTATTTTGCCAGAAAAAGTAAGAAGTTCCATAACTAAATTGTGTTTTTTCTTTAGGTCAATTTGTGGTAAGGTGATCGATCCCGAGATGTTACCAACACTACAAAAAGAGATTGTAATTACCTTGTGTGAGCTTGAAATGTATTTTCCTCCGTCTTTTTTTGACATAATGGTTCATTTAGTTGTTCATCTTGTGAAAGAGACACAGTTGTGTGGACCAGCTTATATGAGATGGATGTACCCTGCTGAACGGTATATGAAAATATTAAAAGGGTACGTGAAATCCCGAAGTCGACCAGAGGGTTGTATTGTTGAACGATACATTGTTGAAGAAGCTGTTGAGTTTTGTACTGAATATTTGTCTAACGTTCAATCGATTGGACTCCCCAGAGCTCAGATTTTCGACAAAATGGAAGGTAAAAAATTAATTGGGAATAAAATTGTGACAATATCAAGGGATGAACGGGATCAAGTTCATTTGTATGTTCTGCACAATAATAATGAGGTTGAGCCATATGTTGAAATGCACAAGGATGTACTCCGAAGGTTAAATCCGAACAGAAATGAAAATTGGATAGTTATAGAGCACAATCAAAGTTTCATACAATGGTTGAAGGATCATATTTACTTGAAGCGCTCTTCAGATCCTTCTTCGGTAACAGAAAGGTTGAGATGTTTGGCATATGGTCCAAGTTTGCATGTGTTTTCTCATAGCGCATATTCAATTAATGGATACACATTTTATACCAAAGAACAAGATGATAAGAGTACTATGCAAAATAGTGGTGTCACCGTGCTAGCTGAAGCAATGCATATATCAAGCATGAAGGACTTAAACCCCAAATATGCAAATCTGTCGTATTTTGGAGTTATTGAGCACATTTGGGTGTTTGATTACGAGAAGTTTCAGATTCCCATCTTTGGTTGCAAGTGGGTGAATAGTAGTGGCATACGAATGGATAAGTCTGGATTTTTGCAAGTTGATCTTACTAGGGTGGGGTACAAAGATGAACCTTTTATTCTAGCATCTCAGGCTAAACAAGTGTTCTATGTGAATGACCCGAAGAGTACAAAATGGTCTATAGTGCTTTTCTCTAACAAAGTGACTGATGATAGCGGTGTCGATCAATGTGATATTGATGTTGAGAATGAGTCATGCATTAGACGGAATGAGTTGAATAGAAATGATGAAGTTGAGGATCTTATACCGGATGAGTCATATATAAGAAACGATCATAATGAGGGAATTTGGATCAATTCATCCGTACGCATTGCTAAGAAACAAGTGATTAATATTCCAACAAAGAAAAGAAAGAGATGTTAGTGACTTAGGTAAATTATCCATGGTTTCTTTATTTTATTTTTTCGATTGTTTTGATTATAAGTTATATGTGATAATGCATGATTTCCTTATTTTTTTGTTTTCAATTACTTTGATTATAAGTTATATATGATAATGCATGATTTCTTTATTTTTTTGTTTTCAATTGCTTTGATTATAAGTTATATTTGATATTTGATGGTTTCCTTGGTTTATTACAGGTTAGACATGGCTGATGACCAACCTGAGGAAGTTCCTAAAAAAGTATCCGCGGAAGAAGAAATTCGAAGAGGCATCACAGTAATGAGAAGGGTGGTCCAAGGAAGATCTCGAGGCATCATACTAGATGTCTATTGGAGCACCCAGGGACAGCTTATAGAACCTAATGGGCATACCTTAACTAGTTTTATCGGTGCACTAGTAAGGAATGAAATTCCCATTACATGTGATGATTGGAGAAACAAAGAGCTGAAAGAGTCCAAAGATAAAATTTGGAGTGAGATAAAGGTACAATCATGTTTTTTCAATTATGTTTTTTCAATTACCGATACTAACTATCAATCTGTATGTTTTTCTTAGCGATGTTTTAACATCGAAGACGAAAGAAGAGGCTTTTGTATGAAATTGGCCGGAAAGCTTCTAAGAGGGTTTCGGACATTTTTATCATCCAAGTTCCTTAAGGATGCGGATGGTAATTTTGTGGATGCGGAGCTTCCCAAAAAATATGAAAGTTTGATATCGGCTGAAGAATGGGAAGCGTTCAAATCCAAAAGACAAGACCCGGTTTTTCAAAGAATAAGTGCTACAAATCGGGAAAGAGCATCAAGTCCCGCATATCCGTACCGAAAAGGACGTGTCGGATATGGACGTTTAGAACAATCCATGGTAAGTATTTTTAAATTGCGATAACAAATTTGTTCATCATATATTAGTTTTATCTGATAAAATTGTATGACTTAATGTGTAGCTGCAGAAGGAGGAAAGTTCAGAATCATCTCTTCCTGCACATGTTTTGTGGAAGGAAGCCCGTGTGGGCAAATCTGGAGTTGCTCAAGAAGAAGTTTTACAAGTATACCAGAAATGTGTAAGTATAACATTTTTTCATTAATTGAATAACATTTTTATACACAAATATTTGACAAGTGTACGATATTCATCTGATTTTTCAGGAGGAGCTATCTCAGTCTTTATCTCCCGATGATACTAGGAGCATACTTGGTCGGGCATTAGATGTCCCTGAGTACTCTGGTCGGGTGAGGGGTAAGGGATTTGGAGTCACTCCGACCTCCATGAGTATTAAAAAAGGAAAGGCTCCTAGTAATCGGGAGCTTCATGCAAGAATGGAAGCCATGCAAGCTGAGCTTGATGCATTGAGGAGAGAAAGAGAGGCTAGCGCCTCAACAGTATACAGAGATGCTTCGGACAAAGACAGTATCAACTGTACCTTTCAGCCGAACATTCCAGAGGTAATTACATATAATTGTCTTAAATTGAACTATTTTCTTAAATTATGTATTTGACATATATACACATTAACGATTTCTTGTTATTATTGGTTTTAGGGCATTTCCCATTGTCAGCTGTATTTGTCGTCACCATACTATCGGATGGTTGGCAAGGGAAAAGTGCATAACGTTAGCGGAGTATTACTCCACACTAGAGAGCTCCCTGCTGGATGTTTGAAGGTATCAGTTGATATTGCAGTTGAGCCGAATGCAGCATTACCATATCCTAGCGATGATTCGGATGCAACAACGGTGCACGAAGCAGTAGGTTCGTTTGTTGCATGGCCGACAAACCTCATATGCGTAGGATATGAGGTATGATTAAAACTTATGTTAACTTTCCTTGGTATATTCAAAGTTTAAAATTTATGCTTAAAATTTTACTTACATATTTTCCTATGTTAAATAGACTCCCACACAATCCAAATCAAAAGAAGCTGCGATTCCACGGCATACCGAGTCCACGGTTTCAAGAAAAGAGGTAATATAAAATTATATGACATATATTCATGGAAGTTGTTACATTCTTAATTTGATCTAACTATTTATATGACATGTAGGTTCAAGAAAATGAGGCTAGCAATGCCTCCGCACAACAAAAAAAGGAGGTTAGCAACGCCTCCGCACGGGTACAAAGTTCTGGTGCTAAGAAGTCCGTAGCTAGGAAAAAACCTACCACCAAGTATAGGTCGTGCCTCAGGACATTTCTAGAGATGACCGATATACCGACCGGAGGTGTTCGGACTATACCTATGGAGGTAGGGATTTTCGGCTTTGATTACGAACAAATGATTGGTAATGAGGACTTCATGCAAGTTTTTGGTCGTGAAGAAATCGGCGTCAACGTTGTCAATACATATGTTAGGTAAATTCGGCATACTTTGTTTTATTAATTAAACAACTTATTTTAATGATGTTTACTTTATGTTAATGATGTTTTTATATTAGGTTTTTGTATGACAAATTGATGCGCCCCAATGGTTTGGACGTGTCATTCGGATTCTTAGCACCCGCGACCGTCAACTATACTTTAATGATAAGTAGACCGGATACCGTGACGGAGTACGTTCTTCGGATCCTCGTGGAGAATAAAAATGCGGAGAAGTTGTTTTTTTTACCGTTTAATACCGGGTTAGCATTTCATTCTAAATTCATCTATAATAATTATTTTCCAAGTTACCATCTAACATTTGCCTAATCATTACAGTGGACATTGGTTGTTGCTCGCAATCAATCCTATCCGAGAAATTGTGTATTATCTTGACTCGTTAGGAAATGATTGGACAACATACCCGGTTATGAAGGACCTAATTGACACGTAAGTGAGAATGTTCAAAATTTTTCTTAGTTTATGTGAATTGTTCTAATTGCTTCATTTTTATTTTATTAGCGTCCTACAAGCTTTTCGTGCCCAACGAGTTATCCAGACCTCAAGGAGGGGCGCCAACTCCATTTCATGGATTAAAGTGGCGGTATATTTTTAATTACCGCGTTTTTTATTATATTAGTGATGACTACACTTGATAAAACTTAGGATTTATAATTCATATTTTTTTTTCATATGTAGTGTCCTCTTCAACGTAATGAAATAGATTGCGGGTATTTCATGTTGAGGTTTATGCGAGATACTCTCATGTTGGGCCGATTAGAGATTCCCACCGATGTATGTATTTCTAACTTATGAGTTATTTTTATATTTACACATATCTCATATAATTAAATACTTGGAATTAATTCAAAATATGTTATATTATTATGTAGTACTTTGATGAATTCAAGTGTGCATCTTATACAAAGGATCAAGTGGACGAAATCAAAGAGGAGTGGTGTCAATACATGATAGAGCTCAAAGTGTGTAATTAATGTGTACATTTGTAGTAGTATATGTAATGACTTATAAATGTAAACATAAATTTGTATATATTTTGATACATTTATGGCAAATTTGGTTTGAATTGGTTTGAATTGGTTAGCCAAATTTTGGTAAAAAAAGGCCAAAATGGCATATATAAAATGTGATAATTGACTGCAAAAATCTGGTTGAAAACAGGTACCAATTCTGGTTTATAAACCTGGAAAAAATGTGGTTACAAACAAATCCTACAAAAAATTTCGTTTACTTTAGACAGCGCTTTTGGCAAAAGCGCTGTCTAAGGGGGGGATTAGAAAGCGCTTTAGGCAAAAGCGCTGTCTAAGGTGGGGGCTTAGACAGCGCTTTTGGCCAAAGCGCTGTCTAAGGTATACCTAAAAAAATTAAAATAGGAGGGGCTTAGACAGCGCTTTTGGCCAAAGCGCTGTCTAAGGTAGGGGCTTAGACAGCGCTTTTGAAAAGCGCTGTCTAATGTGTACCTAAAAAATTTAAATTAAGAGGGTCTTTTAAAGCGCTTTTGGCCAAAGCGCTGTCTAAGGGTGGGGGATTAGACAGCGCTTTTCACATTTTAAAAAGCGCTGTCTAAACCTTTAGCAGCGGAGGTTTAGACAGCGCTTTAAAGCGCTGTCTAAGGCTAAAAAAAGCGCTGTCTAAGATCTTGTTTGTTGTAGTGAATATAAGATTATTGTGTATGTATCATAAGTCAATATCTAATTTGACGAGTGATCGAATTAAAATATTGAAAACTAAGGAATAACCTAAAAGTTATTTATATGGGTTATATATGGTCCACATTTATAGAACGATCAAAACACACGAATTATGAGGTTTTTCTCCCCATCCCTATTAGAAGAGATTCAAGAAACGCTAAATAACTCTACCCATAATCTTCAACAATTCCAATGGTAAACTGATGTACACTTCCATTTTTATTCTTTGATTGAATTCTTATATGTTTAAGGGATGTGGGTCAATGACATATTTGACTCATAGAGATTAATTTAAAGTTTTGTTCATGATTTTTATATCAATAGAAATCATAAGGTTATGAACAAATCTCTATATACCACTACAAAATAATTTTTTTTTCTGTAATATTCATTTTACAATGACATTTCTGTTTTTTTAAAGACATTTTTGTTAATTGTGATAATAACTCCTAGATTTTTTTTTCATGAAAGAGTATCCGGGCCACTAATGCTTGCAACGTGCACTTTAAAGTTTAATAATATACATTAATACTCTTTTTTTTTTTAAATGAAAAAAAAAATCTCTTAATTCTTGTCCCAAAATTTACTTAAAATATCTCACTTGGATTATTATCTACATAAAATCACTTGAAGGCATTTATATTATTGGTTCAAATAATTAATAATTGCATAATGTTGTTGAAATACAATTCCACTCAATTTTAACTAATGTATATTTACATTTGGGTTCAACCTAAACCTGCTAAAGGTTTCAAACTATAATGAACATTTATCTGCTTTCTTCTCTATAACTATGCTCAACAGCTTCACGGTTTAGCGGTTGAATCGTTATAATAGCTTCTGGCACAGACAACATAGGTGGTGTTGCTTCGGATCCCACAATCTTTTGACAAGTCTCAAGGAGGCACTGTCTGCACTTAGGGCATGATGAGTGTGCCTTTAGCCATTTGTCAATGCAACGGACATGGAAACCGTGGTTGCATTTCGGCAAAATGCGCACCTTTTCAGCCTTTGTAAATTCTGAGAGACATATCACACACTCCGTATCCAAACCTGGTAATGTCAGGTCATTTGAATAACTCACTGTTGGGAATGTTTTGAGAGCTTTCTTCTTGATTCCTTTGTTGACCAATTGAGGTGAAGAGTTGCTGCTGGAACTCGAAGAAGCGCTATTGTTGATGGCTACGTTCGAAAGCCTCAAGGCACACCTTATAATAGAGTTTAATGCAAGTGAACAAATAAGAGCACATAATAGGACTGCAAGTATCATTACAATATTTACATCAGTTTCACTAAGACCAAAAAATAAGTTAGTTGAATTGTTGTGTGTGTGAACATAAGAGGTTGTTAATGATTGATGATCAACAGGGCCTTGGAAGAGTAACCTTCTTGTGTGAGATTCCACAAGAAGCTCATGGAGGAGTTGTGAAGTAAAGGAAATAGAAGCATACATGTTTTTTGTTGAGGAAGTTGATGAGATGAGTTAGTTCTTTAGAACATGATAAGGGACTATATATGGTATCTAGCTTTTAATGAAAGTTCGAATAAACAATTATTGTAGTTGTTGTTTTTTTATCCCTTTTTCTCCACTGATGACTATGTTATTTTTGTGCATTATTTAATTTAATGCAATCTGGCTTTATAATCAGTTAGGGTCCACTTAATGCGAAGCAGAATGTGGCGAGTGGCACCTGGATTTGACAAGGTGAAATAAAGAGATAAAAGAATATAATAGAATGTCTCATCTTTTGTGTCCCTATGAGAGAAAGAAATAGGAGCAAGTGGAACTCAAAAAAGAAAAGAAATAGGAGCAAGTGGACAAGTGAGTGGAAAAGGTATATTGTTTTCATATCTGCCAACGTCCTTTTGGTGGTGTACTCTTGTAATAAATTGGGACAAGTTTAGGTTTAAAACATTAACATCAACCATCGAATTATGGTTGGGAAGACTATAGAAAATTATTTACTTTTAAATTTCTTAAAGGGTATTTGTTAGTGGAGTTTAAATAAAAAAATTTTGAGTCCAAAACATTTCTATTTTTCTACTTATCAATTAAATAAATAATAGTCATATAAATGGTGTGACTAATGTGGAGTTTAAAGCTTTTGTTTTGTTTGAGAAATTAAAAGCTTTAAATTTTTTTAAAGTTTAGAATAAATTTAGGTAACCTTAATTTCCAACTTAAAAGTGACGGTCTGTGTTGTGGATTCTTTGACTGATCTTAGGATTTTATCTAAAGAGAGTCGAAGTCTAGAGTGATTGTGGATACTGTTTTTGTTAAGGATTAAATATTGTTAATTGTTTTAAAGGTTTATGTCTAAGTGGCTTAAAGAAGGTGACACTAACTCTAACTTCTTTCATGCTTTCGTGAAATATAGATGCAGAGTGAATGTTATCATAGCTTTCAAGGTTGGATTGATGGGGTGTCTAAAATTTGGCAAAAGGTTGTGAAGCTTCTATGATATTTTCAAAGAATTGATTTTTGCTAGACCTCGTTTTTGAAGGTGTTTTCTTCTGCTATCTTTTAGAAGACGATAACATTGTTTTGTCATCTCCGTTTTGTCTATAAGAGTTAGGTTGTATTATGTCCCCGTGTGATGATAACAAAAGTTCAGGTCCGAACAAGCTCAATTTCTCGTTCCTGAAAAGGTTCTAGAATTTAATTAGAGAAGATCTAGGGATAATATTTGATAAATTATATTGTTTTTCATCTCTTTCTCGTAGTGTTGCATCCTACTTTGTGACTTTGTGAATTTGGACTATTTTAGACCGATTTCTTGAGTGGGATATTTGTATAAGCTAATGGCTAAAGTGGCCGGCACTAGACTTAGGCTGGTGATGGATAAACTTAATTTTCCTAACCAATTGACTTTTCTTAAAGGTAGAATGTATGTCGATGAAGTGGTGCATGTGACTGAGGTTGTAGACTTGGCCAAAAGATCTTAGAAAGTGTGTCTTATTTTTAAGGTGTATTTTGAGAAAGTGTATAATTCAATCAACTTTAGCTTTTTGGATTATATGCTTAACATATTTGGGTTTAATGACAAATAAAGGTTTTGGATGAGAACACGTGTGTTCGCTAGTAATCTGGTGGTATAGATTAATGGGTGTCCAACTCAAAAGATTATCATCCAAAAGGGTTTGAAACAATAATATCCTTTAGCATCATTCCTTTTCTTGCTTATGACTAAAGGGATACGTTTCTTAGTTGCTAGGGTTTTATAGTTAATCTTTACTCCGGGTTTAGGGTGGGAACTTTAATTTGGTGGTCTCTCATGTTTAATATGAAAATGATACCCTTATAGTGGCAGTTCATAACTCTTGAGGTCTTATGTGGACATGGCTAAGGATTAAAGATTCTAAATTGTTTCAAAGGTTTATGTCTAAATCGCTTTAGGAAGGCGACACTAATTGTGGCTTATTTCATGCTTCTGTGAAATATAGATGAAGATGGAATGCTATCATAGCTTTCTAGGTTGGACTGATGGGGTGTCTAAAATTTTGCAAAAGATTGTGAAACATTTCTCTCACATTTTCAAAGAATTGAATTTTGATATACCTCGGCTTGAAGGTGTTATCCTATGCTATCTTACTGAAGATGATAACCTTGTTTTGTCGGCTCCCTTTAGTCTCTAAGAGTTAGAGTGTGTTATGTTCCCGTTTGATGATAACAAAAAGTCCATGTTCGGACAAGTTCAATTTCTCCTACCTGAAAAGGTTATGGAATCTAATTATAGAAAATTTAGGGATCATATTTCGTAAATTATATTGTTTTTCATCTCTACCTCATAGGGTTGCATCCTACTTTATAACTTTGAATCCTAAGTTTAAATCCCACACTCATTTGGGTCACTTTAGACAAATTCCTTTGGTGGGATATTTGTATAAGCTAATGGATAAAGTGGCTGCCAGTAAACTTGGGCTGGTGATGGATAAATTTATTTTCCCTAACCAATTAACTTTTCTTAAAAGGGTAATGTTAGAAGATTTAATGGTGCATGTCAATGAGATGGTAGACTTGGCCAAGAGATAAAAGAAAATGTGTCTTATTTTAAAGGTGATTTTTGATAAAAGCGTATAATTCTGTCAGCTTTTGAGAAAGAGTATAATATTATATGCTTATTATATTCGGCTTTAATGAGAAATGGAGTTTTTGGATGAGAACATGTGTGTTCGCTAGTAATATTGTGGTATTGATTAATGGGGGTCTAACTCAAAAGATTAGTATCTAAAGGGGTTTGATACAATGGGATCCTCTAGTTTCCTTTCTTTTCGTGTTTGTGATTAAATGGCTAATTTTCTTAATTGCTAGGGTTGCGGAGGTCGATCTTTACTCTGGGTTTAGGATGAGAACGTTTAATTTAGTGGTCTCTCATATTTAGTATGAAAATGATATCCGAAGAGGCACATGCTAGAAAATGATTTAGTGGTCTCTCATTTTTTTTAACAAATCAAGCATTTCTCCTTCAACTCTATCTTTTAGGAGACACATGTTAGCACCAATAGGAGTGATTTGGATAGAGAAGAAACCTTCAACATTAAAGGTTTCTTGTAAATTATAGACCGAACTCGGTTTCACGACCAACCCTACATAAGTCTTGTAAAATCTTTCCAACTCAGTATCAACAATGTTGAAGGTGGTAGTTGAAGATATGCTTCTCAACTAAATAGTTTCCTCAGGACTCAAAACATCAACAAAAGTGTTCCAACGATTTGAAATTCCCTGAGCATTATCGATCCTAGTGGTCTTTTGGGAAACAAACTCGTTGATTGGAAACCCTATGAAACCTGAGTACTTTTACATGCAACTTCGTAGCTCCTATGGAAATATTGTCTAATTTAATAGTTAGAAAATCATCATTTTAAACATCGAAGAACCTCACAAAACAATATCGCGACCCTCTTTTGTCTCACTTTGATGGAATAACAACTTCATCTATATCGCCATAAAATTGAAACTCTTGATAAATTTCCTTAGCTCCATAATGATCAAAGAAAGAACTAAAGGAAAAGGTGGAACATTTTTTTGCTTGAGTGCTCTTCCCTAGTCTTCGACTTACTCACGTTATCCCACCGGTTAAGGAAAGAAGGTTTGTGCTTCCTAATGAGTTTCTATCCATCTTCATTTACTTCAGATTCTAGGTTTGACATGGTTTGTGGTCTATTTTTAGGTTATTCATGATAAGAAAATGCAAAAAATGAGTTTGGGTTTGAACAAGGCGTGTTTAGGCTAGAGAGAAGCAAGAGTTTCTCTCTTTATATTTGTTAGATAAATGATATTCCCTCTGTCCCAAAATAATTATCGTATTTTATAAAATTATTTGTCCCAAAATAAGTGTTGTATTTTAGTTTCCAATACAATTCTAATATTTATCTTCCAATTATACCCTCTAATTAATACTCTCAATTTATTATTTTCTCAGTCTGCATTTATGATAACTCGAATACACCAATAATAAACAAGAATAGTTTGATAATAATACTATTCTCTCTATTTTATTTATTACATTTTCTTAATATGTGTAAAACGACCAATTATGATAAAGTTGAAGAATAAAATGAAGAGTTAAATAAATATTAAAAGAATATATGAATGTAGCTATATAATTATAGTATTATTTTACAAGAAAATTATTTTTCAATGGAAATTAATTTGTAGCATTAACTACAAAACATGTAATTGTAAAAGCATAAAGATAAATAGATATTTCAAATTTTAAATTTTAAAAAAATATTATTAAATACTTAAAAAAATAATTAAATTTGTATATATTTTTAAAATTTATGAATTACACCTCATTTGTGAAATTTATATTTTAAAGTATTGATTGTAAGATTTTCTTTCAAAAAGTTTGTCTCCACTTGAAGATCATATCTTTACTAAAAAAATTAGAAAAATATTAAAAGTACATAGTAAAATTTTTATGAACTTAAACTAACTAAAGCAAAATCGTAATATACTATTTAAATTTATAGCTTTTATCTTCTAGAGAGGACATCAAGTTGGTGCAAATTTGAAACACATTCAAATACTATTGTTATCATGTTTTGTGACATACTTTATACGACATATTGTAATTTTTTATTTTTATATACAAAAATACAAGATTGTGATCTTACACAAAAGTGTCATGATTTTCATTTTGTTAAAGAATGTTGCTACTTTCCTCGAAATATTCTACACTATAATGATAGCTGCTTTACACTTGCATTAATATAAACCTTTTATAGGGAGTGGAAATATAATAATTGATTCAAAAATAAATGGTTAAGATTTGTATGTATGTGTTTCATGTTTCAACTGAACACTTGCTGGATTTCATCTTTTAATAAATCCTTTGATCATAAGTGTCGTATTTAAAATATAAATCATATGACCAAATAGAGAAAAGTGATAAAGAGAAAGTGTGATTTCAATACCTAGTCAGAGATCACAATAAAATTAAAACTACAAGTATTCCTACTTGTAGTTCATTTATATTATCTTCTTCCAAACTCTTGTGTTTCAATCTTTTTTATTTTATTTTATAAAATTGAATTAAAAAATTTGGCTTGTAGGCTTTTTATATTTATCTTCTGGGTCTTGTTTTTTCAACAACAAAATCATCTCTCATTCTATCAAAAGCTAAAAATGATACTAAAGACGATTCACTCCTCAAATTCTACCTCATCATATTTTGGTTCTGTCTACTTCTCCAACTCATCTCAAGAAAAAAATTCATCATCTACTATGTACATATTTCTGACGATTGAATTTATTAAACAAAATTCATCTAATTTATCTAAAAAAAATTCATCATCTACTATGTACATATCAAAAATTGATTGCATGTTTTGTCAATTATATCCTTTCACCAAAATATTTTTACACTACATTATGTATAAAATAGTAATTAACAAATGTTACAATTATAACATCCTTATTTATTATCATTATATTCTCTATCTTCATTCAAATATTACATATACTTATTCTCTTTCTTCATTCAAATATTACATACACTCATTCTCTTTCTTCATTCAAAATCAAATCTCTCTCATATTTTTTTCCACATTTTTTCATTTTCATTTTTATTTTTCTCTATTTATTTATTATCACTAAAAATACTAATAATCTATTTTTTCATTTTAATAAAATAAAAAATTTATTTATCTCACGGATCACTATCAACATAGTATATATTTTATTTTAATAAATATTTATCTTAATTTGAGAGACAAAATTCTTATTTTAAATATTAAATATTTTTTATTTTTCCATCTCATAATTCTTTTTTTTTTCTTTTTTATATAATTATTTAATACAATTTAATTTATATGATTATTTTTTATTTTACAATTAAGTATATCATTTTAAATTTTATATTTGTATCTAAATACATTTTAAATTGTATGATTTTTTTTATTTCACGGGTCATTATTGCATCCATTTTTTTTTCTTGTCTTCCACTTACGAGTCATTTTTTTGGCATGATTATTTAAAACAATTGAGATTGTATAATTATTTTTCAATTTCCAATTAAATAAATCATTTCAAATTTACATACATACATACATACATACATACATACATACATACATACATATATATATATATATATATATATATATATATATATATATATATATATATATATATATATATATATATATATATATATATATATATTGTATCAAATATTATTTCTATTTCACGGGTCACTATAATCACAATATATATTTTATTTTAATCAATAATTATTTTAATTTGAAAGACAAAATCATTATTATCAAATATTAAATTTGTTTTCATCTCACGATTCATTTTTTCTATTTGTATTTTAATACAATTGAATTTATATAATTATTGTTCATTTTAAAATTAATAGCTAATTGCAAATTTAGATACATATATAAATACATTTTTTAATATTCTCAATTTACATTTACATTTCAATTTATTTTATACCGTATCTAGTTCATATAAAAAGTAAATTCATTAATACAAAATTCATCTAATTCATCCACCAAAAAATCTATCACATATAAAAAGTAAATTAATGAATTGAACTAAATCCATACATTTATATGCATGAATTGATCCAATCCATCCAATGTATTTTAATGATCCAAAAAATTATTTATTTTTAAGAAAATAATAAAAAAATTGATTATTTCAAAAAAAAATCGAAAAAATTAATTAATTTTTTCCTAAATAAAAAAAAACAATTTTTTGAAAAAATACAAATCTCGATTTTTTTTTAAAATAGGATTTTTTTTCTAAAATACAAATAAAACTGATTTTCTTCCGTTTTTTTTTCAAACATAAAAAATAGATTTTTTTCCGAAAAATACTATAAAAAATTGATTTTTTTTTCGCGAATACTAAAAAAATGATTTTTTCGAAAATACATATAACCAATTTTTTTTTGAAAATTAAAAAAAAAAACTTTTTTTCACGAATATATAAAAATCCATTTTTCACAAAAACAAATAATCAATTCTTTTAGAAAATACAAAAAATCATTTTTATTTTCAAAACACAAAATTAGATTTGTTTTGTAAAATACAAAAATTTGATTTTTTTTTTTAAAATTGATTTTTTCTAAAAATAATAAAATTTATAGTTTTTTTTTTTGAAATAAAAAATCGATTTTTTTCGAAAATGAAAAAATTATTATTTTTTAAATATAAAAATATTTATTTAAAAAGAATCATTTTTTTATGAAAATAAAAACACAATTTGTGAATGGATGAGTATTCATCCAGTAAAAATATGTTAATGGATGAATTTTATCTTTAATGAATGGATTGAATTGAATTTTTTTTTTAAAAAACTTTTAGTGGATTGTTAATGGTCTAATGGTTGTTGTCGGTTCTACTCTTTTAAACATGCTTTTTTTCAGATTTATTTCTCTTAGAAGATGATTTTTATGCAAAGGTTGCTGATATGGGAGCTTGGTGTGGCGAGCGATGGATATGGTTGTGCCATTTTGACGGCCACCATCTTAAGCAAACAGTGGTTGCCCAACAGGCCGAATTGCTGTTGTTATTGATGCAGGTGCAGCCCCGATGTTATGCTGCCGATAATTTTGTTTGGTGGAGACATGTTCATGATTTTTCGGTTTATAATGCTTATATAGCAATTATGTATTGTGAGGCTCATAGAATGGACTTAAACGATGTCATTTCAACGACTTTATCTCGTTTATGCAACTCATAAGTGCATAGTAGGATTTTAGTTTTTGGTTGGAGATTGATTTGGAATAGGCTACCTACAAAGCTGTAATTGTCGAAACATGGTATTTTGACGGGGCCTCACTACTTGGTGTGTCCTTTGTGTTTTGAGGTTGAAGAGAATTTGAATAATCTCTTTCTTAGGTGTCCAATTTCAAAGTTATGGTGGAGTAAAATTTGTCTTTGGCTTCGGGTGGACGACGTTTCTTCATCTTGCTCTATTTTGGAGTGTCTCTTCTTGTTCGATAAATCATGTAAGTCGATTTGGGTTGATTTTTTAGTTTGGTTATTTGTTGGGTTATTTGGAGTTGTAGGAATGATATTCTTTTTAACGATCTTATTTTATCGAAGTTCAATGGAGTGGGGTTTATTAAGAAGCTCTCATGGGAGTGGTTTTTTGTGTTCTTTAAAATAAGGTCTAGTGTTTCTTGGTCGGATTCTTGTAACAATCCAATGATTTATTTTATGTAATTTTCGGATAGGCGTGTTGGTTGTTTGGTGTTGGAGGTTTGTCCCTCTTTATTTTTTTTTTGTATCTTTAGGTTATGCACCCCCAATACTTCTTATTAATCTAATTTTGCTTAAAAAATTGAATATCACACTTGTTTTAGTGTGTTTATCGCCATATATTCTTGCAATTTGTTTTTCCCTCTTTATCTTTTCTCATTTCTTAATAATCCCAAAGGGGAAGAAATATACTCTCTGGAGGATTCTACTCATTATATTTGTTAGGAAGAATTAAATCTTAATTTCTTATTCTTCTCTTACTTTCCTGTTCAGACACCCTTATATGATGTTTTGTCATCACCAAAAACGAGGTGTAGTTCTTTATTTGAACAAGTTTTGATGATGACTCAACAAGATCAAACATTATGAAAATTATCCAAGAATTGACCTAATTAAAAAATCATGACATGAAATTTCTAATGATAGTCTTAACAAAGATCAAATATTATGAACATAAAAAATGTGTAACCTATTATAATTTTTAGAATTTATAGTTATGTACATCTATTCGCGCTGATTTTCGCACGAACAATCTTAAGCCTCCTATTGTAGATTTACTTGCAGGATCGGCTACAAAATCCTAGACTAAGTGTTCAAGTGTAGAATGTTCGTAGAATGATTGGTTGAGAGGTAGATAAGAAAAATAAAGTAGAAAACTTCTAATGTAAAATAAAGTAGAAAGCAAGGAACAAATAGAAAAGACTGCAAAGATAAATGACTTTAAATGAAAATGACTTGTGAATAAAATGACATTGAATGTAAATGGTTTGCAAGCATACATTTTGAGGGAGTAATTCGTTTCTCTAATGCTCGGTACTTTGAGTGTTTTCCCTTGCAATCACTACTACGGAAAACCCATTTAACAATGATTGAGAAAGACATATAATGACGTGGGTGAGAGCGTTGTTATGTAGTGTGTTGTTGTATATGCGGTACTTATAATCATGGTCATGAGACCGTTATTGTATTCTAGAAAGTGTGCACCATATCACAACCGTTATTTTAAATACCTGTTGTTGTATATGACTACCTATAATCACAATTATTTTAAATAACCGTTGTTGTATGTCTTTTAATAAAATAAAAAAATTGAAGCAACAAAAACAACAAGAACATCCAAAACATCAAGAACAACAACAAGAACAACAATAAGAACAACAACAACAACTACAACCATAAGAAGAAGAAGAACAACAACAACAACAATACAACAACAATAACAATAATAACAACAAGAACAACAATAATAAAAAAGAACAACAAACACAACAAAAAATAAAAAAGATCACCAACAACTAACATTGCTAACTCGAATCCATATTTTCCTTGTCTCATTAAAGTTGTAAAAGAGATGATGGAGTTCTGAAATTTGTTCTGAAAGTTGGAGGTAAAAGATGTAATTCGACTAAGTATTAGGTTTCACGCGGATCACTAATAGTTGTGTCTTGGCCGTTGATAATCACTAAATGAACAGTCACGATTTATTTAAGGACAAAGCATAAACTCAATAAGCACACCACCTATAATGTTGGTGCTAAGACTTGGAAAAATAAGTAAAAACAAAAAATATTGGTGTTGAGACTTGAACCCATGACCAGATGTTACCTATGATCACAATTATTTTAAATACCCGTGGTGAAAGGTTAGCATTTTGAAAAAATAAGTAAAAAATGCTACCTATAACCACATTTTTTTAAATACCCGTGGTGAAAGGTCTGTCAATATTTTGAAAAAATGTGAGTAATATGATTAAAATAAATTCAGAAAAATACAAAAACACGAAATTTAATCTAATTAAGAAAAATAAGATTTTTGAGATTTTTTTTTTTTGGAATTTTTTGAGACTATGAAAACAGTAAAAAATTCATTAAAAATAGGAAAAAAAAATGAATTTGGGGTTTTGAGGGTGAAGTCCCGTATGGGTTTATTGATCGCACGCTTTTTCTGCTTCAAAAGCACGAAACAAATTTAAAAAATGAGACGATTTCCCCTGAAACCGGGTTTTCCGACCAACAAAACCTAAAACTAATCTGTAGGCTATAACAACAGTTGTCTAATTTAACCGTTGTAAAATTATTTACAATTTATTTTTTATATAATTGACTTAAGTGACACAAGTTTAATGTACTCTAAAAATGGAAAAAATGTAGCTGTAGGGAATCAAAGTTTGCTACATTTCATTTTTTATTATGGTGGTTTAAGTCAATTGTCATTAAATGACTGTTTATACATTCAACTTTTGATTGGGCGCAAATTTTTTAACCTATTACAACGTTGAAATGGATAAGTGGTAAGCATGACGTCGTTGTTTGTGTATTTTGTAGTCGTGAATGTTACAAGTTGCGACATCTAAAACTAAAAATGAACTTTACTTAAATAGGGAAATAAAAATAACTACCATTCCATTTTCATTGCTTCAAGGCATGACACATGTCGAACCACATCCTTTGTAATTGTTTGCGCCCTTGCCATTTTCAAATCTTGCCAGCGTAAACTATTTTGGATTTGTGCTTTATCACATTTCTCGTCAAAGTCCTTCGACAATGTTGTCCTTGTTCATGTCTCCGACACCCCTTCGTCGACTTGCTCCAAACTCTTTTGTTAGGATTCCATTTGGCGCTTCTTTTGTCAAATGCACAGTCGAAAATTGCTAGTCACCAACGTCAAAAAGAGAATACACGACCTCTTCAAGCTACCTTTAATAGGTTACGTGCTTTTTAAACTTTTTAAATAAGGCTAAAAAAATCTTGAAAAAAATTGGACTTTAATTTTAATATCTAAGCCTATGTTTTAGAAGATCGACGTATGACAACTCTAAAAAAGTTTGTCTGACACGTTGATATTGTCTTTACAACAATATTTGGTAAAAAAAATATTTGAAAAGGGAATCGTATGTTTCATACTTTACGAATTATTTTTCATTATTCTTTAATATTACTTCAAATTTTTATATATTTTTATTTTGCATAATTTAAATATCATTAAAATATATTGGATATTATATATATATATATATATATATATATATATATATATATATATATATATATATATATATATATATATATATATATATATATATATATATATATAATTAAGAGTACAAGAGGTACTGAATCCTGATATACTTTACAAGGTTAAAACAAATCCTATGGACCAACGCATCAAACCTAATAGTCAAATTTCACCCTAGGATTACTACCACAAGCTAACCAAAGTCACAACAAGAATTTGATATTACATACAACATTGATAATAGAGGTAATGACATTTTTTAACATTAAATCATTCCTTATTACCATAAGCTCCACACTGTTGCGATTCAAATCAAACTCGCCTTAGACCTCTTCACCTTCCTTCTCCCAATTACCCTAAAGTCAATAAAATTACAAACACAATTAACAAGTTTACCTCATTTGATCCCAACCAAATGAAAACTCTCTCTCTCTCTCTCTCATACCTTCTTACTAACTCTACAAAAAAATGAAAGAGAGATTTGTTTTTATTGAAACAAGACGCACATACCTTCTCATACCTAACATGAATCACTCCTCTCTTTGCAAGTTGCTCTTTAGTTAGAAAAACACCATCAACTTAGAAGAACAAGACTTAATTAGAAAAACACCATCAACATTTTTTTTCATCTATAAACATGAAAAGTACCAAGAGAGGAAGAAATACCTTTCAAAATTTCCAACAACTCTACACTTTGATTCATCGCCTCCACGTGATCAACTTGAGCACTTGAAAAGCAAGACACTGCTACTTACCATCTACCCAAGCTCATCATGTGTCAGCAATCAACACATATTTGTGCGAGCAATCTTGGAAAAACATAGGGAAGATAAACCTTAATGATGAATTCCATAACCAACTATAATACCAAAAAAGAACCGAAGTTCCATCCTCGGTCCTTATTAAAATATTCTTCGCAAACCATATGTATATTGGACGATAACCTCCCATTCTAGAAGTGCATCTTGGCATTAGGAAGCATTTAAATGAGTTTGAAAATGAGTTAACACCATATTTGCATTGAAAAACAAGTTTTCGGGCATACAAGTCAACACGGGCTGACCTATGCATGAACAAGTCGGTCTATATGAGTTTCAACTTCAATATAGGTCGACACATACAATCTGCAGGTCAGATCATATAGAGTAATATTGAAGCCTGTAGGCTCGGCCCATAGGCCGCCTTATAGGTTGCATAATAGGTCGACCTAATTACCTTTATAGGCCAACCCGTGACTTTCATAGGGACCTATGCGCATTCACAACTCAAACATCTTATTTTTGGTCCAACTTATTGCATTCCTCTTGCTCATTTTTCACACACACACACACACACGTATATATATATATATATATATATATATATATATATATATATATATATATATATATATATATATATATATATATATATATATATATATATATATATATGCACCTCATTCTAGCTTAAGGGTTTTGTAGAGATTAAAACCTAACGAAACCAGATTACAAAGTTGTCCATCATTTTCAACCTTTCTTCTATGCATACACATTATTGAACTACACATAATCATTTTTCGATTGGGTGACCATCTAGATTAGGGTTGATAACGTTCAATTAAGTTTTTGTGTAATCGAGAATATTGGGAATGGAACTTTATGTGTTTCAAATAAGAAAACCAAGACGGTGTTTTCCTTCAAGATCGGTGTGATTTGAAGGTTTTGGACAAAATCACGTCAACACAAATTCGACCGAGTGAAGGCCTTGAGACAAGGTGGTTTCCTTGCAAAGGAGTAGCGCGGGATGGTGAATTGTGTTCAGGAATCTTGGGTTCAACAAGTTACGTCCTCGGGATGACTGGAGGATTGTATCCGCATTGTTGGTAACTTGATCAAGCTTTCAATCAAGGGTTTGGAGGTGGAAGAATCAACACAAAACAATATGATTTTTGGGGTTTGCATTATTCATCTCTTTTATAAACGATTTTCCAAAGAAAAGGTTAATTGCAAGTATCTCAATTCGATTTCGGATTAAGGGTAGGCGTACCCATAGCGAGGTCAATTGGGGAACTGTCTAAACAAATCTTGGTATATCTCTCAATCTCACTATCTCTTTATCGCTTTAATTGTTGTTTTCAAAATTTATCGAGTCCATCGTTGTTTGATCATTTCGATTGGAATTGTTTTTCTATTATCTTTTAAAAGGGTTATTGTTGATATAATCATTATAACTTTGATTGTGATTGGTTTTTAACATCAACAAAAAAAATTAAATTCCAATTACTTTCGATTGTAAGTGTTCGATAAATTATTTGTTCGTGTTTTAATTGTATTTTGGTTCATTGGATATACACGTTACAAATAGCATTGCATTTAACTGATTCATATCTTGATTGTTGTTGAACATTTAAGTTCATCTTCATTCTGTTTAGTTTGTCATACGTATATTGCTTTTTGATAGTAGATTTGGTTAGACGATTCGATCCGGGTCGTTTTTCCGCTGCACTATATTTTTGAAAACAAATATTTGCCAATGTTTTTGGTTGTAAAATTTGTGATCTATTCACCCCCTCTAGATCGAAACATATCGTCTAACAAGAACCTAGGGGTGGCAAAATGGATGGATTGGATGAATTTGGATTTGATTGTTAATAGGTGGATCAAAACAATTCATTAATCCATTAACAAACCACTAAACCGTTCTTCAAAAAATCCAATCCAATCTATTCATTAAGAGATATAATCCATCCAATCCATCCATTAAGATATTTTTAATGGATGGATATCCATCCATCCACACAATTAACTTAAATATTTTTTTAATTTTATGTTTATTTTACAAAAACAATTTTCTTATGAATGTTTTTTAAATTATTTTAGTTATAAATATCTACCTCTCTTATGTCTAATGTAACAACTTGATTAATTTTACTTAGATTAACATTCAAATTATAACCAAATAACTTCTTTGTTAATTAATTTTATCCTTTATTTGAAGAAAATTAAAATTCAACATGGATCAATTAAGTCATTTTAACGTGAATCGTAAATCAAATATAGACAAATTCATTTAAGTCTAAGCAAATTAATTTTACCATGGAGTAAACATACCACTCTGCATATTAAATTAACTATTGGCAGTTGCTGTTGACCTATAATATTGTTTGTAAATGAAGCAAGTTATTGTTTATGGGTTGTTTTACTACTCTTATATATATATATATATATATATATATATATATATATATATATATATATATATATATATATATATATATATATATATATATATATATATATATATATATATATATATATATATATATATATATATATATATATATATATATCACCAATAACAAATATTTTCTTCACATTTTTTTTCATTAATGTAAAGAAAAAAAACTATGAGTGAATATTGTGAGAAACAAAAATGTCAAAAAAATTGTTTAATTGTAGATTTTTAATGTTTTTATAATAATTTTTTTAATAAGTAATAAACAAAAATCCATTGGATTTATAAAATGAGATGAATGGATTGAATGCATCCATATAGTTTGATTGATGGATTTGACCAATCCATTAAATTTGTTTTTTTAATAGATGGATTGAATGGATAAATTATTGGATGGATTGAATGTTCTCTTAATAGATTTTATTGCCACCCCTACATGGCATGCAAGTGAAACTAGTTCATAAACTTAACCACTTCATCTTCCAACAAGCTCCAGAATTTATGAATAAATTCAAAATTTAATCCATAAGAACCTGAATTTTTTGACCCTTCTCAATTCCACGCACTGCATAAAAAAAACCTCAAATTGCATGGTGAATACCACCCACATCAAAGGTAAAAAAACATCTCGCAACAATATTTTTGCGGGATAAACAGAATATCCCGCTAAAACGTTAGTCACAAAAAGTTGCAGGGTGTAAATCAATCCGCAAATTTGTTGGGTGAAAAACATCCCGCAACTTTGCTAAGTGCAAAACACCCCCCAACTCACTTTCCAAGATATCAGTAAAAGTACAATAGTGTTGTGTGTCAACTTGACATGATTTATCACGCAACTTTGCAGTGTGTATCAGGGTATTTTGCTGGGTGAATTTCAACCCGCAACTCACTTCAATGCTGAGTGAATAGCACCTCGCAGACTGTATTCACTATTATAAAAAATATATGTATATTATTACAAATATTAAATTCATATTTGTAATAATATAAATATAATAAATAATATAATTTTAAAATTTTAATTAAAAAAATTAATTTCAGAATTAATTAAAAACATTAAAATTCATAAATATTAAAAATTAAACTTAATTAAATCATGTCATAATTAAATAAATCTATAATTATATAAGTGCATAAGAAATTTAAAATTTATAAATATTATTAATCAACCATAAAGTCGTAACTACAATTTTTTTCATCCTCATTCTCGTCTATCCTTCCGCCACCACCACCAGATTGTTGTCGCTGCAATAATTCTAAGATTTGTTGTTAACACTCTACACAAAATTTATAAGTTAATAACACTTTACAAAAAATAATAAACATGTAAGAAAAGAAAAAATTAATAAAATAATAATAATAATAAACATAAGAAAAATTAAAAACAGCTAGATAAAAAAATGTTAGAACAAATTAACATTATGCTATAAAATAATATTAAGATTCTCATTGTAAACTAATATAACAAAAAGGAAAATTAGAGGCCCTATGTGTATCATTCAAATTCTACCCGATAATTATTAACGAAATCAGAGTATAAAACTTCAACTAAATAAATTGAGATGATACATTTCAACTTTTAAAACATCATTAAACACTACTTTATGAATTTTAAAACAACTTAAATTCATCAAAAACAACTTAAATTGTATTCAACATCACATAAACTTAAGAAAACCACAATCCTTTAATTAAACAATTTAAAATTCAGTAACTATAACAAAAGCCAACATCAACATAAAACAAGCATTATAATCATGCCAATTAACAGAGGCAACAAGGCATAAGCCCTAAACGTTATTTTTGCCAATTCCAAGCCAACTTACCGAGCAACCAGCTCCAACTTGAATAATGATATACTATGCGACTCAACATGATTATCAACCAAGAAAAACATAACAACATAATGACATAACAACATTCAACTTTGGTCAAAGGCCTACAACTCATAATATTTGCCACTTACAAGGAACTGCAACATGAACAACAAACAACAACTTTACAACTTATAACAAAGCAACACAACAAAAACAACCAAATCTACTACATTCCTATCCACCCAAGTTCCGACTAAATTGATTAATTAAACTAATTAATGTGCTATATTATTACTACTTATTAATAAGTTATTAATATGCTTTTGTTAACTCTGTCACAACAACCAATACACCCACCTGCTACTAATCTCATACCACTGTTAACTAATTTTATTCTACTAATTCCTTTTTGTATCACTTATTAATTATCTGCTAATTAATTATTAGTACATATCATACTTCAAATAATATTTCCCAAATTAATTATGCCACTGGAATTAATTAATGATAATATAAGTTTAGCAGACAACACAAAATTTCAACACAAAAACCAGAACAATAACTCCTCCCAGACCTGGGTGCCCCTCGTCACACACATCACGGTCGTCCCAGGGATGTGACAGTCATCTCCAATCCCAAACAGTCGTCTGGCTTTAGGGACGGTCGTCCCACAACCAAATTTGCTACGTTATCTGTTTCTCTTGTTTCGTCTCTGTAATCTCTTCACGATTTCATCTCAGACCAATTTCAATAATCCAGCACGGCGATTCACTACAACTCAACACAGACATAATTTTCTTAATCACCTAAACAAATTATTTATCACAAACCACTTATTCATCAAACAACTTATTAATAAAAAACAACTCATTTATCAAAACAACTCATTCTTCCACAAAAAGCAACAATTAACAACAACAAATTATGTACCCAATCCCAATACAAATTCATCATATATTCCTGATTATAAGGTTAGAATCCCCCTTACTTTTGGATTAAAGACGACTCTAACACTTTTGGATTGGAACCCTAGCTTTTGCTTCTCCTGTGCACTTCACCTAACTTCCTTTTTTTCCAACTTTTGTTCTTCTTACTGTTAACCTATTTCCACTAATTCCATTTAACTTATAGTTTTATTTTAATTAGTCTTAAAATTCTATTGGGCCTAACCACACATCCGCCACAATTACTACTTCTAATCACCAAACAAGTCTAATTATCAAGCTACCACATTTCTACTAATAACCCATAACTTAGTCCAAATAACAACAATCCAACTTAATCAACTTAAATCGACTTATTCAACTTTATTCAAACCAACTTAGCAACTCAACAAGAACCAACACCAAACATACGACAATATTTAATTAATTAAATAATTAAATAATCAGGGCGTTACAACTCTCCCCCACTTAGAACATTTTAGTCCTTGAAAATCTTACCTTTTTCAAACAACTCGGGATAAGATTCTCGCATCTTACTTTCCAACTCCCACGTCATACTTTTTCCGACTGCTCCCAACCAGACTAATTTCACCAACACTATCTCCTTGCCTCTTAGAGTCTTCATTTCACGATCCGCGATTCGTACAGGCATTGTCTCAACAGTAAGATTATCTTGTACTTGCACATCATCCATACTAATCACATGAGATGGATCTGAGATGTACTTCTGAAGTTGTGACACGTGAAACACATCATGCAAATTCGACAGATTAGGCGGTAAAGTCACTCTATAAGAAACCTTTCCAACTCTGTCTGAAATCTAATACGGACCAATAAAACAAGGAGTAAGCTTTTTAGACTTCAACGCTCATCTAACACCGGTTATAAGTGTAACTCTAAAAAACACATGATCACCAGCTTGGAATTCCAAATTCTTCCTTCGCTTGACATCATAACTCCTTTTCCGACTTTGAGAAGTTTTCATCTTCTCTCGAATCAACTTCACTTTCTCAGTAGTCTCTCTAACAATCTCGGGTCTAAGCACTACACTTTCTCCAGATTCATGCCAACATAAAGGAGTTCTACATCTATGACCGTACAACGCTTAAAAAGGTGTCATTCCAATACTAGAATGGTAAATGTTATTATAAGTGAATTCTATCAAAGGAAAATAAGTATCCCACGAACCCATTTGCTCAAGAACACATGCTCTCAGCAAATCCTCTAACGACTGAATAGTTCTCTCCGTTTGACCATCTGTTTGAGGATGATACGCTGAACTCAACCTCAACTTAGAACCCAACGACTTTTGCAAACCTTCCAAAACTCATAGGTATACCTTGGATCTCTATCCGACACAATACACAAAGGCACACCATGCAACTTAACAATCACGCGAGTATAAATCTCTGCCAACTTAGATACTAGAAAAATGAGTTAATAGGAATAAAATAAGCCGACTTAGTAAGCCTATAGACAATCATCCAAATCTAATCATGTCCTCTTGGAGTATTAGGCAATCCCATCAGAAAGTCCATTGAAATGCTATCCCATTTCCATTCTGGAACTTCTAATTGCATCAACCCTGCAGGCTTCTGATGTTCAACTTTCAACTTCTGACAAGTTAAACATGCATACACAAAACATGCTACATCATTCTTCATCCCAGGCCACCAGAACAAATTCTTCAAATCTTGATACATCTTTGTAGCACCTGGATGAATACTCAACTTACTTCTATGACTCTCTTCAAGAATCATTCTCTTCATCTCCACATTGTCTGGAATACAAATTCGATCACGGAAGCTCAACACACCTTACACATCCAACTTGAAATCACTATTCTCAGACTGATCGATTCCCACCATCAAATCTACCAACTTCACATCTAACTTCTGAGCCTCTCTGATACTGTCTAGAAAATCATTATTAATCTTCAACATTCCCAACATAACACTCTTCGGTGTCACTTTGCAAACTAGAATCATATCTCTGAATAGTTCAATTAGTTCCAACTCTTTAACCATCATCGCCAAAATATGCAACGTTTTCTGACTTAAAGCATCAAATACAACATTAGCTTTACCTGGATGATAGTTCAAACCAAAATTACAATCCTTTAATATTTCCAACCATCTTCGTTTCCTCATATTCAACTCCTTCTGATCAAACAAATACTTTAAACTCTTATGGTCACTAAACACTTCAAATCTAGAACCATAGAGATAATGCGTCCAAATCTTCAACACAAAAACAACTGCAGCGAGTTCTAAATCATACGTAGGATAATTCTTTTCATGAATTCTCAATTATCTCGACGCATAAGCAACCATCTTATTAATCTTCATAAGCACACCTCATAAACCCATCATAGAAGCATCACAATAGACCACAAACGGTTCCCCTGCACTCGGTAATGTCAAAACTGGGGCCGACGTCAACTTCTTCTTTAATTCGGTAATACTTTGTTCGCATTGAACATCCCACACAAAACCCTTACTCTTACAAGTCAACTTAGTCAATAGAAGTGCCAACTTAGAAAAACCTTTGATAAACCTCCTATAATAATAAGCTTGACCCAAGAAGCTTCTAATCTCGGTAACTGACTTTAGAGTTTTCCACTGTAACATAATATCAACTTTAGATGGATCCACAACAATGCCACCTCCTGAAATGACATGCTCAAAGAAACTAACATCCTTTAACCAAAACTCTCACTTAGATAACTTCTCATACAACTTCTTCTCTTTCAAAACTTGCAATACTAGCTTCAAGTGTTCTACATGCTCTCCTTCCGACTTGGAGTAGATTAAGAAGTCATCAATGAACACCACCACAGATCGATCCAAACAGGTATGAAAGATACGGTTCATGTATTCCATAAATACTCCTGACGCATTAGTAACACCGAAAGGCATCACCTAATACTCGTAATGTCCATAACGTGTTTTGAACACCGTCTTCTGAACATCCTCATCTTTCACCTTAATATAATGATAACCCGATCTTAAATCGATCTTGCTAAACACATAAGCACCTACCAATTGATCCACCAAATCAGCTATTCTCAGAAGCAGATTCTTGTACTTAATCGTCACTTTATTCAACTGCCTATAATCAACACAAAGTCTCATACTTCCATCTTTCTTCTTCACTAACAACATCGGAGCTCCCCACGGTGATACACTAGGTCTCACAAAATTCTTCTCAAGTAGCTCCTCTAATTGCTTCTTCATTTTCGACAATTCAAATGCAGACATCATGTACGGTTCTATAGACACAGGTCTAGTACCAGGTACAAGATCGATCGCAAATTCAACTTCTCTCTTTGGCGGTACATCAGGAATTTCATCAGGGGAAACTTCAGGAAATTCTTGCACCACTTGCAACTCTTCAATCTTGGCTTTGGTCTCAATGGACAACGTCGCCATCAGTGAAAACATCTGAGCTTCTTCTTTCATCAACTGCTACAATTCTCTAAAATACAACAAACCAACTCCTTCCTCTTCAGGAGTAGAAAACCTCACTGACTTACTATAACAGTTGATATGAACATAGTTGTACTCTAACCAATTCATTCCCAAAATCACGTCCATTCCGGTTAACGACAAACACACCAAATCAACCACAAAGTCTCTATCAAATATAGACAACGAGCACCTTAGACATACAAGAGAAGTAGTCACTGATCCCTTAGCCGGAATCTCGACGACTAGTTCTCCATTCATAGCAGACAACTTAAGACCCAATCTTTCAACACAATCAACAACAATAAAATAATATGTTGCACTAGTATCAATAATACTAATTAAAGGAGTACTATTAATGAAACATGTGGCTCAGATGAGTCTATCCTCATAAGCTGTCTGAGTCCCAGCCAACACTAACACCTTTCCCATTTGTGCCTTCTTTGGCTTCTCACGCTGACTACCAATGTGTCCTTATTCACCACAATTGAAGCAGACCATCTCTTTATGCTTGCATTCAGATATTGCTTGCCCAGTCTTACCACAACGAAAACACCTCTTAGCCCCAGCAGTACACACATTACTCTTGTGACCAGGTTTCCAACATTTGAAACAATAATACCAGCAGGAGCATCTCCCTCACTAGTTCTTTTACCATCATCGAATTTCTGTTTACCTTTCCCAGCGCGAACATCATAAGGCTTGCCACGATTCTGATGGTGTTTGCCTTTCCTCTCATTAATGATCTTATAATGAGCATTATTTTCCTCCTCATAAATTCCTACAACTATCGACCAAATCGGCGAAGGCACGAATCTTCTGATATCAAACAACCTTCTTAATCTCGGGACGCAACCCATTATCAAACTTAAAACACTTTGAAAATTCAGCATTCACTTCATTGTAATGCGGGTAAAACTTAGCCAGCTCAACAAACTTCGCAGCATAATCAGTAACCGACATGTTACCTTGCATCAGCTCGAGGAATTCAATCTCCTTCTTTCTGCGGACATTCTCTAGGTAATACTTCCTCATAAATTCCCTACGGAACACAACCTAAGTGATCTCGTCAATTGCAGCATCCAATCTCTGATGAGTCTCTAGGCACTAGTCATCAGCTTTGACTGCCAACATATGAGTCCTATACCGAATCTTCTACGCTGGAGTGCAATCCATTACACGAAAGATTCTATCAGTCTCTTTCAACCAAGCCAATGCTGCATCAGGGTCATACTTACCCTTGAAGGTAGGAGGATTCTCTCTCTGAAAAGTCACCAAACTACGAGATCCAGCATTCTCACCAGCGTTCGGAAAATTCTGCACAGTCCGAGCCATTGCTTGCATAGCAGCAACCATCACAACATCGTTCCTTCCAGACATCACAACTTAATTACTACAACATAACAAAAGTTAGAAGTAGCTAACAATACTCGATCGTTAAACGACTACGACTTGATAACTTGGCCAGACAGATCGACCTGCCCTGATACCACTAATGTAACACCCCAATTCTACCCGATAATTATTAACAAAATCAGAGTATAAAACTTCAACTAAACAAATTGAGATGATACATTTCAACTTTTAAAACATCATTCAACACTTGACAAGTCTTTAAAACAACAACTTTATCACAATGCAACAAATTCATAAAAACAACTTAAATTGTATTCAATATCAAAGCAACTTAAGAAAACCACAATCCTTTAATTAAACAACTTAAAATTCAGAAAATATAACAAAAGCCAACATCAACATAAAATAAGTGTTATCCCCCCAAGTGCTACATATCAGAGCGACAACACCGACTCAAATCTACTAAGGTACTTCGTCCTACTCTGGATTACATGCATGTTACCAACAAAGGACAACATTCAAACAAAAAGGGTGAGATATCTAATATTATAATCAAGCATATGATAAATAACATAGTGAATTAGATTACAAAAATAACCACTTCACAAACAACCAACAACTTAGGATCAACATAAAATACAACACTACAACATAATATGCGACTTGATATGCAACTTAGACAAATGCGATGCATGTGGTACCAACAAAGCAAAACTCTCAATTTATAATCATGCCAATTAATAGAGGCAACAAGGCATAAGCCCCCAACATTATTTTTGCCAATTCCAGGCCAACTTACCGAACAACTAGCTCCAACTTGAATAATGATATGGTATGTGACTCAACATGATTATCAACCAAGAACAACATAACAACATTCAACTTTGCCCAAATGCCTACAACTCATAATCTTTGCCACTTACAAGACACTGCAACATGAACAACAAACAACAACTTTACAACTTATAACAAAGCAACACAACAAAAACAACCAAATCTACTACATTCCTATCCACCAAAGTTTCGACTAAACCGATTAATTAAACTAATTAATGTACTATATTATTACTACTTATTATTAAGTTATTAACATGCTTCTGTTAACTCTGTCACAACAACCAATATGCCCACCTCCTACTAATCCCATACCACTGTTAACTAATTTTCTTCTACTAATTCCTTTTTATATCACTTATTAATACTCTGCTAATTAATTACTAGTACCTATGATATTCCAAATAATATTTCCCAACTTAATTATGCCACTGAAATTAATTAATGACAGTATAAGTTTAGCAGAAAACACATAATTTCAACACAGAAACCAGAACAACAATTCTTCCCAGACCCGTGTGACCATCGTCACAACTGGGTGCCCCTTGTCACACACGTAACGGTCATCCCAGAGATGTGACGGTCATCTCCATTCCCAGAAGGTCATCTGGCTTTTGGGACGGTCGTCCCACAACCAAATTTGCCACGCTATTTGTTTCTCCTGCTTCGTCTCTGTAATCCATTCACGATTTCATCTCAGACCAATTTCAATAATCCAGCACGACGATTCACTACAACTCAACACAGTCATAATTTTCTTAATCACCTAAACGACTTATTTATCACAAACCACTTATTCATCAAACAACTTATTAATAAAAAACAACTCATTTATCAAAACAACTCATTCTTCCACAAAAAGCAACAATTAATAGCAGCAAATTCTGTACCTAATCCCAATACGAATTCATCATATATCCCCGATTATAAGGTTAGAACCCTTACTTTTGGATTGAAGGTGACTCTAACACTTTTCGATCGGAACCCTAACTTTTGTCTGTCCTGTGCACTTCACGTAATTTCCTATTTTCCAACTTTTGTTCTTCTTACTGATAACCTATTTCCACTAATTCCACTTAACTTATAGTTTTATTTTAATTAGTCTCAATAATTCTATTGGGCCTAACCACACCCCCACACAATTACTACTTCTAATCACCAAACAAGCCCAATTATCAAACTACCACAATTCTACTAATAACCAACAACTTAATTAATTCAATTAATCCAAATAACAACAATGCAACTTAAATCAACTTAAATCGACTTATTCAACTTTATTCAAACCAACTTAGCAACTCAACAAGAACCAACACCAAGCATACGACAATATTTAATTAAATAAATAATTAAATAATCAGGGCGTTACATTAGACATCACGTTTCACAGTACATTCTAGATTTCTATGATGAAAGGGCTATTGAAAGTAGTTTTAGGACACCAAAAGCTAAACCAAACACACAATATTGATAATTCACAAAACTAGCATAATTCATTTTTTAATTCTGTTTTTAAATAAGTAATAATAATTCGTTAAAAGAAAATCATTTTTAATTCATTTTTAATAAATAATAATTCACTTTTAATTGTATTTTTTAATAAATAATAATTATTCATTTTTTAAAATAATAATAATATATCTATTTTTAAAAAAAATAAATAATATGTTTTTAATAATAATAATAATCTAGTCAATAATAATCTATTTATATATATATATATATATATATATATATATATATATATATATATATATATATATATATATATATATATATATATATATATATATATATTATACATAAATCATCCCTAATTTTATCATACAACTTAAAAAATTAAATCCAACAAAAAATAAACCTATAATATGTGTACCATAAAAGTAAGAACAACTTATGAATAAATTCTTCAACAAATTTACGGATTCACCAACTAACAACAACAATACTTGTTTCTGATTTACCCACTAACATCAACAACAACAACAACTTCAAGCATAAAAAAAAACAATTTCAAGTTAGTTCTTATTATTTAAAGAAGAGGAAAAAATAATTTTGATTAACAAAGAAAGAGGGATATACCAAAAAATACCAATATCAACAACTTCAGATATAATCAAGAAAACATTTGAAGAGAAGATGAACAAATTAGTTCTTTTGAGAAGATGGAAATTTTTATTTGGAAAAGAGAAGGAGGGAAATGAGAGACTTGAGAGATATGAGAGAGATTTGAGAGATATGAGAGAAAGATAAAAGGTATATCAGAAACAAGTATTGTTGCTGTTATTTGGTGAAACTCTGCTCCTCACTAAGTGAACTTTTAATTTCCCACCATATTTTCTTAAGATATGTTGCGGCGTGCTTCATCCTGCAACGTATATTTCAAAAAAATTTAAATTCCCTCCAACATTTTCGTGATCTAAATTAACATATAATTTGTTTCTAAAATTTTCTTTGTTGAGGAAGAATAACGGCCAACAAGTGCAATTATTTGTTGTTTTCTTGTAGTGACATAGCAAGCCTAATTTGCTTTATTTATATTTTAAAATATTTATTGTGAGATTTTATTATTAAAATAATGTATGGCTCCACTTGAAAATATCTATACTGCCAAAAGGAAAAATATCTTAGTCTAAAATATAATGTATGTCTCCACTTGAAAATATCTATACTGCCAAAAGGAAAAATATCTTAGTCTAAAGTTGAATGTCTAAAACCTTAATGATAATAAATAATATCTTACTATTTTAATTATAACTTTTATCTTTTGGAGAGGAAATGTAGTTGGTACAAATTTGAAAGAAACTCCGAATATTGTTGTTTCAATGTTTATTTTATTTTTAAATTTGTCATTATATACGGTTTGTTAAAGAATAGTGCTACTTTCCTTCAAATATTCTAAACTATAATGACAGCTGCTTTACACTTGTATTAGGATATATATTGTCTATTTGATAACCCCATTTTAAATATTTTATATTTTTGTTTTTGTTGAAAATTTGAAGATTTGAAATATCACACAATAAGATATTTATTTTTACCTTTATTATATAAAATGAAGTAAGATATTCAGCTCCTTTACAAACCTTAATTACTTTCCATTTTCTCATTATTTAATGAATAAATGATTTTGATATATTTAATTTGTTCCCATACCTCAATAATAAAATAAATATCTCTCCATCTTCATTCTATTTTCTATTGCTTACAATAATTTCTTATAAAAAATTACTTTTGTATTTTTATATATAAAAGTAATTTTTTGAGTATTTAAATCAATTTGTATTCTTATATATAAAAATATTTTTTTTGAATATTTTGTCTAATTAAATTATTTAAAATAAATTTAGTCTAATTTATTTATTTCATATAAGAATTAAATGGTCAACAATTTATATATATATATATATATATATATATATATATATATATATATATATATATATATATATATATATATATATATATATATATATATATATATATATATAAACTTTTTTTATGATGATAATTTTATATTTTATATTGATTTTAGTCAGTTTTATTTTTTGAAATATTTTATTTACTTGAGATTATACATAATCATTTGAAACCGTTAGATTAAAATTGTTCATATATTTTAAAAATTAATTCTAAAAATTAAAATAATAAATTGACATATATTTCTTGAGTGATATATAAACATTTTATATTAAACAGTACAATAATAGTGTTACTCCATTTTATACAATAAAGATTTAATAATATTAATTTATTAATATTAATATAAAAACATTGTAGAGCATATGCTCCTTCTTTAAATGAATTTATCACAATATACCAAGATTTACTATAAAAAAAATCAAATAAGTAAATGAAAATCTTCGTATATGTAAAAAGGAAATAAATCACGTTAAGCATTTAATTATCACACATGATTTTGTTTATTATTTTTCTAATAATATGTTTGAAAATGACCAAAATCTTCCTTATTAATCTGCAATGAGCATAAATGGACCAGCATGACACTAAATGCGGATGATAGTCTAATTAATAATATCTACTTTGTTTTTTTTTTTTATAAATATTTTTCCAATGAGTTTGTTTGATATATATGCGCCTCTTCTAATTGAATTGCTTTTCATTTTATAAGAATATAGATTTTGTATCGTTCTTTTATAGGCTCTTTCTTTCTATGCTTACTAATTTTGTCTTAATGTTCAAAATAAATAGATAATTATAAGAAAATATATAGTTATGAATTAAAACTAAAATTTAAAATAATAAAGTGACATAACTCTATATTTCTTGATTTTAACTTTCTTGATCCAAAATATTGGAAAAATTAATATTCCTAGGCAATATTTTTATGAACTCATTTAATATAAATATCCAACCCCTAATTCCCTATTTTTCTTAATATACTATTATTATAAATAGGTGGGCGCTGTCAAACTAATGTATTGCGAATTTTGAAAAATAAATTGAAGCTAAGGTTGCTATACTGAGTTGAGTTCAAGAATGTATAGAAAACGTGTCAATAGTATTTTTGTTTGAAGTTTATATATTTTTAATACAAATATTTTTAATTTTATTGTTACCTTTTAACTGAAATATGTAGGAGTATATCTTCCCCAATCAATTTTTTCTCATAGGCAATTATATGTTGCATTGTCAAGAGTTACTTCAAAGAAATACTTAAAGATACTGATAACCAACGGCAAAGATGAAGATACAAATATAACTGAAAATATCGTTTACAAAGAAGTCTTTCATGATGTTCAGTAATTAGTTGTTTACTTACTTCTCGATATGTATGTCAATTCATTTAATGATATTGAAAATTTTCTAATTTAAAAGTTGTTCGATATTTCTTTATATTTTAAAATTTATTTAATTTTATTTTTGATATTGGAAGCTATTTTAATTTCATTATTTCAATAATTATATCATAGACATTATTAAAATGATATATATATATATATATATATATATATATATATATATATATATATATATATATATATATATATATATATATATATATATATATATATATATATATATATATATATATAACATACTTAAAATGTACGTGCATCACACAGGTCAGGGTCTAGTTTTCTTTAATTAAAAGAATTGATTTCTTAGGGTTCAGACTACCACAAAAGCTGGCAGTACAAATCATACTTATCTTTTCTTTCTTATAACCCATTGTTAATTTTTTATTTATTAAATAATTAATATATTTAATCTATATAATATAAATACTACGTCATATATTATATAATCTAAATACTTCACATATTTTACATCACCAAGATCTTCTCGTCGTAAAATATGATAGTATATCAACAAGAAGAATATTTATGTGAGATTGTTATCTTAGAATTTTGACATAAAATATAATGTTAATTATATAAAACCCCTACGTTTAGTGCAAGATTCGGTTTTGTCCTTTGAAGTTTTTTTATAAACTCCCTCTTATAAAATAAAAAATCATATTTCACCACCCTCTTTTACTGTGTCCACTGTTCATCATCTTCCCCAAACCCTAAATTGAAATATTCATCTTCAAATTGAATCCAAAATCTTAAAAACCCAGAATCTTAAAATCCAGACTCAATTAAACATAGAAAAATGAACAAAACCCAGAATCTTAAAAACTAAATTCAAAATTCAAAATCGTTCAATCCTTTCTGCTTCTTCCCCAATTGTTTATGCGTCTTCGAATTTCTGCGTCTTCCCAAATTGAAAATTCAAAACCATTCAATCCTTTCTGCATCTTCGAATTTCTGCTTCTTCCCCAATTGTTTATGCAAAATCAGAACAATTCCTCCTTTCCGAACCGTTCAATCCTTCCTTTCCGAAACCGACGGCAAAATCAGAACAATTCCTCTTCCCAACATTTCCAGCCACAATCTTCTAATGAAGACACGAAAGAAAGAGAGATTCAGTGAGAAACAGTTGCGAAGAAGATGAAGTGGGTTAAAGAGCAAACCCTAAGCATTTCACACTTTCTTTGTTCAATTTTGTGAATCAATGTAAAAATTAAAAATGCAAAGTTGGTTTTCGGGATCCAGTGAGGACGATCTGAAGCCTTCGTCGTCTTTGCTCGCGGATTGGAACTCATACGCTTCTACTCAAACCTCGCAGGTTGATGATCCCTCCAATTTCCCTTTTGATATTGAATCTGCCGTTAGGGGTTTGGATGGTGCATCTGAAATGGGTTTGAATAAGATGAAGTGGGTTTAAAGTTTTTTATTGATTTTTTGCAGGAAAGGGGAATAACATGAATCCTAATTGCACAGACAGTAAAATGGGGTGGTGAAATATGGTTTTTGATTTTATAAGGGGGAGTTCATAAAAAAACTTTAGGGGGTAAAAATCGAATCTCGCCCTAATGGCAGGGGGATTTCATATAATTAACCCTAAAATATAAATAGCACGTAAGACATATAAGTATGCTATGATGATAAGAGGTGAAGCCAAATATAGTATATGAAGACTATGAGGTGATTTGATTTTGAAATGTCGAAAGGTGATATGGCAATTTCGGTTGAATCTTGTAGCCAAAGGTCAAGGGTATTTGTGGAGTCTCCGGTCTTAGTGAAATTTCAAAGTGTTTTAGTTGGTTATTTTGCTTAGTCGAAAGAGCGAGGATTGGATAAGATCAGGTGGTTACTCAAAGACACGTGGAGGTTCGTCGAAGACAACGACTACATGGAAGTAAAATGTAGCGTGATGAGTTTAGTCGACCGTTGTAGACAATTATTCTAGACAAATATTTAAGTAGACACTTACTTAAGTTGTAGGGGTTGTACTAAAATTCTACAAACTCAAAGTATCAAAGTGATTGAGAAACGAGTGAAGAAATGTACGTATGCATTCCACACTTATAAAATTCCAAGTCTTTTATGCATTTATGTTACATTTTGATTTCAATCATTTAACTTTAAGAACATTTACATTCCGATTTTAGTCAAGCTCAAATTACCATCTTCCAAACATTGTGTTTCGATTTCCATAGTAACATGATATCCAAAGATTATGATTCACATAAGTATGTTCCGGGATATTTTCGAGTTTAATCCCTTATTAATAGAAACTTGTTTTGTTTACCAAATTTCCCAGTAAACAATTAGCACGCCTAGTGAGACCTTTTTGTGTGAATTTTTACTTTTCATTTCAAAAAATATTATTTCATAATTCTTCATTTCATTAACTTCTCATTTTGTAAGTGTGCATTAGAATAAGAAGTGGTAAGGTAACCAAGAGAGAAGTTAGGAAACCTACAAGAAAATACGTCAGGAGAATGGTTATTCCGAGAAACAACAATGAAGAACAACCCTCTAATAACACTGGGGCATGCACGGTCGATGTGACATCAACTGAGCTAATTCCTTCGATTGTTAGCACGATAGTCATACTGTCAACGACGATTGTGCCATTAACTATACAAGAAGGGAAAATATCCCCCTTCAATAACCCAGAGTCATCTAGTGACTCCTAGACCAATTCTGGAGACAGAGTTTAGGCCTTTCGCCATAAGTTTTACAATGCCTATGGAAGGGCGTGAAGAACCTTGTGAGAATCCAAAATCAATGATAGAAAAGATACATAGTAATTCGTCGACATTTTCTGAACCGATGAGAAAGCATATTCATAAATCTTTGCATCTAGCTCGGACATAGGTAACCAGGGTCGAACCATACCACCCCATATGGGGATGGGATTTAGTTCCCAGACAATGCCAACGTTTACGACGAATTTTGTAATGGCTATGAGATAAGAAATGAATGAGAGTAACCATGATATGATCAATACTATTACTTAATAAATAGGCACTATATTCAACCCATTGATTCAAAATACGAATCAGAGTTACCCAATGTTGGCAACTCAAATGAATTGAATTTTTGAGTTTTTCAGTGCTCCGCCAGCGCAAGTTCGATCCATGTACAACCCCAAATTGTTATGAAAGTTAAAAAATGAAAGAGTAGTCTTTGAGGAAAATAAAATAAACTAGGGATAACAATATGTGCCCCAGGTAGTCGAACAAGAGATGGCTAGGTAAGGAGAGCGTCCACCGGTCATAGTGGTTACAACCATTGTCGAAAGGATAATGACACAGAAAGGTGTGAACATGGGTCTGCAAAGGACAAATTACACATGTTCTATATTAGAATATGTGTTGCAGACTAAACTGCCAAGGGGATGGAAGGTCCCTAAGTTCACCAAATTCGTTATTGATACTAATGATTCTACAGTCAAGCATATTTCCTGATATTTAATTGAGGCGGGAGACGTAGCTAATAATGAACCTAAGGATGAGATTTTTTCCTATTTATCTCACAAAAATGCCTTTACATGGTTTACTACCCTCTCTACCCATTCCCTTAATAATTGAACTCGATTATAAAGGCTATTCCATGAGCAATTTTACATGGGGCAATATCTAAGATTAGCCTGAAGAAATTGTCTAGTGTGAAGCGAAAATTTGTTGAATCAATCGATAATTACTTAAAACAATTACGATTATTGAAAACAAGGTGTTTTAATCAAGTACCTGAACATGAGGTTGTCAAAATGGACGCTGGGGATTAGATTATTCTATTAGAAAGAAATTAGATAACACAATATCTAAAAGATATGACCCAGTTAGTGGATAAAGCCTGACAGGCCGAAAGACTAAAGGCTGAGAAAGTTAGAGTGAACAGGGGTAGGAAGGAGTGTGTGGCCTACGTAGATATGGGAAACAATGACTTGACACTAGATGTCGAATACAACCATGTCGAAGAGATTGAGGTCGATGTGGTTGAGTTAAAGCCAGGTCCCCCATATGTGTGTAAATTGCTCACGCCTGCAAATGGGAATAAGCATTCTGAGCTTGAGAAAAATGATAAATTTTTTCTAAGAAAACCTATACCTTCGACATGACCAAATTTGATGAAATTTTTGACTTATTGGTCGTAGAGGGTCAAGTACTTGTGCCACCAGGAAGAAAAGTACCACATTAGAACAAAGACAAAAAAACGATTTCTACAAATATCATAATTTTTTAGGGCATAAGACCTCATAATTCTTTCTTGTAAGGGATCTTGTTCTGAATGATTAAACGAATGATGGTTAAAGTTTTCCAAAGACAAAGCTCTAATGAAGATTGACATTGACCCACTGCAAGTCTGGGAAGCCAGTTATGTGGAGCCAATGGCAATCAACATGATCGAAATTACTGAGGATTTCGACATGGCGAAGTTTGAGGACAGTGAGAACGAGATTGAAGTTATGTATCCAAATGTTGGAGAGGGTTTGGTGGAATTTCTCCACAAGTGCAAAGCTAAAGATTTAGAAATGGTGTTGTGCCCTAGGTGCAGTGCTATGTTTGACAAGAAAGCAACGAAGAGATTCGAGAGCACCCAGTAGGGGGGTCCCAAAGAAGAAGGAACAAATCACTAATCAACAAAAGGGTAGACCTGGTACTTACGTACCCACATCCAATTCTCCCCAGGGGAGGTAGAAGTAACTTGCTGACAAATAACAAGTTGGGAATCAAAAGTGGAGGAATCTTGAAATGGGCTGAGCCTTTTATTTGACCTATTAATAAAACTTCCAAATGTCTAAAAGGTGCTCATATGGCCCTAGTAATTATAAAAGGAAAAACTCGATGTCAAGAACTCAATAGAGGAGATTCAGAGAAAGAAGAAAGTTGATAGGGAAGCTATATAATCAAGCAACAATAAGCCATACCAAATTTGGGTGAATGACCAGGTGAAGAAACTGGTGGGAAGATAATTGTTTTATCCTAAGACATGCCAGTTGAAGGGAAAGGTGAATGAAGAAGTACCATCAAAGGAGGACAAGTTAGTGATATACAATTTCGACTATGGGTCAGAAGATGATTTTGACGTGTTGTGCAATGTGGTGTATGTACTTTCTAAGGAGTATGACTGTGTTACATAAGTTGCTGAACCTGAAGATTGTGAGGAAGAAGAGATGGGGAGGCACAAGTCGGTATGCTATTTCGTGATGAACAACGATTGTATTGAAGAACAAAATGCATATTTTGAAAGTCCTCATTAGGTAATGAAGAGTAATTTAAATCCCCTTTTTATAAGGGCAGATGAAGAAAATACTACGGTGAACCAAATTCTAGTAAATGAAGGGGAAACTATGAATTTAATGCCTCATTTCTTGTTGGGAAAGATAGGGAAGTTCGAAATGGACTTGAGGCCCCATAACACGATGCTATCAAATAATAAGGGAAATACATGACAAACTATGGGTGTTATCCAAGTTGATGTAACAAAGGGATCTATAACTCGACCCACAATTTTTATGGTTATAACGTCCAAGGCTAGCTACAGTTTAATTCTGGGTCGAAAATGGATACATGGAATGGGAGCATCACCTTCGTCATTTCATCAAAGGATAGCGATATGAAGAGATGATGGGATGATTGAGAATGTTAAAGTTGATCAAGGATACTACATTGTGGAGGTGAACCACATAGACAAAAGAAATTTTGATAAGAATCTAGCCAACATAGAGCCTTGCACACCAGTAGGGTTAGCTTACATGCCTTTAGAATAGGCATTTTACTCTCTTATACTCCATCCAACCCATGGTTTTATGTGGGACATGGATATTATTGGTGAAATGACTTATGACATGATCCGACCAACTAGTTGGGCGACGAATTTGATGACGATGTCTGAATTTGACATGCTGAAGCAAATTTCGACTTATGTAGCCAAGAACATATTAAAATCGGCCTTAGAGGGCGAAATACATCACATGGTTGTCGAAGCCAATGATTTAGAAGTGTTCGACATAAGTCAAAGGATAAGCATTGGATCAATACTTGTCGAAGAACTGTGATTAACAAGCTCAGAAAAGGATGGTCTAAGAGAGTAGAGGATCAATTGCATCTATGATGATGAGCCTTTTGGCTTTGAGAAGGATTATGTCACGTCAACTACAAAGATGCAATCTCAAGATCCACTCGAAGAAATTGACTTGGGCGATAGAACTACCCAAAGGCCGACTTATAAGAATTTAAATATTGATTTGCATGGGATTATAACGAAATTCCATGTTTCAGTAGAGAAATCATGGAATTAAGACTGCCAATAAAGCCTAGGAAGAAGCAAGTCAAGCAGATGCGTAAGCAATTTGCATCATAGGTCATGTTCAAAATAAAGAGGAGATCAAAAGACTCCTAAGAAGAAAGTTCATAAGAAAGGTAAGGTATGTCGAATGTCTTGATAATATCGTTCTAATGATTAATAAAAACGGAATGTTAAGGGTCTGCATCAAACCCAATGACCCTCCTTCCACCCTAGCTACTTAGATGCTTGAACTGGAATCTTCCCTCGTGGAAGAGAGCAAGAAGAACCAGGAGACATGCAATGATGTTATTGAGGTGGACCACCACTACTACAGAAAAGGCATTTAACAATGGTTGGGAAAGATATATAACGACGCATGTGCAGACGTTGTTTAGTAGTTTTGTTGTATATGTGGTACTTACAATGACGGTCCTGGAACCGTTTTTGTATTATAGAAAGCATGCATCATTTCACGACGGTTAATTTTCACAACCGTTGTGATATAACTAAAGGTAATCTAGTTCGATTCTCAGCAACAACATTTTTTATTTATATTATTCTGGTTAGCATTCAATATACAACTGCGATTAGGTTTTATAACCGCTGTCAAAACCTCTGTTTTAAATATAAAATTTCCCTGCTAATCAAATTCTTCCTATATTTTATCCTGTCATAATAGCTTCTGTTTACATCAAATACAACTCTTCCTATATTTTATCCTTATAGATGAAACAGAGAATTTACATCACAAGCTAACAACTAACATTGTTTAAATCAAATACAATACCTGCATCAAAAGCCAATATTATTGATTATATTATATGCATCAAACACAATATCCTTTACATCAAATACAATATGTGCATCAAAAGTCACAATTATTATTTACATATATGCATTAAACACAATATCATGTACATCAAAAAATATGTGCATAAAAAAAATATGCTAAGGAAAGTCACTGATAAATCAAACATCAGGAGGACACTTAAACACATTGTGAATATACGCCCAACGTTTACGAAGATCTACAAAGTCCTCATTGGGGAATGTGGTTTGGTCATTAAACATCTACATAAGAAAGCGCAAAAAATACAATATGATCCATGATCATAATTCAATAGTCAACTTATATATTAATATATGTAAACATCTTATGACATATATACCTTATCCCATGATTCAACAATGTCACCCTGGACAATGTTTAACATGTGTTTTATGACATAATATCCATACTCGTAACTCCTGGGTTGTTTCCTCGTCTACAAATTTAAGAATAATATAATAACATGGATATAACCACACATGAATATAAATAAAAGAAACAGGTAACCGAGCCACTTACATTTGGAGCCATCCATGTAGGCTTTTTTCTAATATTCCTCATCATATTAACTTGCTCCACATAATTGTACATTGAAAATGAATTAACATATTACATGATAAACTAATTACAATTAATGTCAATGAAAATTATATTAAACATAGGCACTTACGTTTGAATATTATCTTTCATTGATTTGTAGAGTGGATTATGCAAGGAACACAATAATGTCACAATATTTGTCATAAATGATATTATGATCAATTGTCAATGAACACGAGAATATATATATATATATATATATATATATATATATATATATATATATATATATATATATATATATATATATATATATATATATATATATATATATATGATTAGTTTGCACTAAAACAAAACTAAATATAGAATATATAAATAGTCAAAGAAAATGTACAAGGTAACATTCTTTTACTCCCATGTAGTCATCAATGATATTTTTTCATTATACACCCGATTAATATAAGTTGGCTCCAATATTCCATAAGTACTTGATTTATTTAACTCTATACAAAGACGATGAATGTACCTAAATGGTCAAAGAAAATGAATAAATTAAGGGAGAAAATACAAAAAATGCTAATGTTATATAATGACATGTATATTCGACTATATACTTACGTGCACAATACTTGCAATATACACATGTTAAGACACTTAAATCCTGCGAGAAAACCCCTTACATCTTCAGGAGTATAATACACTACATCCAACTGTAGACAATGTTCTAGCAGAAGAGCTTGCGATGTATTTGTTGTTGCAATTACAAAGTATAAAGTGGTTATTTCATTTGGAATAGGGTCCAATATTCCATTGCAGTTATCTTCAGTGGGAGGGGTTGTACAATTCTTTCCTTTTGTAGAAGTGAAATTTACAACACTTCTACTTGAAGTTTGATCATCACCATCAACGTAATAGTGATCTTCATTCGTTCGTTGTTCGAGGTTTTCACTTAATCTCTACAACATAACATTCAATTAGAACATAATACAAAAATATACACAATATATATCAAACATTTCCGATAAAACACTAACATCTCAAGTAAAGCACATACCCAATATAATTTTCATTGAACATTCAATTCAGGGGTTTCAGTGCTTCTTCTTTGAGACCCAAAGTATGACCTCAAGCCGACACCTTCTCCAACACCACAGACACGACCTCAATGCCTAGCTGTTCTGATAGCTTCCACTAATATGTCTTGTCGTGCTTCCGGAACAAATGTGCCTTCACGGGCCGCCACAAGCAAATTATCTTACCCAACATGAGCAACTTACATAAACAAACACATTTAAATAACAAAAGCAAAACAAAACATATACTTACAATTTTCTCAGCAACTACTCTTGATGCCTCAGAGGTATACTCTCCATTAGATCTTACTCAAGCCTGTAATTTAGAAATGCGCCTAAGGGGGGGGGGGGGTGAATTAGGTGTTTAACAAAATCTTTGAGTTCTTTTTCCGATTTTTTATTTTTCTTGACGTATGTAGTTTTAGTGCTTGAAATTAAAAAGCGGAAAGTAAAAATGACACAAGAGAATTATCCTGGTTCCCCTCACAATCCAAGAGTACGTCCAGTCCCCTTACAACATGTAAGAGATTTCACTATAGTTTAGAATGATTGTACAAGCCTAATCACATAAATGGTGAAGCCTACTATCTAAGCTATATGTAACTTAAGTGTAGGAAGAACAATCCTCTTCAAACACTCACTTATTTCTAACAATCCTGGACAACAAGGTAATCACACTAATTTATCCCTAACAATCCTAAGGATAAATAGTCACAATGATACAAAGAAATAAGTTTGTTCTTGAATAGATGAAAATGGTGAAGTCTTGAACTTTTTATCAATACAAGTATTGATCTTCTCCTTTGATAAATTTTTCTCACTCACAATAATATATATAAGTGTTCACTATTTTATGAAATGAAACTCTAAAAATGATATGAAAATATTTAATGTAAAGTTTCACTTTTTGAAGATTTTGAATAAGTGTACTCAAAATTGTATGAAAATGTAGAATAAGTGAGTAAGAAAATATTTATGAAATTTTTAGGAGGTCAAAAAAATTTTTGATTATAAAATATATTTATAAGTGCATAACACTTTTTTGAAACATTGTAAAGTTATGCAAAAATATCATGAACAATTGTCAAGTTAAAAGAAATTGTTTCATGAAAAGATGCATGAAAAGGTGTTACAAAAATATTGGTTTTTCAACTTCGTACAAGACTTGTTAAGTCAGTTTTAACGGATACCTGACTTAACAAATGCAGAACAATTTTTGAATTTCAAAATTAAAATACTGCTTCAGATAGGTGCAAATTATGGCGGTTTTTATTCCTGTTACGAGGGTTCAAACTGCCATAATTTACCAAAAACTGCATGTTTAAATAAATTAAAAAATTAAAAATTTGTCTAAATGTTTGAACAAATATTATGAAATGTCTATTTATTTATCCAAATCAATAGATTATATTTGAAAGTGATTTAACATGGTTCAAATATGAAAAATAAATTTTCAAATGTATGATAAAAAAAAATTGTTTTTTAAAGCTAGAAATAGTGATATATTTTCAACCAAATGAACCATGCATGCAAATGAATTTTGGAGATTATTTTGAGCACTATTTTATCAATATATATTGCATGCTTATACCTCAATAAATAAAGATCAATACAAGTCTTCATAATGTTGCAATCTTGATCCATAGCCATATTGCTTCATGATGCTTTTTCTCATCATTTGATAAATACACATAGTAGTTGTGTTCATGAAAACATGATATTGAAGAAGCTTGACTTCACAGAGCCTCTTCCATTTCTCATGTCTTGACGATGGAAATAGGATGTCACCATCTCCTATTTGTTGTTGTTTTTTCCTGCATGATTCTCTTCTCAAGTTTCCTGTAACCCCCACGAGACAATCTATAGGGGTACATGTTTTTTGCCTTGTTTTGAACTCATACTTCGCTTTTAGTCTGTTATTAGCAAAGTGAAAAATGTGTATGATTAGTATCTATAACTCATTAACATAACATTATTGGTTACATAAGACTAATATTAACCTTGAATTCTTCAGAACGACGTTTCTTCGCAAACTTGTGGCACACCTTCTTCGATATAAAACTATACCAAATCCATGGACGTTCAATACCGCTCTTACGCCCCGTAATGTAGTCATCCGTGAGTTGTGACTTAAATCCCCTTCAACAAACGCCGACATAAGTAAGTCATTCATTTTTCAATTTTGAGTTATCGACAATCTCAAAATCAACTATATTTAAATCAATATATAAGTATGCCTTAGAAACTATAGGTAGTGAATTAGAAACTATAAAATATGAATTAGAAACTATGTAATGCCGTAACATTTGTCCATATGTTGTCGTTGACTTTAACATCCACTTCTCTCCAGTCATCTATCAGTATACTCACTTTGCTACGTACAAGGAACACAACATAACTCTTAAAAGTAGAGTTATATGGATAATCCACTACTCTATATAACGATTCAAACTCGATCATATTTTTCACACCTGATGAGTTGCAAAGTGATGTGAATTGGGACTTCATTATGACACCTCTTTGTGATCATTTTGATTGAGTATTAATCATTTTAGTTGTATTCGCAGAACACTCAATCGTTTGAGTATCTTCGTTGCTTCCTGATGAAGAACTCGACAAGGTCGACATCTATGTTTAAAAACAACAACATGAACAACAAGAACATAAACAACAACATGAACAACAAGAACAACAACCACAACAATGGCAAATGAGTTTACTGTAGATGCATGAATTTTTTTACGTAACATGATGACTAAGTAAACGATGTTGGTGTTGGTGTTGTTGTTGTCTTCCTTCCGTACGATAATTACGGTGTTGTTGTTATCTTCCTTCTCGAAGATGACAACTTGGTTGGTGTGTAATCTTCCTTCCGTAACGATCGTGACAATGATGATGAGAATGACAACAACACAGTGAATAACAGATACTAATGATGCAAGCTTTGATTGAAATCGTGTATTGTTTCACAGTATTGAACGTTGGGGTTTAGAGTTGAAATCGTGTATCATTTTGTCTAATTTCTATTTTCAATGGAAAAAATGATACTGAAGAGACAAACAAACTAGTTAGGAGTATATTGTAAAGCTACTACGACGGTCTATAACATCAACCGTTATGATATAAAAAATATTGTAAAGCTACTACGACGTTCAATACTATAAACCGTTGTGATATATATTTCTTTCATAATGAAATTTCATAATGAAGCGCCATAGTTATATTTAGAATTAAAAATAAATAAAAACAACAAAATATATCAAAACGGTGGAAAAGACAACCGTAGTCATAATTTTTAATTTTTTATTTAAAAATAAATAAAATTGAAAAGACACACATCTTAAAATAAATAATATATATGACGATGCAAGTTTGAACCCATAAAAGCTTGAAAGTATCATCATGGTTGGATTAATAACCTTATTGTTTCTCGCCTTTATTTAACTTTGTGTGCTTGGTAAGTATTTATTTCTTCTTTCTGATTGTCTAGTCCACCTTGTTGGCTAATAGTTTTCTCGGCTCAAATTGACGAGTGAGTTATTAGTGTGCCAGGACTTGATTTTGGTCCTTTAATTCAAAATTTATTTGCCTCGTGGATATTGCTGCATCTGATGTCTTCGTCTGACCCTTCAGTTTTAATCAGAATTTCGTCGTTACTAGCTCCGATTAAGAAGAGAGTTTTTGATTCTTCAGCGTCACTAGGAAGTTTCTCAGACCAAAGGTAAGTCACTATTTGAAGGCATTCATATTATCAGTTCAAGTAATTACTTATTTCCGGAATGTTAAAAAACAATTGCACTAAAAACTTTAACTAATACATATTTACATTTGATGTCTACCTAAAGCAGCTAAAAGTTTCAAACTTCATTGAACATTTATCATCTTTCTTCCCTATAGTTTCGTTCAACAGCTTCATGGTCTAGTGGTTGAATCCTTATAGTGATTTCCGGCACTGGCAGCACAATTGGTTGTACCTGCGACTCACCAACTTTTCGACATATTTGAAGAAGACATTGTCTGCACTTGGGACATGATGAATGTTCCTTTAGCCATTTGTCAATGCAACGAACATGAAACCCATGATTGCATTTCGGCAATATGCGTACCTTTTCACCCTTTGTGAATTCTGAGATACATATCATACACTCTGCATCCAAACCTGGCAGTTTCAACTCATCTGAGTAGCTCACTATGGGAAATGTCTTGAGAGCTTTCTTCTTGATTCCTTTATTGACCAATTGAGGAGAAGAGTTGCTGCTCGAACTCGAAGAAGTTTCGTTGTTGTTGTTGATTGCTACGTTTGAAAACCTCAAGGCACACCTTATAATTGAGTTTAATACAAGTGAACAGATAAGCGCACACAATAGAACTGCAACTATCATCACAACATTTGAATCAAATTCAAGAACTCCAAAATGAGAGTCTTTTGAATTATTGTTGTTTGTTAAAATAGGGGAGTTGATTTGTGATTGATGATCAACAGGGTTTTGGAAGAGTAACCTTCTTGTGTGAGATTCCACAAGAAGTTCATGGAAGAGTGATGAAGTAAAAGAAGTAGAAGCATACATGTTCTTTGTTAGGGAACTTGATGAGTTGGTTTATTAGAGCTTAAAGGTTGTTGCTAATTGTTATATTTTCCTAGATGAGTGAATTATATTTATATTGTTATGGTATCTGACTTTATTTAATGTGTTTTTCATCCTTCTTTTCTCCACTTATTTAAATATAGGGTCCATTTTATTTTCACTTTATGCCAAGAAGAATGGCAACTGAGTTTCATAAATGATATAAAATGGAAATGCTGTTTACCGCTAAACAAAGAAGCCATCAAGCTGAAAAGGAATAGTAAAGAGAATAATTGATGCTAAATTATAGTTTTTCCAAGTTTAATGCAATGCGGACAGGACAAGTCACTGGAAAAGCGTTGTGAAAAAGGTCTTTTGTTTTCTTAGCTGCCAACGTTCTGTTAAGTACTCTTGCAATAAGTCACAAGTGATACCTTGAGTTTCAAAACATTAACAATATATATATAAGTCACTCTTAAATAGAAAGATTTTAGTACAATGCTTCTCTTGATTCAATTAATACTTTTTTTTTTTTGGTTAAGATCATTTTGCAAAGCACATATTTGTTAATAAATTTGGAGTCTTTCTAACATTTTTTGATCTTTTGTTGGGTGTGAATTTTGATCTTTTGTTGGGTGTGAATATGAAAGTAGAAAAACGATTTAGAGGAGAGTAAATACATCCAAATTTAAAAATGCAATCGTCGTTTTTCAAAATCAATCAGAGTGTTTTAAAAAATGAGTTGCGAGCAAAAGGTTTGAAGAAAAAATGAAAATTATACAGTTAAATGTTGATCAAGCCAACACAATTCGTTTCACAAATATCAAAGATTATAATAATGAGACACTTGGTATGAATTGATTCAATTTGTGTAGTCACAAGAAGTGCACACATTGATTCAATTTGTGGATTTCAAAATTCAAATTGTTTCTAGATATATTATCAATCACAAAACTAGCTTAACAAACTATCCATTTCCAACAAAACCTAATGCTTAAGTAATAAATCACTATTAACAACAAACGGCATAATACGAAGGAATTGAAAAACCTAAACATGCAATCACTACGAATTTAAAATGCAAAACTAAGAGTCTAGAGAGATGACATCGAGATTTATAGTTCTTCGGTGTTTGTCCTCGTTTTTCCTGCGTGCACTATTCAATGGTTTTCCATTGGAACCTGCATAGTTCCTTATTATTTAACAAATATTTTCAAGAGTTCAGATAATCACCAATCCACAATACAACTGAGAAAATAAATCTCCTAATTTTGATCTTGACTAGTATTTAGCAAACTTGCCAAACTCTTCTACGTACTCTTTAGTTGAATATGTTTCTTGAATCTTCCGATAACACCAATTCTGCTCCAAGCCTTCGTGTGTAGCAATCAACCACTTGATCCTTCAGATTAATTGAGCGGTAATATTTTTTGAATATCTGAGAAGAACTCCACCTTGCTTGCATTTATCATATTCAAAATCCTATCATCACCATCCAAACTTGGTAGAATCTTCATTGAATAGTTTTTATTCAAAATAGCAATTAATCTGGAAGTTATCATCATTCATTCATCAGAAAGAAGCATAAAATCCAAAATAACTAAACAATCATAAAAGAAACTAAAAATCTAGTTGAACATTCAATAGGTGAAAAATCAAACTCATATAACATACTAATGTAATGGTGTAGAACACCAACAAAAGTACCCAAAAGTGGTATGCCAAAATAATCCAACTATCATAGATAGTGTACAACATAAAGATAAAATACAACTAAATCAAAACATAGCAATGATCATAAAGCTTAAAAAAAAACTTCACTTTGTCGAAATGCAAGGAAGTAAGCTTTAGATCATACTAAAAAACATAAGATCTAGTCCTCATCAAACTCGGCCTCCTCAACATCATCATCACTTGAACCTAAACTTGAATCACCATCCTCCTCAGCATCCTCAATCTCAACATCAGCTACATCACCTCCTCTCTAGAAAAAGGCTTGGCCTCAGGCTATCCTGCATGAGCTAGGAAATACTCCCTAGTCATAATACAGGGCTCAACAGTAGGCTCTTGGTGTTTTAGCTACATCACCTACATAGAATCATGTATAACAATCATATAACGCTGAGTCACTTGCATCTAGTCCCAGTTGTAGTTGCAAACTTCCATATGATTAAGGTCAAAACCCTAGAATTTAGCAACCCTAGAACTAGAAGTCTCTCCTACGCTCACAATTTTTCTTCCTCTATTTCCCTTTTGCTTGTAGTTCTTGGAAACATATGCATCATCAATAGTAGCAGGATCAAGCACAGGAAAACCAATGGGTAATTAGCTTTGGCCTCTGGTTTAATACCACTCTCAATCATTTCCTGCATCTCATCAACAATGATGCGTGCCACCACTATGCTAAACAAGGGATAAGACAACGCTTTTTTTTCTACCTTTAATATCGCTTAAAAACGTTGTCTAAGGTGGCACTGTTGTAAGAAATAACAACGTTTTTTTAAGGAGAAAACGCTGCTAAAGGCCTACTTTAGAAAGCGATTTACCTTTAAAAGCGCATTCTAAAGTTGGCTTTTAGCAGCGTTTTTTCCTTAAAAAGTGTCCTCTAAAGTGGGCCTTTAGACAACGCTTTTAAAAGCACTGTCTAATGTATAGTATAAAATTTTAATAAATTTTTTTATATACCTTTAGAAAGCGGTTTTTGAGTAAAAAGCGCTTTCTTTTGTCCCCCTTTAGATAATGCTTTTCAAAGCGCTCCCTAATGTATACCTATAATTTTAATGAATATTTTTCTATACCTTTAAATAGCGCTTTTTAAAGAAAGCGCTTTCTTTTGTGGACTATAGGCAACACTTTTTCTTAAAAGCGCCGTCTTTTTTATACGTATAATTTTAATGATTTTTTTAAATCTCTTTTTTTAACCATTTTTTTATGCAGAAACCTGTATAATTCAATCCATTTCAATAAACCTGTATAATTCACATTTCTATAAACCACAAATACCATTATAAACCATTTCAATTCAAAACTATACAATTCAAGTCATTTACATCTCAAAACTAATATCATTTCACTAATACCATATATTTCAATCTAAAACTATACAATTCAAGTCATTTACATAAACCACAAGTCATTTACATAAACCACAAGTCAATAACATTCACAAAATCCCATAATCCTATACCTTAAAGTATTCTTTTCTCAATAATATATTCACACAATTCCTCCATAATTTCACTCACTTTTGAGGGCGTGTAATGAGAACACGCGAATTCATCAAAGTACTACAAAACAAAACAAAATATGCATTAGTTAGTTTAAAATAATAAATTATGACGTATCCGATAAATATTAAAATAAATCATAAGTTATAAATCCATGCATATCTGAATAGGAATCACTAATAGATCTAGTTGAAGGATTTCTCTCATAAACCTCAAAATGTAATACCCGCAGTCTATGCTATTTTTCTGTTGAGGACACTACACATAGACAAAAAAATAAGAATTAATATATAGTTGCTTTGTGTTATCAAGTAGCATCACTAATAAGCAACATTGTGAAAATTAAATTAATATACCTGCACTTTGACCCATGGAATAGTGCTTGCTTTAGCCCGTGCTACTCGAGAATATCTTTATTGTGCTCGGTATACTAGTATAGATCTATACAAGAAAAACATAAATTTAGAACAATCTCACAGAAATAATTAAATATACAAATACATGAATATTTTGAACAATCTCACTTACCTATCAACAACTTTCTTCATACTAAGATATGTTGACCAATCATGCTCCAATGAATTCATATAATAGACCACTTCTTTTGTAGGATTAATGGCAACCAACAACCAGTGTTCACTGTAAAGTATAACAAAAGCTTAGATGGATAATTTCTACGCAAAAATACAAAGATTAGAATGAAAATCTTACTTGTGTTCAGTATTATACGGTAAAAAAAATAATGTTTCTATATTGTCCTTCGTAAATATTTCAATTAAATGGTCTCTTACTGAAACTGAATTCAAACCAATTGTCATTACATTGACACGAGTGAAAGCAAAGAAACAGAATCTGCTTGACAATTGCGTCCCGCGCTTGATTTTGTCATACAAGAACCTTAAATAAAAACATATATAATAAACATTAGACTATTTTCATTGAAATGTATAAATAAATTGTTCAACTAAATAAATAATAAATTGATTGGAGTACCAGATGTATGCATGCATAACATCGATGCCTAATTCAAGATGCCTGGAAATCTGCTTCATGTACTCTCTTCCAATTATCTCGGAATGAGGAAAAACAAAAACATCATTGTCCATGTATATTTGACGAATACAACCTTGTATCACATCTGATTTTGACACAAGTTACTCAAGACACAACCAAAAGTGATTTGCAGGAGCTCTTTTTGCCTGCATGGTCCTTGCAAGAACCTTTTTCTTGCTGATGACCTGTTGTGAAGCTTGAGCAGGAACCTAACAATCATATAAGTTAGGTAAAGTAGAAAATCATGAAACTTTTGAATTTGGATCATAGAAAACCATGTGTAATACGGTGGAAGAACTGACTTTGTTGTTATTTTTTTATAAAAAAAAATGTTGCGGATAGCAAAAGTCGCCACCGACTTTTATTTTATCCGATTTAGGAAAGGTATAAAAGAACAGGAAAGACCTTTAAAAGATTTTGAGTTCGGGGGATAAGTCATACAAAGGGAAGGTGTTAGCACCCTTTGTATCCATGGTTATCCATGGGCTCTTAATTTATTAGCTCACTTTATTTGTTTTGTTTGAAAAGTGTAGTGTGTGAAAAATATTTTCGTAAAGATTTAACTTTGTAATGATTCTCGTATGAATGTATACAAAGTGTTTACTTGTTTGAAAGTATTTTGAAAAAAAAGTGTGGGTGTAAAAAGTATTTGTTTTGTTTTTAAGTTGTGAGCAAGCATTAAAAGTTACATACCCTAAGTTCTAAGGTCTTTCTTTTTATTTCATTTCCTTAGGGATATAATTGTCCTTAGTATTTAGTTAATAAGTAGTCTTATCCTTGGATTTAGAGGGACAAGCGTAGGGTCATCGTTATGGTCATAGAAGGCAACATGTAGAGATACCTTAACAATTCAAAGGGACTGTCATCATTTTCGTAGGGACAAGATCATTTATTCGAAGGTAACTTTGAATGGACAACGAGGGACTATGATCTTTTATTCGAAAGGTAATTGTGATGGTTTATTTCTTTAGGCAACAAGTTAAGGTATCTCTATGTTCGAGGGACACGATCATTTATTGTAAGGCAACAAAAAGAGGTTACCCTAGAGGTGTAAGCGTGCAAGTGTGTTTGATTCAGTTATTTTAATCTTGAAAATTTAGGGTTATCTAACGATTGATTTTAGTCTTTCCATACAATCCTATTAAACATACATCTAACAATTTATAATACAGAGAAATAAAAACCTAGTTTTAAGATATTACATGGCTTTTGGAGAGATACATAATTATGAAAAACCCTGGCAGAAATATAGAATGCGGAAAAATAAACCTAAGTTATTACAAGGCTTTAGCAGTTATATTATTATGAAAAAAAAATCGAGCGAGAAAATAAATCTGAACAATACAACTTCATACAACCTATACATTTATTCTAAGAAATAAAATCGAGAAGAAAAGGTGAAACAGGTAAAAGTATCGGATATTCGTTTAATTGATTTAATGATTAATTTAATTAAAAATAAAACCTAATTTAATTTAATTATGAAAACGATATTTTTTTTAGGATATTTTATGATTTTATGAAAAAAAGATTTATTATGTTTTCTATTTTTTGATTGGTTAAAATAATAAAATAATTGAATTAATTAAAACAAATTAAAATGAAAGAAAATAAAAGAAGAAAAATAGGAAGAAAGAAAAGATCAAAAAAATAAATGGAGGGGGCGCTGGGAATTGAATCCAGACCCCCTTAGTAATCAAGGCGCGCCCTTACCACTAAGTCAGATGGCCTTTTGTGATAATGAATGGAAACCATATATTATATAATAAAACAAAAAAAAATCAAATTTCCCAGCCACTGTTCATCATCATCCTTGCGCGTTAACCAGGTTTTTATCTACGGACAAAATCAGTAGCTACAACCTTTAATGACAGTTGCGTCCGTCAGTGCATCACATGCGTTTTCAAAAATCATAATAATGCAATATAATTTTTTTTAAGGTCATGGATCAACTGGAAATGATCCTCTGAATTCAATGGTACTCTCCATTTGGCCTGAAAACGATTGTACACAAGGATTCAAAGGGTGAATGCTTTATGCCCTAACAATGGCAACTCTTGAAACCTATGTTGTAACTCACAAACAAATGGTTAAAACACATCTAAACATGATTATGAATACTATTATGAACAAAAAATATGTTAAAATGCCATGAAATATGAGATTGGAAATCAAAAACAAGCTAGAGGAAGCATAGTTCATAGGGCACGTTTCTTGGAGTTTCAACCTTCAATTGTTGATGGATGGACTCCTGAGATGTTGAGGAGTGTGAATGAATGTGTGAAACTGATTGAGTTTGGTTGTAAAGTTATTTTATGGTTTTCCTTAATTTCACCACTTTTTAGAACTTCCCTTATGATTGTTAGAGCATGAAAATTCTTTCTTGAGGTTGGTGAAGGTCATGAATTTATATAGGAGAGCATTTTAGGTCAGAAAACTTCATGGGTGTAATACCCCGTATTTAATTAAACACCCTGGATAATATTAATTAGGATTAATTAAGTGTTATCTGACTCATAGATATTTTCTGAATCTTCTCAAATTGGACTCGTTAGTATACTAACTATCATGTATTGATATGATATACATTGTTTGGTTTTTAAGAGAAAGAGAAACAAGTTATGTATTATAAAAAAGAAAAGAAAGAAAGTTGGTAAGAAAAAGAGAAAGAAGGAAAAAGAAGAGAAAGAAAGGGATAAGAAAATAGAAGAAGGGGAAGAAACCCTAAGAGAGGAAAATGCTCAGATCATTGCCATTTCTTCGTCAAATCTTCATCTTCACCAACCTCCTCGTCGATTGCAAGGTGGGTTCTTAGTTAGAAACTTTTCTTTTGAGTTTTGGTAGAGATATTGAGTTTTAGGGTTTTGTAGAAATCTTGAAATTGAAAGATTAAACGGTTAAAACTCGACTAAAACACCCACACTATGAATATAAACATGTTTGATTATGTTTTTCCGGAATTGTTGATGTTTTGAATGGTTTTGGCATGGAGAAGGGATTTTTCCGTAAGCTGGAATTTCTTGGACTGGTATAGCTCGCTCAACGAGCTGTCCCTCGCTCAGCGAGAGTTCCAGGAAGATTTTCGCTCAGCGAGCTGGGCTTCGCTTAGCGAGACCTGTAGGTTGAGTTTTTGGTGTTTAATTCATAAGTTGTGATTCGTCGGTCCGATTATTGCGTTCCGTATATCGTTTTAAAGCTGAAAACATTTGCTAACTAATAAAGCCGAAAAATGTTAATTATACCCGACTTTTCCGATAAACCGTAATTATGTAAAATTGAGGAATTTGGGTATTAGCCTTTGAGGCTCGATTGAGAATTGAGGCGTGAGATCATTGTGAGAATCGAACGGAAGAAAAGACAATGAGTTTATGGTGAGTATTGTTTAATAATAATGATTAAACTAAAATGTTAGAACTATATGTTCGGAAACTATAAAAATTGAAAGTATCAAGAATGGAGAGAGAGATAGGAAATCTTACCATAAACCAATAGTGTGGCCTAGTTTTGTAACTAGAAATTGTTAGATGGTATGACTTGTGAGATGCTTAGGTTCATCCTAGGTCATTGCGAATCCTAACGCGTTATACGCGGTATCCTCCGGAAAGTCTTGAGTAAGTCTTGAGGTGGGTATTACACTGAGTCCCACAGGAAGCAATTGATAAGTCTTGAGGTGGGTATTACACTGAGTCCCACGGGAAGCAATTGATAAGTCTTGAGGTGGGTATTACATTGAGTCCCACGGGAAGCAATTGATAAGTCTTGAGGTGGGTATTACATTGAGTCCCATGGGAAGCGAGAGGGAGCTTGAGGTGGGTATTACATTGAGTCCCACAGGAAGCGAGAGGAAGCTTGAGGTGGGTATTACATTGAGTCTCACGGGAAGCGAGTGTAAGTCTTGAGGTGGGTATTACACTGAGTCCCACGAGAAACATCCGTAATGGTTTGAATAGAGTGTTATATTGAATCCTCTGTAAGGTCTTGAGTAAGTCTTGAGGTGGGTATTTCATTGAGTCCCACAGGAAGCATTCGTAAAGACTTGAGGTAGATATTTCACTTGTTTAGTGGTGTGAGCATTGTATGGAGTGTTTTCCATCTTGATTTGGTTCCTAGTTGAGAGGCATAAGGAATATCTTAGCTAGTATTAGTAGGATTTATAGAACTCTTGGATGTGGTTCCAAGGAGTGCGAGACGTATAAACTCAAGGTCGTTTTCCTTGCCAAAGACTTGAGTTAGGTTTGATAGAACCCTTAGCGCCGAGAGAACTCTAAGATAGGGAACCCACTTAGATGTTGTTATCTCACCCCACTATTGTTGTTGCTTTTCAGTTTTCTTTTGCAGGTTTGATTTACAAGTGGAGCTATGCTCGAGATGTTTGAAGTGAAGCTTAGTTTAGTCTTCCGCTGTGTATTTCCTTATCTTTGTACAATAATGGATATTGTATTATTCTTAGCTTTTATTTTTATTATGATTTCCATGTCTTGTGCCATAGTTTATATTGTTTTTGAATTGGACAAGAATGTGAATTATACTAGTAGGAATTTATGATGGTGTCAGTACCAAAAATTAACTCTGTATGATATTATTCTAGATATATATTATATGGGTGTTACAATGGGTCTGGGTCAAATTGATTCACTTTTGAATGGTGTTAAAAACTTTCTATTTTGGTGCATATTTGGCCAACATATCTTTCCCCTTTTGTATGCATAAATTTGGATCAAATATTATGTAAATAACTTTCAATATCTGATCCTAAAATAGTCCAAATATCAAATCGTTGATTTGTTTCATATTTAGTTTGATTAAAATTGAATTTAAATGAATTAAATCCAATAAAATATGAAATAAATAAAGAAAATCTTAAAATATGACTTATGGGTTGTGGACTATCTTAAGATTAAGTTTGGATTGTGAAAAGATAGGCCCATTTGGCAAAAACTCAAGTTTTGGTCATTGTTTGCCTTATACATCTCCTTAATTTTGCTCAACTTTAACAATGCACAACTTTCTCAATTTTTATCCTATGAATGTGTTCTTGGACTTTTTATAAAGTTTAAAATGTCCTTTAATCACTCCTTTTGTTCCCATGTCAATTTTATCTTCCATGTTCAAGTTATGAGCTTTTGAAAAAGTTGACTTCTTAGAGGACTTGTAATGTCTTGGTCCATATCTCTCAAATGAAGCATTTTTGGCCTTGGCCTTAGATAGACAAAGTTGTAGAGAATTGAATTTTATTCAAGATAGGCTTTGATTTGGAAATTTATAATGAAGTAAGTGAAAGTTAGGTCTGGTCAAAGTTCAGTTGACTTTCTCCTTAAGAAACCCTAATTTAGTAACTTTTGTCTTTTGATGAATTTGAGGTTTTCTTGATGAAACATGATCATTCCTTGATAAAATAATGAATTTTACTTCATAATACTTATGTTGACCAAAAATCTTGAAGTTTGACTGTATGCTGACCACAATTGACTTTTTAACCAAGTTAACTGATTATTGCTTACCTGAGCATCTGATTGGCCAAACTTGTAGGAAAAGTTTTGAAATTTGACATGAGGATCCTTTGAAGTACATGAGATACCATGAAGTCCACTTTAGGATTTAGAAGTCCAATTTTCTTTGAGAAGCACAAAACCCTAATTTGAGATCCATTGCTTAGGAGAAGGCTTTGTCTGACGAAACATTGAGTTTCTTTGAGCAATTGAGAATCTTATGAACATTAGGAGACCTCTTGAGACATATTGTCTTGAAGATATGAGGGAAAATTTTGGGGTACAACAACATGTAAAAAAAATGTACATAATGGTTCAGAATGATTTTCATAATGGTTCAGAATTGACATTTGAATACTAAGAGATTCATAATGATTTTCATATCTGAGTGTCGATTGTGATGATGTGTGAAACACCTCGATTTCATAATTTAATTATTTAGTTAATTATTTATGAATATGTGGTATTATATGGTGTTTTGTAGTGTTGTGGTGAATAAGATTGTTTTATTTAAATAGTGATATTGAAATAATTATGATTATTATTTAAATATTATTATAAAAAAAGAGAAGTTGGAGGTCTTGGGGGTAATTGTGTCTTTTGAGAAGGTTATGAGAATGGAATAGAGAGAGTTTTCTAATAACTCGTATTTTATGAAGATTGAGAGAGAGCACTGAAGAAAAACGAGGCTAAGGTTGAGATTTTTCAAGAAGCGATCGAAGAGCTCAATTGACTAAGGTATGGGAAGTATTTTCTATTCAATGTTTATAATGTAGAGGTAGGTCTTATGAGAAAGAGGATTTTTGAGGGAAACCTTAGGGTTAGGAGGATTATTGAGAGAGTTTGATAAATTGATGTTGTTAGATGTTGTAGGTGATGAATGTATGATGATAGTAGGTTATAGAATTGAATTCTGTTGTTTTCTGTTGATTAAAGATGATTTTTGATATGTTTTGTCGCAACTGAGTCATGTTGAAATCGCATGATTTTCTGCCAAAAATTATCGTCTCGCTTAGCGAGCAGGTGCTTGCTTAGCGAGCGAATGGAATTCTGAGAATCCCGCAACCCGAGACCAGCTCGCTTAGCGAGCACGATGCCCGCTTAGTGAGATCTAGCACTTTTTGAAGAATGTTTTCTTCTCCCAAATGATTCCAAATGATTTGTTTTGTTGCCTTATGTTGCTATGATGTTGCTGTGAATTCTTTCCATATTATAAATGCTAAATAGGTAGGAATTTGTGATGAGATGATACTTAGACGATTATGCAGTATTATGATGACATGTAGCAATGATGATATGAGTATGTAAAGTATTAGATGAATAAATGAGGAATAATGATGAATACAGATGCAATAGTTGTTGTGTTATGATGATGTATGATTGTATTGCGTTTTGCATTCATGGCATAATTATGTTGGGGCTTCGGTCTGTTGGTAGCTTCAATCCCATCATGTGGATTGAAGTGATATGTTGCTTATGTTGTGATCCCTTGTGGAGAGTTGATGGCCCAATGTTCATCCATGATAATGATTCAGTACCATAAGCATATTATGAGGATTACATTTCATTCTTGTTGGCATAACATTATTACATTTGTCTTTTATGTGATGATGTGATTGATTTTGGTGTACATGGATGAGACTTGATGTAATTAATCTATAAATGCATGTTGTCTTATAATTCCTTCTTTATATTATTTATATTGAATGTTAATTTACTCACCCTACCTGCCTTTTATGATGGCCTACTATGCCATCATGCAGATACTCAAGAATAGCTTGGTGCTTGGATGTAGCTTGAAGTATGTCTATTTTGTTGTTTATAGAGTCTAGGTAGTGTCCTGCTCTGTGTCGTGTAATATCAGGAACGCTTGGATGTTTTGTTGGTTTTTATCTGTTTTAATCTGAGATGATGATGTTTGAAATAACAATTGAATTTTTATACTATGTTGATTAAGTTGTTAAATGATGATCCACTGCGTGATAAAAATGTTGGTTTTAAATATGATGCAAGTTGTAACCCGTGTTACGAGACATGACACATAAATGAGTCAAATTGATGTTTTGATGTAATGTGATGCCCTTTTATGTCGAGGACTCTGATTTCCTGAATAACTACATATTATTATTATGTTGTGGGGGTAAAAAGGGTGTTACATTAGTGGAATTAGAGCATGTCGGTCTGTCTGGTCGTGTGTCATTGTTGTCGGTATGTTGTCAGTCCTTACTTGTTAACTATTATGTATTTTCTAATGTTGTGAGTGTTGTGCAGAATGGCTGGAAACAACATGCGTGCTCTTGCTGAAGTTGTTGCGACGCTTGCTGAGGCTACGACTCAAAACAATGAACAAGATAAGTTTCATGCTTTAGTAAAGTTTCAGAGTAACAGTCTGCCGACTTTTGAAGGAGATTGTGACCTGCATAATGCACAAAAGTGGCTCAAGGAAATTGAGAAGCTTTTTAGAGTGATAACGTGTACTGATGCACAGAAGTTTGGTACCCATGTGTTGTTTGAGAAGGCTGAAGACGGGTGGGATGATACTCGTCAATGTTTGGAGGATGATGGTACTGTGGTGACCTGGGCAATGTTCAGGTGGGACTTTTTGAGAAAGTATTTTTCGGAAGATGCTTGTGGTAAGATGGAGGTGGAGTGAGTTACTTGAGTTGAAGCAAGGAAACATGATAGTGGCAGAGTATGCTGCTAAGTTCGAGAGGCTAGTGAACTATTGTCCACACTACAATCGTGTTGATGATGAAATTTCTAAGTGTATCAAGTTTGAGAATGGGCTGAGACCAGAGATCAAACATGGGATTCAATGTCAGCAGATCTATAGGTATGCTGAGTTGGTGGACAAAAGCAGAATCTATGATGAAGACAACCGAGTTCGATCTGCTCATTACAAGCAACTAAGTGAGAAAAAGGAGAAAATCCAGTTTACAAGAAAGCCTTATGTGACTCTAGCTGAGAAGGGGAAGTAGAAGGTTTCAGATTGGAAGAAGCCAAGTGGGGGAGCGGGTTCCATTCCTCCTAAGTGCTACAAATATGGAGAATCCGGTCACAAGTCTGATGTGTGTAGTAATCCACTGGTGAGGTGCTACAAGTGTGGCAAAGAGATCATCGGATTGGTGATTGTCCAAATGAAGGTCCAACTTGTTTTAACTGTGGTGAACAGATGCATATCAGCACCCAATGTCAGAAGTCTAAGAAGACTGCTATGCTGCTCAGACCAATGGCAAAGTGTTCGCTTTGAGTGGTTCCGAAGTTCCGAAGAAGGACAACTTGATTCGAGGTACATGTTTTTTTAGTGGTGTTAAGTTGATTGTAATTATTGATATTGGTGCTACACATTCTCTTATTTATCTTGAATGTGCTACTAAGTTGGGTTTGACGTTGTCTAGTATGGATGATGGTATGGTAATAGAAACGCCAACTAATGGTTCTGTTACTACTACATATTTGTGTTTGAAGTGTCCTTTGACTATTTTTGAGAAGGGCTTCTGATGGACCTGGTGTGCTTGCCTTTGCACCAAATTGATGTTATTCTTGGAATGAGCTGGCTAGAGTTCAATTTTGTGCTTATCAATTGTTATGCAAAGACTGTGGAGTTTCCTGAACTTGGTGATCATGGTGAATTGATGTTCTTGACGGCTAAGCAAGTGGATAAACTATTTGAAGACGAAGCTCAGATGTTTGCAATGTTTGCATCGTTGCAAGTGAAAGGGAAAAATTCGAGTATTGAAGTTACCGGTTGTTCAAGAATTTCCATACGTGTTTTTCCGGAGGACATAAGTGATTTTCCTCTAGAACGTGAAGTTGAATTTCCAGTAGATTTATTACATGGTACTAGTCCTGTGTCTATGGCTCCGTATCGAACGTCTATTGTGGAATTGAGTGAGTCGAAGAAGCAACTGGAAGAATTGTTAGAGAATAAGTTTGTTCGACCTAGTGTTTCTCCATGGGATGCTCCTGTGTTGTTAGTCAAGAAGAAAGATGGTAGTATGAGGTTTGTGTTGATTATCGGCAGTGGAAGAAGGTTACTATTAAGAACAATTATCCACTTCCGAGGATCGACGACTTGATGGGTCAGTTGGTGGGAGCTTGTGTGTTCAGCAAGATTGATCTGAGATCTTGTTACCATCACTAACAAAAAAGGTTTTAAATAATGGTCTGCGACCGCGAATATCGCCGCGACAAACTATTTTGGAGCCTTCCGATACGTTATTCATCGTTTTAAGCCTGAGAAAAAAATCACAAGCGAAACGCTGTTACGGTCGCGACAAAACGTCGTTACGGCCACAAAACGCTGTTACGGTCACAACAAAACATCGTTACGGCCGCAAAACGTTGTTACGGTCACAACAAAACACTGTTACGACCGCAAAATACCATTTTATAATCAACCTCCTATGAATTATCATCAATCGTCAACAAATTCTTCATATGACTACTAACAAATTAAGCCACTAAGAAGCTCTAGATTGTTTGATTATGTCTTTGGAGGAAGTGCAAATAATAATGATGAAGGTGCTCGTCATTCTACCTTGCGGTGATTAGTGATGTAAACAATAAATTTTTCCTAAACTCTTTAAAATGTATCAGTAGTTTTTATGATGTGAACTTAAAAATAACTTTTTTTTATGCAATGTTTTGATTAATTCACACTACGACGACCGTTATATGCAACATATCACTTGTACTGACCGAAATCGCAAAAGTGTTTACCCGACCGCGACACGACCGTTTCTTAAAACTTTGCTAACAAATATAGCAAATGAATTGTATGAGTGAATTTTTTGGTGAATTGGTGGAAGGAAGAAAGAGAAAATTTATGTTTATCTTATAAAAGGCTTATTGTATGCACGCATTCACTATAAATCTTTTATTGTGTTTTCATTACTATATCATCTATAACATCATCATGGTATAATCCTTTTAAGAAATAAAAACCAAAAGAGAGTGTAAACCACCGTATGTGTTACTGAGAATTGTAATAATATTTGTATTCTCATTCATTTTTTTACGAAGAAATTATTATTATTACTCCATTGTTACTATTATTATTATTATAGTGTGGTAAAAGTGTAATCTTGGGATAATCATCGAATTATAGGTTGGGGAAAGTACCACATTCTAAATTGCCATAGTTATTAGATTAGATTTCGGTTGTTACTAATTATTTACAACACCATTTTTGACGACTAATTTGAAAACCATGGCTAATTGTATTTGTCATTGTGTATTTTCTATTTAAACAGAACCAAACACCTTTTTTACTGTCATATGAGTAAAAAATTGCTCTTCTCATATTCCGCAATGTAAGGAAAAAAAGTGAAATAGAAATCAAACATACATACTAAATGCAACCTAAGTGTGATAATCACCTTTCTAGCCACCTTTATATGCAAGCTAAATTAACCAACCCATACGATTTAAAGAAACTCAGTCAACAACAGCGCTGTTAAGCTTCATAACTAAGGCAATTTCACTATATTAAATTCTATAACTGTTTGAAGACTTTAATATATCACTTCAAATAATTACTTATTGCCATAATGTTATTTTCACTTTATGCCAAGAAGAATGGCAACTGAATTATATATTATATATTTAGCAAATGGAATTGATATTTACCGCTAAACAAAGGACCCAACAAGCTGAAAAAGGAATAGTAAAGAGAATAATGGATGCTAAATTATATATTTTTCAAGGTTAAGGACTTGATGCAATGCGGACTAGACAAGTCAGTGGAAAAGTGTTTTGGAAAAGGTCTTTTGTTTTCTTAGCTGCCGACATAGAACTCTTGTAACGAGTGACAAACGACAACTTGAGTTTCAGAACATTAACATCAACCCATTTTAGATCCAAAAAATAAATCAAGAGCCAATGTACTTCTGAGTAGAACTCTTATCTTTTTTTTTTATAGTATTTCAAGCACTCGAAAAATGTTTTTAGAGTCAATGTGTGCAAATTCCTAAGAGCATCTTTAATGTGGTGAATTATAAGAAATTAAATTTGGTCAATTAAGTTACTTTTTGTGGGACCAAATTGCCATGTAGGATTTAGAAAATCTTTAATTGATCTAATTTATTTTTATTCCAATGGTGGTTGCTTATAAATAATTCAAACTTGACGCCATGTAAATATTTCAAGTATCAAAATGACATTTAAATAATATTTTAATACTAAATATTTCTGCAAACAGTGTTAGTTGACGTTGGCTATGGAAAACACGACATGTTATAGTTACTCTCATGTATTGATCCAATGGTAATAAACTATAAAATACTAGTAGCTATAACAAACCAATGCTTTATTTCACCAACATTAAAGTTGCTCTAAGACAGTTGAAAACTTACATATAGAGAAAATGAAAATCTAGAAGTTTACAGATAGGTTATTGATATGTAATTTTTTGAATCCGAAATATCTATTTATAGGCTATGTGGTGTTATTTCACAATCTTGCGAATCTTGATGTAACACATAATTTCAACAACACTTCTCCCTAAGTGTTGCAATTTTTCACCTTTTACCATCTATTGCAACAGCGACTACAAAACCCTGGAGCAACGACCATAACCATGTGTGGCGTCTTGCTATCACGATCCAGCCAAAGGCTGACTACTAGAGCACCGCAAGTAGTCTGCTCTGATGCATCATGTCTTAGTGCTCAAGCGGCGCCTACATGCCGCCACTAATGCCTCTTAGCCCACTCCTCCGGTCCCGATGTTGGAGCCAAAGCAGAAACCAGTGTCGGCGGCGGCGACTCCGGTAAGGGGGATAATGAAGATGACACGTGTCATAAGACTTGACACCACCACAGTTGTTCATGTGACATTTTATCCTCTTTACGTCCTTTGTTGAGTTAGTAAATTCGACTCTATATAAGGAACATTAATGGGAGTTAAACTTTATATGTGAGATTATTTTCCATGCATTGAATGCTCATTTACTCACTTGCAAGTTTTCTTGTCATTTTGGAACACACCAATGTTCATTAATGATTATTAATTACAACAATCTCTCATCTGTTCTAATAATGATAAGATCAATTCTATAAAAAAAAAAAACTGAAAATGTTAATACAATTAAGTATCTTTTGAAATGAACTTAACATTAGTAAAGACAACATAAATTCTAATTAGATTTTAGGTTATCAGACTTTGAACCTGTTATTCTTTGAGGTTAGACTGAAATTACCTTACACACACACACACACACACACACACACACTCTCTCTCTCTCTCTCTCTAAAATAGTTCTTCACCTACATCTCTCACCTAAAACAATTTATGACCATGTGTCTTTCGTGTTTCGTGAATTTATTATGAGAAAAACTTCAATTCTCATTTTGAGACGACACCATCTCGAAATTCACATAGGTAAAATTTATCTTGTATCTACTTTACTTGTGATACATATTTTTGACATTTAAATCCATTAAGAGTTTGAAAACTCAACTCTCAAAATGCAATAGTCAATAATGTTACATAATGCTGCACAATCATCCACATTAATGACTTGTTGTTACCCATTGAATCTTGAGGTTAACGTTTTCTTAAAATTAGGAGTTTCAATTCCATAGCTCTGGAGGTATTCTTTATTAAATCTCTGGAAAGTGGTTTAGTTAATGGATCAACTAAATTATAGCTTAAACACACACACACACACACACACACACACACACACATATATATATATATATATATATATATATATATATATATATATATATATATATATATATATATATATATATATATATATATATATATATATATATATATATATATATATATATATATATATATATATATATATATATATATATATATATAAAAGTGAAATGAATATTCCATTGTTAATAAATTTTATCATGAAGGATTATCTAAGACCTATGTGCCAAGAATTTCCATTATACACTTTGTTGTATACTCTAACTAAAGTGATTTGACTATCATAATATATTAACACCTTTGAAACATTGTCTTTAGCCAATGGAACTTTCAACATAAGGTCCCTCAATCATTCAGCTTTTTGGCCTACGGAAATAAGAGCCACAAACTCTGATTCTATGGTTGAAAGTATGATACATGTTTATTTATTGCTCTTCCAATAAATTGCACCCCAAGCTATATAGTGTAAATATCCACCCAAGTGTAGATTTATGATCTCCAATATCCGATATCCAACTCACATCGGCATATCCTTCCAGTATGACATGAAACCTACCATATTGAAGACCAAGATATTTTGTTTTCAAAAGATAACTAAAAATCCTTATGATGGCCTTCTAATGCTCACCATTTGAATTTCTAGTAAATCCACTCAATTTACTATTTGCAAATGCTATGTCGGGTTCGATACATTGTATCAAATACATTAGACAACCAATTATACTATCATATTTCAATTGAGCCACAACTCTTCTATAGTTCTTTTGAAGCTTGACACTAGGATCAAATGGAGTATTTATTTCCTTTTCTTTTTAGTTATTTTTGAAGAATTCAGGAGTGGTGTGAGACTTTACAAATTTCTCCCAAACATCTTTGATCAATAAATGAATAAATCAAGTATGGAGACATATATTGAGGTGCATCTTCATCTCTTGTATGTTTAATATAACCATGGGTGGGTTGTGTCTTAAAGCACCTACAACGCTCACCACAATATGCAAGAAATTTTGTTTTCATCATAATATCATCTGGACTAACATCAAACACCTCATATGTTTACACAATACAATTATTATTAGTATTAAACAAAAAAAATCATATATACTAGTAAACATATCATAAAAAAACCTTAACATCATCCTATATGGCGTCTTTCATTTCCTCGTCAACTTCGTGCCAACTATATATCAAAATACTTATTTTACTTCTACAATGTAATGTAACGTAACCCATAAAATGCTCAACATGTTCACGATAAGCTCTTATGGGTTTTATATCAATTGTAATTGGGTAGCGAGCACTACTTTTGTGGTATTTTTCACCTTGGTATACATCGTGACACCTCTGGTTTTTCTTTTATGTTTTGTATTAACAGAGGTTGCAACAGAGGTTGTATGGGAGGTACTTTTTGAAACAACCATGACTATCTAAATAAACATAAAAATTATCAAGAAAAACTATTTCAGTGAATCAAATAACACGTAGAACATACTAACTAACGTTTCAGTGAAAAAATAAAATAATGATCAAGAGAAACTACTTCAGTGAATCAAACAACACGTAGTAACATTCTAATTAACGTTTCAGTGAAAAATAAATGAACAAACGTACCTCAAACGAGTTTTGGTTGGAATAGAGATAATATTTGTGTTTGAAGAATATATGTTTTATTTGTTTTGATGAGAGTGACAATGACAACCGCCTAAGTTTTTTTTTTTGTTAATATTCATTTACCCCTGCCATATAGGCGCTTTTTGAAAGAAAAAACCTATAAAAACATTTTGCATGGTTTCCCCTAACATTTGAAGATTCTCACATTTTTTACCCTGTAATTTTATTTTTTTGTAAAACTAACTTTGCCATTTGAAAATTATTTTTGTTTGGACCCTGTAAAATAGTTTTTTTTTTGTTTGTAAACTAACCCTGTATGAAAATGGAAAGCTTAGTTTTAGAAAAAACACCTCGCAACGTCCATTTTCAATGAGTTCCAATCACTTCGCTAAAATGTTAGTCGCAACTTTTTTGTTGAGTGAAAATCAACTCGCAAGTGGCTGAGTGAAAATCACCTCTCAAATTGATGTGTGAATATCACTTCGTAACTCACTTTCTTAGAACCGATTCAAAACATTGTGTGTAGAGCAACAATGTATAACACACATTTTATTGAGTGTAATACACCTTGCAATTCATGCACTTTACTGAGTATATTTCACTTGGCAACTTTGTTGAGTGTATTTCACTAGACAATATTTTTTATGTATTTAAGAAAAATTGTTATAAATTTATATTATACCGAATATATTTTATAATTAAATATATATATATATATATATATATATATATATATATATATATATATATATATAATATAATAAATTTCTAATAATTTAATATAATATAAATTTATATGTTTATATTAAACATAATATTTTTTATTAATAATATTTCAATTTAAGATTTATTAAAAATAAAAATGAAATAAATAACAAAACATAATTAAAACGTTTACAATTTTTTGTTTGCAAGATTTAGCTGGGTGAAAATTACCTCGCCAATCATGCATTTGTCAAATGTAAATCACCTAGTAACAATTTATATTCTTAGTTATAAAATTCTAAAATTAATAATCTTTAATCCTCAACTTCTTCACCATTTTCCTCTTCCTCATTTTCGTCTACGGCTCACCATCTTCTTTTTCCACATTCTTGTTTACCGTTTGGCCACCAACCGATCCAAAACCACCAAACCATGTCGCCATATCCACCAATCATATATATAAAATAAACATTGACTAAAAAATATACATATATAATAACATTAATGAAAAAATACTCAAAACTATATGGACTACTCGTGATTATTTGAACACTAACGCACGCGCGCGCACACACACACACACACACACACACACACATATATATATATATATATATATATATATATATATATATATATATATATATATATATATATATATATATATATATATATATATATATTGTTCCGGACTGACCCAATGACTAGATAAGGCCCAATTCACTCCTGCACCCAGGACGGTCCAATAGACCAAATGTCAGAGGGACCTATTGGCTTAAGACTTTTCGACCACGGTCTCTGCTCCTTCAAGACTTCTGCCCGACACCCGCAGAAGTCACCCTGATTCAGCCACTCCTACTCGGATATCCATATGCCCGACGCACATCCCATCCGACTAGGTATGCTCGTCCCAATGGCTAATTTCTAGCAGTTACCTATTTTTGGGGGATCCACAATCCATACCAAAAATAGGGACCAATAGCCAAGCGTCGGGGGCTCTTTATAAACCCTCTCACTTGAGAGGGTCAGGTATCGAATATTCATTCCCTTAACATTTTTACTCGTACTTGCATACTCTTTTGCCCGTTCTTACTTTGGCTTCGGAGTACCTTGCAGGTACACTCCCATTTCTCCTCGACGATCGAGCATTGCCATCATTATCCACGTCAGCGGTCAGGGCCCATTGCAGATTCTAATCATAGGTACGATCAGTGGCGCCGTCTGTGGGAACTCGTGTTACCCCGTTTTCTCATCCTTAGATCTTGAAAATAAAAACATCACCGTTTATCTCACTCAATGGCTCACTGCGACGACTCTGTCGATGCCTGGATCATCGCCAACATCCCTCTTAAACAACAGGAAAGCGATGGACCCAATCTCTCGCTTGGGGAACCTGACCGTTTCTAAGATGGGCGTATCGCCTCCCCGTCACCAGAATCATCCATGCAACTTGAGATCACCATCACTGATCTCCCCCTGATTCCCATTCCTGAGGTAACCAATCAGACGCTCGCAGCTCTGGTCAAAACGACCAACAACATCAACCTCCTCCTCATACGCCAAGGCGAAAGGCTAGAAGCTCTAGAAGACGCGCGACGTACCTGATCCCCCTCTCCCGCGAGGAGGCCTCGCAGGTCCCCCAACAGGTCACCTAAACGAAGAAAGAATCACTACCACCTGTCGCACCTCGAAAAATACGATCCTAAAATAAAACAACAGAGTCGCCACCTAATTCTATTTATTCTACGAGAGAAAAGGAAGATATAGACACAACCTAAATAAGGATAAGAATGGTCAACGAAACCACTAATCTAAGTTCGGGAGTCAGTTACGCAAAGGGAAGGTGTTAGGCACCCCTCACATCCGTTGTACTCAACGGGAACCTCTTAGTCTAGTTTGCGCTTTAAATGTTAACTTGTTATTATTGTCTTCTTTTAAGGAAATGTTTTAGTTATTATTTGTTATGGAGAAAGGTTAAGTTTTTTATTATTGTGTTTTATGGCGGAGAAATGAATAAGTTTTTTATTATTATGACAGAGAGATAGTTAATTTTTATTTATTATGCTCGCGAAGGATTAAAATCTCCGTGCCTACGTATTCCCCTGTGCAATGGGAAAGTCAGAGCTTCGTAGTTCGTGCTACTACGATTTGTGTTTTTTTTATTGAACGACTGTTCGAAAATAATTTCTACCGCTAAGCGTTAGCCTATTTGCGAGATAGAGAGATTTAAACAGCGTTCGATTTGGGAAGAGATGTTTGATCTTTGTTAAGGGTGTTTTAAAACGAGAGGGCGAACGAACCACGCGTGGGGCTAGCCCATGTTGCAGTTGCATTCAAGAACGTGCGGAGTGCGAGACTCCGGAGTTCAGTTACTCGCTAATTAATTATGAAAATGATTTGAATTGGTTGGTAAGTTTTAATTGTATGCGAAAGAAAGAGACAAGTCGTCGTCTTTAAGAGAAATATCTCCCCTATTCCACCACAAACGTTTGAGAGATGAGAAATCGAAAGAAGCTTTAAACTTGGATATAAGATCGACAAGCAATGCCACATTCTTTCTTTGAAAATAAATAAAATCGGAAGAAGCTTTAAACTTGGATATAAGTATCGACAAGCAATGCCACATTCTTCCTTTGAAAGTAAATGTTTGTAAGATTTTTGTTTGTGTTTGTGGGGATAGGAGGAACAACTTTCCTACGGAGATGAATCATGCCTGGTCTTTTAAGATCGTTGAATTGTTTTGAATACGAATGGTGATTGAACCATCGCGTGGGGCTAGCCCAATTGTGGTCCAATCCAGAACGTGCGGAATACTAGACTCCGAAGTTCCTTCTTTCGTACGATTAAATTAATTAAAGATTTGGACGTTTTTTATACGAATGGTGATTGAACCAACGCGTGGGGCTAGCCCATTTGCGGTTCAATCCAGAACGTGCGGAATGCTAGACTCTGGAGTTCCTTTTTTCCATAAATTAATTAAAATGAATTGAATTATTTTTATACGAATGGTGATTGAACCAACGCGTGGGGCTAGCCCATTTGCGGTTCAATCCAGAACGTGCGGAATGCTAGACTCCGGAGTTCCTTTTTTTCGTAATTTAATATGAATTGAATTATTTTTTTAGATGTTTTAGAATTGATGTGATTAATAACGTAGGAGTGAACGAACAATACGCGTGGGGCTAGCCCAGTTGCAGTTCGTTCTAGAACGTGCGGAATGCTAGACTCCGGAGCTCTATTCCTTGTTAAGTTATTTAAGATACGCAATAATTCGTGCAGACGGCGATCACATGGTGACCGACTTACGTGTGTGCAAATGTAGGCGCATGAATTGTTTATTCGATTAATTTAGTGGATTTGATCTCTAGTTCCTATGGATATTCCTAGCAATGCGAAATTGTAAAATAAGGTGGAAAAATAAGATACGTACAAAAATAGATGGGAGAGGGATACAATAATAATTTACATGGGATTGCGAAGAAATAAAGGATATCGTTGTAGTTTGCCCAAGAGGAAGCGTGTGTGCAGTGTCTTAGCTATTGGAGTCGCGGGACTCGAGATTAAATCGAAAATGCCAGAATGTAGCTCTTTTAATTGTCTGAGAGTGGATTCAATGTTAGAATCACTTTATGATAAGTCGAGCAAGAATTTATGCATCTGTATGGTTCTCGAAAGCACAATTAATTTATGCTCCAGAATCGCAATGCAACGAGTAATCGAATAATCCATTAAAAATTAATTAAATTAATAAATTAACAAATAATCAAACAAATGTGCATATATGAATATGAGGGTATAAATATGAATTGAAGGAAAACAAAATACAAATGTCTAAATACAAATTCACTGTCTTTTTATTAAAAAAAAAAAATAAAATAAAATAGAATAAAAGATAGAATTAAGCCGTAAAAAGGATCAATGTTATGCTTATGTGCATTGACTTAATTTTAGCATCTACCATTCTCAATCAACATCTAGCAGGGTCAATATTACTAAAACAAAACAATTATAGAAATAATCATATCATGACCACTCTAGTTTAAAAAATACACAAAAAAAATTAGATAACCAATTTCATATCAAATTAATGTTTACAATTGATTTTTCCTTTGAAGAAACAAACTATATTCTCACGTAAATGCATGACACCACAAGTGTAACTTCATATTTCTTCATAAAGGACAAGGCATTTGTAAAAATGTGAGAAGATTTCTCTCTTTAGTATCATAAAAAAAATGGAAAAATATATAAATATGTAAATAAATAAATAAACTTAGCAGACCAACCAAGACCAATTAAAAAAGATCAACTTCACAATGGCATACGCATCAAAAACAATAGCAGCAACATGGCATTTTTCTACTTGGTTCTTTCTCAAACCTCATCAATAAACTCATGTATGGAAGCATATTTAAAATTAAACAAAACTGATGCATCATACCAGACTCAAACTTATGTCAATAACCATAACAATGTTTCTCATCCCTTGTACCCAAACAACAACATTTTGGAAGCGTATGACCAAACAAATAGTAACATTTTGCGAATATCAAAACAGTGGCAAAGCTAACACAAACTTAGCATTTTCGAAACACGAACGATATCCATGCTACACATCGATACAGACACAACAAACCATGAAAATCATACAAGAAAACACCATAATCTTTGCTTAACAAACAGAAAAATTCTCGTGGAAATCGAAACGATAATCAAACAAGATTTCAACTGGAAAAAAAAGTGAATACAACAAATGATAAATTCAGAATGGATGCACAGTCGAAATCGAAATTTCATATAACTCAAACTTAAAATAGGATACTCGGAGAAGATAAAGTTTGAGTTGAAGTTACCGACCGCTAAGAGAAGAGGATGTGAGTTGTTATCGAAGGTTTGAGCGGAAAAATTGTTGTTACAAGCTGAGCTCTGAAACTTGTTGTTGATGCTGAGTTGAAAACAAAACTAGCTGGACATTTGTTGTCGCTGCAAGTCGGTGAGGTCGGTTGTGATGAGTATTTTGTTCTTGGTTTTTTTGCAGAATGTTTCTCCCCCTTTGGATTCCCCTCCTTCCGTCTTTTATCTGTCTCCTTTTTCCCCTTTCACAAAATTATTCCCCCCTTTTTCCCAATTGTTTCCCCCCTTTTCCCCAATTGTTTCCCCCCTTTGTCAAAAAATTATATCAAAAAATAAACAAATAAGAAAATACTTAAAGCTAAACTATATTAAAATTAAACCAAATATTAACTAATTAAAAATAAACTAAATTAACTAAATTGAAATTAACTTAAATTAAAATTAAATCAAAAACTAGTTCAAAACATTCTAATATAAACTAAACCCCTATTTTAAAATTAAATTAACTTGAGAGTTAGATTAAAATTAAAATTAAACTAAACTAAATTCTAAAAAATAATCTAAAATAAATATTTAATTAGAAAACAAAATAAAAATAAATAATTAAAAATTGAGGCAAAATATTCTAAATAAATTCTAAAATCGAACCGAATTCTAAAATATAGATTAAATTGATTAAAATATAGACAAACTTTCTAATTTAAAATCGAAACAAAGTTCTAAAATATATAAAAGATGACGTTTGAAATGGTAGAATGTATGATTAATGATTAATGATATGTTTTAACTTAAAAAATGCAAAATGATTGATTTTCGATATATCAGCAAAAATGCGTCAAATGAACAAAAATCGAAAAATTTCTGGTTAAAATTTAGGGTATGACACCACCCAAAAGCAGTTGGGTCTATCAAGAATCAAACTCGTTCTTCTCCTCGAAGACATAAGTCCCCAGAGACAAGAAAGACCAAGAGAACTCTCCAAGCAGGAACGCAACCGTTACCCAAGGGTGCAAGAAATCAATCAAGATCCCCTTCCCTTCGTCGACACCGGGACAACTGCTCCCGCTCTGCCTTCCACGATTCTAGCGCCGGCGATGAACCTCATGAGCCTCTCTCCAACGAAATCATGTTCAAAAGGCTACCGAAGGGGCTCGAGAAGCCTTCTCCCTTGGGAACCAACGACGGGACGACGGACCCGGACGGGCATATTGAGAACATCGACACTTTCCTCGATTACAAAGGTGTCCGAGGAGTAATTAAATATCGTCTTTTCCCTATAACAATGAGGAATGGAGATATGTCTTGGTAATAAGTGTCAATTTATGTTAATATGTAGTATAGTTTTTGGCACTTTTCAAGAGCTAATTTGGACTTCTAATGCTTTTTCCCATTGTTTCCGGTTAATTTTCGTAGTTTAGTTTATCTGCTTCAATAGTATAGATTATTTAACTTTTGTTTTATGATTTTTAGGTTTCATAATTGGAATGAAGAAAGCAAATCATGGCGACTCTCTTTTGAAGATTTTTGAAGAAAATGAAGTTTTGGAGATAGCTACAGGCTCGCTTAGAGAGCTTCTAGCGAACAGCTACATCAAGAGTAGGGGAGTTTCTAGCTAAACGAGGGTCTGAGCTTGCTTAGCGAGCAAAGGCGGTTTAGCAATTAATGAATGCTCGCTTAGAGAGCTCTTGCTCTCTTAGCGAGCCTTGCGTTTTTCAGGATGTATAAAAGGGCTTCATCATTCATTTTTTGGAAAAAAAACTCCATATTTCTTAGAGAAAAAAACCCTAGAATTCAGATTTTTACTCATTTTCGAAGAATCGGCGCATCAATAGTCGGGAGATCGTCATTTATGCTTTGTCTTCTTCATCTCTTTCTTGTAATGGAAGCTTCCATGGTTATGGATAGCTGAACTCTTAATATGTCAAGGTTAGAAGGTAGATAGGTCTTTAATTTGTATGTATAGTCTTTGATCATTGTGTGAGAACTCTTGATGATAAATATATGGTGGAAAACTTTGTGTTTAAGAAATATATTTTGTGTTGCTTCATGATTGAGAAATGTGTTCAACACTTGACCTAGATTTTTCATCCACCAAAGAACATAAGCTAGAGATAGTTATGAGACTTGGTGTTCACATTGTATTGATCTTTAATGTTACCATTTTGATAGATTGAGTGAGAGATCATCAATGGATCAAAATGGTAAAAGTCACAATTTGTGTTAGAAATAAACATCTTGAGAGAACCAAATTCTCATACCTAAAGTCTTTAAATAGGACCATAATTTCATTCATTCACTAAACTTTGGAGAGCCAAAAGACCCCTTGCAAAACATTCTCCCAAAATAAAAAATCTCACTAAAGCTCTTTTCCTCTTTTTTGAAGTTATCAAGAATTCACATTGAATTCTTGATTAACTTGAGCTAAACCTTCATCCTACTCTTTCTTATTCATTAATTTCAGTAGATCTAGCTTGATTTGGTCCAATTTGAAGAAGTGCTTTTGGTAATTTACTCTCTCCATAAACCCATGTTCACCATCAACATTCAAGATGTAGATCTTTGGTCCTTTTGTTTCTAGATCCTTTGGATCTTCATTTGTTGTTCGATTGCATGGATTTCATTGTATTCTAGTTTTAAAATTCGCGCAAATTCATATCATGATCATCAAATGTTTGTAAAAAGGTTTTAAAATGGATCATGCTGGAATTTTTTTGCATTTTTCTGCTATTGGTACAACATTAACCGGTTAATCATTTATAGTGTAAATTGGTTAATTGGTTAACCCGTTTAAAACATCACAGTATTTGAAAACTGCTTGCGTTAACCGGTTAACCATTCCCAATGCATTCTGATTAACCGATTAACACAAGTCATAATGGATTTCTTGGCTTGTTTTAAGCCCCTTTTTGGTTCCTCTTTCTTCTTCTTCTTCCTCCTTTTTATTTTTACCTTGGGAAGCACTTTTGGAGTGATTTCTCCATAATTTCAATGAACTTTGGGTGTAGATTAGAGTAGTTAATGTTCATTAATTCAAAACTACCTTTAAGTGGATTATTCAATTCATTTAAGGTACTTTACGTTAGTGATACATTTTCATGCTTGAATCCACCGAGATGAGTGATTGAACTAAGGATGGAAGAATACCATGAGTGCGGCTCAATTTGGTATTCATCTTTAGTTTTGTGCGATATTGCGTCCGGATAACGATTTACATATCATTTGTCTCGCATGCATTAGCACTAACATTGTGCACCTTAATTGGTGGTGGCCGGCCTCATTTGTATGGTAATTACTTCGTAAATTACTCGGCGATTGCTTAACATAGACCTAATTTTGTCCCTAATTCGGTATAAAAATCTAATTGGGTACTTACACTTTCGTGGACCAGATCTCTTGTTGGTCGCGTAATCACAAAGTGATTAATCATATTGCATTAAGAATTGAGACTTATGAATGTTTGATGCGTAGGTGCTTTAGATCTCCCAATCGCCTTTCAAATTTCATTTAATTTGGTTCGGTTTTCCTTGATTAATCGCTATAGTGTAAGATGTTAATTGGATCCGGTTGCCTTTCAATTTTGGTTACTCTTTTGGTTGTGGTTGATTAAGTTCACCATACCACTCTTATATAAATATTATTATACTATTATTATTGATATTTTAGATTCTTGCACTTAAATTACTTTTTCTACTAACATTTAAATTCTTGCACTTTTATTTCTTTTATTTTTTTTTTTGCTTTATTATACTTTATTCATCCATATCATGTTTATTATTTTCTCTTATTTTGTTGTTGATTTTTTCATTTGTCTATTTGGACACAAAAAAACATTAATAAAGGGTTAAACTTCTAAAAAACTCGTGACTTTAATTTGTGGACTATTGGTTACCATCCTTGCCTTTGGAATGAAGATTTGAACTTAGATTCTTAGGACACATTTCTTTTGCCTTGACCTTCATGAAGTTGGTATTTTCCTTTATTTGGTCATTTGCTAGCTTATAAGGATGAAACTCTTATGCTCAAAATTTGAAGTATCATCAAGTTTGGTTAGATCTTTCTTCCCTTATCTCCTTATTTTTTTAGGATAGTCCCTTCATCTCCTCCCCTTCTTTAATTTTCAAAATCTTTTCCCTTTTCAAAGGATTCCTTCTTTTAAAAAAATCATCACCTCTTTAATAAATAAAACCTTGACTTTGTCAAATGGACTTTAACCCTTTTTATTTTCTTTTAAAAATCAATGAATCTAATTATGTTGACCTTAATTCAAAAAATAAAAAGAATCAAACTCATTCAAGTTGTTTTATGCCTTTGTGCATTTTTGTTTATTTTCTTTAAAAGATCTAGTGTTGATTATGAGTCATTATTCTTTAGTCGGGTGCAAGTCTTTCAATCTCCATGGTTGTAGTTTGATGTAATTGAGTCTCTTGTCATTTGTGGAAGTTTAGTGGTATACTCGTTGATTTTATCTGAGTTGGTGCCCTTCCCATAATGATGTATGAGTCCATGCCTTCATTCTCATGGTAGTTTGTTTGGCCGTCCACTTGAAGATGAAAAATTCTCTTCACTTAATAAAATCAATCATAATCAACCATTTTCACTATTTGTACCACGAACTACAGGGTTTTGATCTCGCATTGCGCTTTGTGGGTACGTTGGCATGAGGTGGTAAATCACTCCAAACAAAAAAATATTAAAAAATAATAATTATTTTCTCATCCCTCAACTCTCATTTAACAAACCTCTTTCAAACCAAAAGCAGTAAATTTTTCACAGGGCTCCCGTGGAGTACCACAGACATTTTGGGTGCGTAAAACCTTCCCATTGTGTAACTTATCCCCTTACCTGTTTCTCTGTTGTGTTTCTTTATCTTTTTTGCTTCTTAGATTCATTAGGATTTATTCGCTCTTTTTTCCTTTTCCTCTTGGAATAAAATAAAAGCGTGGTGACGAGTCTGTTTACTTTGAGTTAAGTTAACTAATAGCTTACACTAATGATTTTACCGCTACACCCTGGAATTCTCTTCAATAGGAGCATCAATTCTGAACCGAAAGAGTTCTTCGTAAGCCGAATTAACTGAAAAAACTCAACAATTTCCAGGCTGCCATAATATTACATCCGACTTGTCAACAACCAAGGATACATGATACAGAACCGCCTGCAGCTGTTGTTTCTGCTGTGCAAAAACCAAGTTCAGTTCTGCAGGTTCAAAACTCATCAGCCACTGCCATACACCATTGGTGAAACATCCGAAATCTTAACACTACCATATTTCATGATGGCCGCAGCCCACACCAGCGGGAATAAATGCACCAGCAGATCATTGGTAGCCTACCTGGAAAAGCATAAAGAAGCACACAATCCATTGCCCACTTGAAAAGAAATATTCTCCGCAAAATGATTATTACCAAAACAAGATGAAACAAAGAAGAGATCTTTCCACCAAAGCGACAGTTTCACTCGATATTTGGATATTTCGCCTAGATACAGAGAACTAACATAATCATGATACCGACTATGAATAATTCCTCTCTAAATAAAATCCATTGGTGATAAAATTTTCCACACCCATTTGGATAACAAAGGCACATTGAACAATTTAATATCCTTGATACCTAAACCACCATCTTCTTTAGATTTACAAATGGAACTCCATCTAATCCACAAAATCCCTTTCCTATAAATCGATCCATTCCATAAGAAGCGTCTTTGTATAGTCGTTAAAATACACCCACTTTACAAGGAAGCTTGTAGAATGACATATAATGAATCAGGAGATTAGATAGAACCGAATTTATAATTGTCACCCTACCACCCATCGATAAAAACCTACTTTTCCATGAAGCTAACGAGATCTAACTCTATCAATCAATGGCTTCCAAAAGGAAATTGTTCTATGGTTGCCTCCAATATAGATTCCGAGAAACTTAAAAGGAGCGGTACATACTTTGCAAGCAAAAAATATTTCCGCCGCCAAAAGGAACGATTCATCCACACCCATTCCATAAAGGGATGATTCGTTGAAATTAATATTAAGTCCGAAAACAAGATAGAAACCTTTTAAAATAGCCTTTATAGCCCAAAGGTTACTCCAAGAACCATCCCCGACCAACACGGAATCACCTGCATATTGTAGAAGATTAAAAGAAACATCGTGATTGAACTTGAATCCAAAATACCAACTGATCGTACCTGGAGATCAGGATCCGATGCGGCTGGCCTCGAGAGCGGATGGATATGGTCATTGAGGAGAAAAGGGGTTGTACCTGCAAGGCACTCTGATGCTAAAGTAAGTAACCGAGCAAGAGTGGGAAAGTACAAGTATCAGGGTTAGAGAAATTGAATACCTGACCCTCTCAAATGAGAGGGTTTATATAAGGGACCAGCTGGAAGATTATTGGTTCGTTCTGTGAGGCGCGGATCGAGGGATCCGTGGATATAGGCAACGGTCAATACTAGCCGTTAGAGAGCCTCATCATGATCGGATTGTTTGTGGTCGGCTGAGGACCACCTTTCATGGTTGCGCTCGACGTCGAGCAGGATTATTGGATCAGTTTCCTTGGCCCAATAGGAAGAATTGGCCGGACCAGAACAGGAGCCCCCCAAGTCATTGCTCGTGCTGTAGAGCAGTGACTTAGGAGTGATATTGTGCTCGGCGAAGTGTAATGTCAAGGTCAAGGATCTACGTTGTCGATCTTCTGAGAACAGGCAGATGATGCGTTGCTCGGCAGAAGAATGTGAAACGAAAAGTTGGAATATCTGGAAATTCGCGCCTATTAATGATTTGACGGCTAGCCTAGGGACTAGCGTGTAGGGGTCACACACGTGTGCACGTGTTTCCCTTCCTATAAATAGGATTCTCAGGGCCCATTTTGACCTTTTCGCTTCATCTTCTTCCTCAAGACTCTGCTCGCTCAACTGCCGCTGTCTCAGCCGTCGACCACCGCCGTTTCTTACCGACCACCACTTTCAGAAGCCCATTTTCTTCAAGAATGTCTTCTCAAGCTCAAGGTACGGTTCTTTTTCTTCTCTTTAGGTGTTTATAGCTTAGGTTTTGTAGAAATGCATGCAGTTTAGGATGATTCTACCGGTAGATTTTAGATTTGGAATTAGTAAACCTCAAAACTTCTGCCACCGTAGCCGGTCGGTTGTAAACCCTAACTTTAGGGTCGACGTAAATATTGGTCGACTTAGACTTGGGTTTGATGGATATTAGGTTAGATCTTTGACATATATAATATTGGGCGTCAGCCGTTGCTCTGAGCGATGGTCAGCCAGGGCTACAGCTCGGGACATAGTTTCTGAGCTGATGCGCGCCCTTTCACTTGTCGAGCGGTGGAAGGGTGGATTTGATGTTCTTAATCGAATTCACTGACGCCTTTCCTCTGCTTTTCAGGTGAAAACTCGCTCGTGAATCCGCTGGATGTGCCCTCTGAGGAGACGTCCTCGGGAAATTCAGGGTCGTCTACGTCCATACCTTCAGACTCCGGGAGCTCCTCGGAAAGTTCATATACAAGTGCGACAGGACCGTCGACGGATTCGCCTCAGTGTCCTGACCAGATGAGGGTCTCTCCCGAAGAATGGGTGATGGAAGATCTGCTGGACAAGGTGTCCTCATTCTCGAGACCTCGATCGGAGCCGCTGCCAGTTGTTGGGGATCCAGCTGATTGGGTTATAACATGCCCGGGAGACGACGACCGTATCTTCTCAGATTTTCGTGGTCGGGCGTTCTCCATGTACGAATATGCAACTTCAGTCCTGGGGGTGACGCTGCCTTTCAGCGACTTTGTGAACGCCGTGCTCGGGCATCTCTGTGTGGCTCCTTCCCAGTTACACCCCAACTCGTACGCATTTCTGAGGGCGTTCGAGATGACGTGCGCCTATCTGGGCATTGGTGCCACTCTTCCCCTCTTTTTCCGCCTCTTCTCTCTACAGCGCCAAGTTGGACGAGGAACTGACCGAAAGGGGTTCGTGTTTTTCAAGCAGCGGACCAAAATCTTTAAGGCCCATTCAGAATCTATCCGGGCTTTCAAAACTGACTACTTCCTGATAAAGCCCGCGAGCGCGGCGGCTGTGAGAGCTATGAGCTTTCTTGGAATAGATACTTACGAGAATGACGAGCCTAAGCTCGACGACCAGGGTCAGGTGATTCCGAGGAGACTGTGGTTGTTCCCCTTTTCTTGGAGTCATGCTCACTATGAGAAACCCATGGGGGAGTTCGTTCAAGTGGGGGACACATTGAATGATGACGATGCGGCCAGTTTCGAGGCCTTCAGAAAATTAATAGCCTCCTTTACTCCGACCCCTCTATTGGACGGAGATGGGAAGGTTATGGTTGATCAAGATGGGGGGGAAGCTGTGGAGCGTCCCTTGATTAACGTTACTGAGTTGCTGGCCTGTCGTAACGGGCAGGAAGTGTCCGACTTCTTTGGTATCCGTTTATCTGCGCTCGTTAAATTCTTGGTTTAATTTTGTTGCTTGTGACTAATTTGATCTTATTCTTTTTTTTCCAGGTTCCTTGACGAATCCTTTGGATAAAATCCACGAGCGTTTGGTTCAGCAGCAAAGGAAACGATCAAGGGTCGTGCATACCAAGCTGACCGAGGCGAGTGGTTCGGGGTCAGGCCCTTTGGTTCAGGGTTCGCCGGGCGCATCGACTGGCTCTTTAATGAAGAAACACAAATCGGCGGCCACTGTGGATTTAACGGCCAGCGCTCCTCCAAAGCCAAAGCACGGGATACCCCCATGTTTTGTGGTTTGCAATTTCTTTGAAGGGACCAGCATGGAGGTGGATCGTGCGGACTCTCTGTTTTTGGAGGGGATGGACCGTCCTGCTCGGCGGCTTTCTCTGGCTCAGGACGCGAGCACAGTCATGCGGGTCCTGACAATGGCCTGGCTGACGGTCGAAGGGGCTCCTGTTCTGGAGCGAGAGAACATCAAGCTTAAGGAGCAGCTGGCTGCTTCTGAGGCTAAGCTGACAGCGGCCACTGAGGAGGTTAACACTGCTACCAAAGAGTCGACCGAACGAGCTGCGGTCATCGCCAAACTGGAGGTCGACAAGAAGAGGGTGCTTGAGCAAAACAAGAAACTGAAGGATGCCTTTTGCCCTAAGGAGGACGAGGATGAGGATACCAAGCATCTGGTGACGAGGGCTCAGTTTCTTGCTCGGATCGACCAAGACATGGAAGATCTGAACGCATCAACTGAGCTTAGCTTCCAGAATGCGGTGGACCAGATGAAAGCTCTCCACCCTGACATAGCCTTGGACGTTGGTCGCATGAACTATCTTTACAAGGTGGTGGATGGCCGAATCGTAGTCCCCTCAGATTTGGTGGTGGAAGACTCTCAGTCGGGGTCGACTGCTCAGCCTGACCAACTTGAAGCGCAGCTGGGCCAGGAGGAAGCTCGTGAAGATGAAAGCCGCCCGGGGGTGAGGATAATTAATTTATGGCCTGCGTGCCTTTGTAACTTATAATGCATTTTCTGTTTTGGGGGGCGTGGCCCCCTTTATTTGTAACTCCGAACAAGTCGGCCCTTCGGTGTCGCATTTCTTTCTTTTAATGTCATGTGTTTGACCTTGACGGTCGGTTGTATATTTTGTTTGCTCGTAATAATGCGTCCGTCGGAGGACATAGTTTACTTGTTATTTTTACTAAGTGTTTGGTGTGCGTCTTTGCATTAATTAGAAGTAATTGAATGGATACGAGGAAGTGTGGATGATCTGTTGGTTAGGGGGACCAATCAGTATTTGAGAGTCTTACTCCCGATCGGCACCCGAGCCAAGATAATGGCCCGGGCTCCGTGGCGTGAACGTCCCATCGCGAGCTGGGGTTCTAACTGGTCGTGGTACTTAGGCGACGTCGGACTCGTTTGAGTATCCGTTCGTGCGACAAGCTTCTCTTTTGCTTGAAAAGAGATCTTGCTTGACTTTGTTATATTTGGGCTGTCGTGCTCGTACCTAGGCACGCAGTTTTCCGTCAGTCCCCTTTTCTCCTCGCTTGGGAGTTGAGTAAGGTGACTGATTTAGCTATATTATTGTTTGAGTTTTTCGGCATTCCAAGGACGAGCGAGCTCTTCCCCATGTAGATTTTCCAAATAATAAGCTCCGTTTTCGGTTTTTGCTCGAACACGATACGGGCCTTCCCAATTGGGCGTTAGTTTTCCCTCGCGGGGGTCTCTATGATTTCTTCTAAGGACAAGGATGCCTACCTAGAACGTCCGCCTTATGACCTTAGAATCGTACCGAGCGGCTATTTTCTGTTTGAGAGTGAATTCTCGAAGAGCGGCCTCCGACCGAACTTCTTCAACCATGTCGAGCTCGTCTCTTATAGCTTTAGAATTGGCATCTTGTTCCATGGGGGATTCCGTGCGTATCGATCGGATATGCATTTCTATAGGGATCACCGCTTCGGTCCCATATGCTAATCGAAATGGGGATTCTCCGGTTGTTGAGTGGGGTGTGGTCCTATATGCCCATAGTACGCTATGTAACTCCTCGACCCAGTGTTTCTTATGCTCGTCCAATCTTCGTTTCAAACCTCTTAGGATTACCCTGTTCGCGGCTTCTGCCTGCCCGTTAGTTTGAGGATGCTTGACTGAGGCGAAATGTTGTTTCGTCCCCATTGATGCAACAAATTCTTTGAAGTGTTTATCGGGGAATTGAGTGCCATTGTCGGTCACGATGGCGAAGGGCACCCCGAATCGGGAGAGGATGTTTCTTTTGAAGAAACGAAGTATGTTGAGCGCAGTGATTTTGGCTAGGGCCTCAGCTTCTATCCACTTGGTGAAATAGTCGACACCTACAATTAGGTATTTATTCTGACTAGACCCGACGACGAATGGTCCTAAAATATCCATTCCCCACCACGCGAAAGGCCAGGGTGACGATAATGATTTCAGCTCAGATGGAGGTGTTGCGTGCACGTCTCCATGTCGTTGGCATTTGTCGCACCTTTTCACATGCTCTTTTGCATCGTGTTGGATGGTGGGCCAGTAGTATCCTGCCCTTAGGATTTTTCGAGCCAATGAACGTCCGCCAGGATGCTGTGCATTGATTCCTTCGTGGACTTCCCTTAGTACGTGTGGAATGTTTTCCTCCTCTACACACCTTAGGAGGGGTGTAGAGAATCCTCGACGATACATACGTCCACCTACTAAAGAATACGAGCATGCCCTTCGTCGTATAGTACTGGCCTCTTTTGGGTCGGTTGGTAACTCTCCTTTGGTTAGATAGTTGAACACTGGGGTCATCCAGCAGCCCGTGTCGCCCACAACGTTAATGTTTATGCTGGTTGACGAGTGTCCGATACTTGGTTGGGAAAGCAATTTCTGTACGACGGACTTGTTGTTTCCTTTCTTTTTAGTGCTCGCCAGTTTGGACAGGATATCTGCGCGGGCATTGTTTTCCCGCGGAACGTGTTTGACTTCCACACTCTTGAACCGTTTCAGTTCGCCTTTAACGAGGGCCAAATATTCGGCCATGTTATCGTTTTTGGCCTGGAAATCTCCTCGGACCTGGCTTGCGACCAACTGAGAATCCGTGCAGATCGTGATCTCTTCTGCTTCCAGATCGGTTGCGAGCCGTATGCCCGCTAGGAAAGCTTCATACTCTGCTTGGTTGTTAGAAGTGGGGAAAGATAAGGTCAGGGACACTTCAATGATGTTCCCCTCTTCGTTTTCCAAAATGATGCCGGCTCCGCTGCCCGCCGGGCCAGATGCCCCGTCCACGAAAATAACCCATCTGGACGAAACTTTCGGGTCTTGCTCGGTGAATGTAAGTTCAGCCACAAAGTCGGCCAACGCTTGAGCTTTGAGAGCCTGTCTTCCTTCAAACTTGATATCGAACTCAGATAGTTCTAGTGACCATTTTAACATTCGGCCAGCCATGTTCGGTCGACCGAGCAACTGTCTTATGGGTTGATCGGTCCTTACGATGATGGTGTGAGCCAGAAAGTAATGGCGTAGCCTTCTAGCTGCGAGAAGGAGGGCCAAAGCAACCTTTTCTATTTGAAGGTATCGCATTTCTGGGCCGTGAAGTGCTTTGCTTGTGAAATATACAGGTTTTTGTCCTTCGGGTAGGTCGCGCACGAGTACTGCGCTTACCGCTTCGTTTGCGACCGCAAGGTAGAGGTACAGTGTCTCCCCCTCTTCTGGTCTGGATAAGACTGGAGGTTCACTTAGTGCCTTTTTCAGGTGGGATAGTGCTAGCTCGCACTCCGCTGTCCACTCGAAAGTTGCCTCTTTACGGAGGAGTTTGTAAAAAGGGAGAGCGTGTTGAGCGGATTTTGCCACGAATCGAGCGAGGGAGGTAATGACCCCGTTTAGTGATTGTATGGATTTTTTGGAAGTGGGAGTTGGGAACTCCGCGAACGCTTGACACCTGTCGGGGTTGGCCTCGATGCCTCGTTCAGTCAAATAGAATCCGAGGAATTTCCCTGCTCGGACACCAAATGTGCATTTTTCAGGGTTGAAGCGCATTTTGCACTTTCGTGCTTGGTCGAACACTTTCCGTAAATGGGATGCGTGGTCCTCTTCTTGTTGAGATTTGACGATCATGTCGTCCATGTATACTTCGAGCATATCTCCGATTTCGGCTCGGAAAACTTTGTTCATCATGCGTTGATATGTCGCGCCCGCATTTTTCAGACCGAAGGGCATAACGTTGTAAAAGTAATTGCCCGATTCGGTCATGAAGGCCGTGTATTTTTTGTCAGACACGGCCATGGGTATTTGATTGTACCCTGAATAGGCGTCCATGAAGGATAGCAACTTGTAACCGGACGAATTGTCGACCAACTTATCGATGTTAGGTAAAGGGTACGCATCTTTCGGGCATGCCCGATTGAGATCGGTATAATCAACGCACATTCTCCATTTTCCACTAGATTTTTTCACAAGTATAACATTTGAGAGCCAGGTCGTATACCTGACCTCGGTTACAAATTTAGCCTCTAGGAGGTCTTTAACAGCAGATTCAGCAGCTTCGGTCTTCTCGGTCGACTGTTTCCTCCTGCGTTGAGCGACTGCTTTATGTGTTGGGTCGATAGATAGGTGGTGGCAAGCTGTTTCGGGGTCGAGCCCTGGCATTTCTGCGGCGCTCCAGGCAAATAAGTCTGCGTTCCCTTTGAGGCAAGCTTCCAACTGTCGCTTCACCAATTTGGGCATATGTGCCCCGATTTTAACACACCGGGTTGGGTCCTCCCCCAAAGGAATCAGTTCGAAGTCTCCATCCGGTATTGGTCGGGATAACGACTCTGCTGGCCTCTGGACTCTCTCGCTACTATCTGAAAACCTGCAGTCTAGGTCGATCGAATCTACCTGAGGGAAAGCCCTGGGGACATCCGGCGAATTCGATGTCAGGGGACTTGGTTGGTATGATATCGAGCTGAGACCTTTTGATGCTGCTTCGAAACATCTGCGGGCAGCGTCGACATCTCCGTGCAATGTGGAGACTCTACCTGAAGTAGTGTAGTACTTCATCTTCAGGTGGACGGTGGACGGCACAGCGATTAACTCGACCAAAGTTGGTCGTCCTAGTATGCATTGGTACAGCGACGGGTAGTCCACAACTAGGAACTGGACCCTAACTGTCCTGGCTGTCTCGCCCGCCCCGAAGGTGACAAATAGGTCGACATAGCCCCATGGTCGGGATACTGCTCCGTTGAAACCTTGCAGGTTTGATCCGACGTATGGAGTTAGATGTGTTTCGTTTAGTTGAAGTGTTGAAAACAGCTGGGAGTACATGATGTCGCATGAACTACCTTGGTCCACTAAGATCCTCCTTACATCGAAGTTTGCCATGCGCGCTCAGATGAGTAGAGGGATGCTAGCGTTGGGTGCTCCTCCTAGGAGTTCCTCCTGATAGAATGCATTGGGTACGGAGCCCTCTCTTGGTGGGTCCAGGGTGGCGTTTTGCGCGGGCCCCTTGGCGATTAACTGGTCGAATTTTCTTTTCACGAAGCCGACCGTGATTTTGTTGAAGCCTCCTCCTGATATGAGCATTGCCGAAGGAAAAGCTTCCCATGGACTATGGGAGGAGAGGTACCCCGGACTCTTGGTGCGATCTGGTAAAAAGAAATCTTCCGGGCGATAAATGCTCAGGGCGACCTGCATGTTAGCATCTGCAGGGATGGGTACGGCTTCCTCGACTTTCTGGGTCTCTTGTGCATCCTGTCGAGGATTGTCTCTGGACTTGGTGAATTGCTTCAGGTTCCCGTCTTTGATGAGGATTTCGATCGCGTCCTTGAGGTGGATGCAATCCTCTGTGTTGTGTCTGTGGCTCTTGTGGAATCTGCAATATTTCGTTTTATCCGTGCCGGGCTTGCTAGGTTGTTGCCTCGGAAAACATACTCCTGCCTGTTTGAATTCCGAATTGGCACACTCAGACAAAATTTTCTCCCTGGAGGCCAGGAGAGGTGTGTATTCGTGGAACCGACCGATAGGTCCCCGGTGCTCCTGCGGTTCACGGGAGCGATCATCCTTTCTTTTGTCTCCTCCCCGACGAGATGTCGAGGGTTCATCAACTCGGTGTGGTTTGGTGTCTTCACGGCGTCGGGCGTCTCTTACTGAACTGGCCGCCTGCTTTTCTTCATATTGGATGTAAGCTTGGGCTTTTAGTAGGAACGCGTCGAGGGTGGCCGGGGTTTCAATGCCGACCGCCCGATGGAAATCGGTCGAGGGGCGTAGCCCTCGTTCCAGCAAGTATTTTTTCATGTCGTCGGTCGTGGACACTTGGACCGCCTCTTTATTGAACCTTTCGATGTAAGTTCGTAAAGGCTCGTCCCTCCCCTGGATTATTGCTTCGAGCGAAGCCTATGTCTTTGGGTGTCGTCTTGATGCAGTAAAGTGCCTGGAGAACGTGCGTCCAAATTGTTTCCATGACGTGATGGATTCAGCCTCAAGGCTTTTGTACCATGTCATTGCTCCTTTCCTCAGCGTCGTAGGAAAGAGTCGACATTTAATTGCTCCTCTTACGCCCCGATAGTCGAGCAGTGCATCGATATTTTCAATGTGCTCGTCTGGATCGGTGGTCCCATCGTACGATCCTAACGGAGGGGGTTTCTCTAAGCCTCTTGGGAGCTTGGCCGCCATAATTTCAGACGATAGGGGACCCCGAGCGTCCTCATCGTCGCTGGAAATGAGCGATGAAGACCTGTGATCATGTTTCTTTGTTTTTCGAGGAGAGGCAGATCATGATCTGCTCCTCCTTGATTTTCTTCTGGGAGAGGGTCGTGGGGAAGACTGACGAAAGCGTTTGTTGCCTGTTGATTCGTCGGTGTGTCCTCTCCTCTTCTTCCTCGCAGGAGACTGAGTATGCTCCCTTTGGGGTCTCTCGGGAGAATGAGGTCGACGAGAATTATCTTCAAGTCGGGCGATCTTTTCGCCATGAGTGAGGAGCAGCAAGTTTGTTTGATTTAGGATTTCGGTCAATGCGGCGAAATCTGACCCTGAAGGAGTCGAAGGAAAAAGAGTTTCCGGGAGACTTTCCAAAGGTTGGACGCGATCGGGTGAAGGTGATGTCGCCTTCCCTTCTGGACGGTCTTGCACCGTTTGGTCATGTAGAGGAGGTTGGATGTTGCTCTCACGTTGTGTGAGAATCATACCGTCATTCAATCGATTTTCCTGGTTGTCCCGAGCAGCCATGGATCTTGTTAAAACTTTGGTTCTTTGAGGATCTTGAAAGAAGAACGGGGAAATCAGTTTCCCACAGACGGCGCCACCTGATCGTACCTGGAGATCAGGATCCGATGCGGCTGGCCTCGAGAGCGGATGGATATGGTCGTTGAGGAGAAAAGGGGTTGTACTTGCAAGGCACTCCGATGCTAAAGTAAGTAACCGAGCAAGAGTGGGCAAGTACAAGTATCAGGGTTAGAGAAATTGAATACCCGACCCTCTCAAATGAGAGGGTTTATATAAGGGACCAGCTGGAAGATTATTGGTTCGTTCTGTGAGGCGCGGATCGAGGGATCCGTGGATATAGGCAACGGTCAATACTAGCCGTTAGAGAGCCTCATCGTGATCGGATTGTTTGTGGTCGGCTGAGGACCACCTTTCATGGTTGCGCTCGACGTCGAGCAGGATTATTGGATCAGTTTCCTTGGCCCAATAGGAAGAATTGGCCGGACCAGAACACCAACCATTATCCACCACCCTATTCATTAAAACCTCAAGACCCTTCGCCGCAATAACAAATAAAAGAGGAGAAAGCAGGTCACCTTGTCTTAGACCTCTCGAAACGATAAAGTCTTTGGTGGGACTTCCATTAACTAGAACGAACATAAAACTATTGAAAATTTTGTTATCCATCCACCACATCCAGTTATCACCAAATCCCATGATTACCATAACATTGCAGAGATAACTCCAATCCACACAAATATATGCTTTTGCAAAATCCACCTTCAAAATCACTCCTTCCTTCTTACTACTAGTAACAAAGTTAACTACTTCGTTAAGAGCCAAAACACCGTCAAGTAAATTTCTACCTCCAATAAAAGCAGTTTGGATCTTAGAAATGATATTGCCAATGATACCTTTTAACCGATTAGACATAATCTTCGTCACTACCTTATAAATCGAACTAATTAAGGAAATCAGTCTATAATCATCTAGAGTCTTCAGAGAATCGTATTTGAGTATTAAAACCAAAAAAGATGAAGCAAACACCTTAGGTAATTTATTCCCCGTGAAAAATTCTAATGCACAGTTAGAAAAGTCCCTACCCACTATATTCCAACAATGTTTTAGAAATTCAAAACTGAATCCGTCTGGTCCGGGGCTGCGATCCCCGCTACACCCAAAAACCACATTTCTAACCTCCTCATCACCGACCAACTCTTCAAGCCTAATTATGTCCTTGTTAGAAATCCACTTGAAACCATTGTGACCAATATTACGGAAAAGTCTATCTACCTTTCGGAAACGCATTTCAAAATGTTTCATGACTCCCTCTTTAACTCCTTCTACATCCTCCACATTACGACCTTTAAAGAACAACGAAGAAATAGTATTCAAATTACTTCAGTGTTTATTAGCAGCATGAAAAAAATTTGTATTATAATCACCATCAACAATCCATTTCGTACGCTATTTTTGTGTTAGAACGCTCTTTTTGATTCTAAGGTGTTTCCATAAATCATCCTCCGCTTTTTTCCTGGATTTTCAAAAGTTAAGAACCTATCACTACAAGAAACACCAGCTTTAGCGTCGGCCAAAAAGCCCTCGCTACCACAACAAAAACCGACACTAAACAGGGTTAGCGTCAGCTTAGCGTGGGGGTCGGGGCCGCCTTTCCTAAGTTGGAAGTTAATAGTATTAGCGTCGGCTTTTCTGGTGACACTTGCGTAGCATCGGCTTAAGTGTGACACTAGAACGTCACTAAATCTTGACCCAAAATGCACAGCTAAATGATGACTTAGCGTCGACTATTGGACGACGCTACGAAATGCCATCTATCACTTTTTAATTGGATTGACTGTCAGGTTGGTCAACATATTATTATGATCTAGCATCGGCCATAGAGCCGCCACTACATTTTTTAGACACCCAATTATTTTATGTCAGCGTCGGTCACGAGGTCGCCACTATATTTATTAGACAGACAAATATATTTTATTAGCGTCGGCCGCGTGGCCGCCACTATATTTATTAGACTGACAAATAAATTTTATTAGCCTCGGTCTGAAGTCGCCACTAGTGGATTCATGAATCATTTATAAATTAATGTAGCGTGGGCCTTTTGGCCGACACTAAATTATTTAATAGTGCAGATTTTATTTGAAATCATCACCTTCCCTTTATCCAATTGCCACTCAATACTTGTTTATTATTAATTCAAACATGTTTATTATTTTAACTCTAACAGGCCAATGACATTGCAAAAAGAAAATCATCAATCAACAATTCAAGTGATCCAAAATACACCATGTCATTCTAATGAGTTCTAAGATACACCAACATGTTATTCTAATAAGTTCTAATGAGTTATAAAATACACCAACATCAAAATACTAATCAGTTCCAAAAAAACCAACATCAAAATTCTAATCAGTTCCAAAATACAACATCAGAATATCAACACATAAAACAGGTCCTGAATAATCTACACACTAATCATGATAACCAACATCAACTTCCTCATCATCCTCCTCCTCCTCCTGCAACATCCAAAATAAATAGTCACGAGTCAGACACATTAATTAACTTCAAAAAATACACTAAAAAAATACGCTCAAGCATGTGATACTTTGCGCACATGCCAATCTACAATGTTCAAACCCAACAAAATCCAATACAAAAACCCTCCTAAAAAGAAACTAATAAACTAAGCATTATTATAAACCACTACAAACCCATTATTATAAACCACAACAAACCCAAAAACACTTCTTGTTGTGTACAAATCACTTATCCTCAACTTCATTTTCTTTACAACATAATAATCAACCAAAACTACCCCTCCAATAGGCCCCATCAAAGCAGAATAACCAACCAGCTTGTGTACAAACCGTTGTTCTCAAATAGGATTGTTATAACAGTGTCTAAATTCTAACAAACAGCTTCAGTGCAATTAAGTACAAAAGGATATGAAAATTCAACTCAACTACATAAACATAATTTATAAACGAGTTCAATTCAACTAAATCAAAAATAATAGAAAATAGAACGTACCGAATCGTTATAATCAGGATGACCACTCGCATGAGCACTAGAAGGACCCGCCTGAAGAGAATGCAACATATCAAATTTCTTTGACAATTCTTCAAATTTCTTTGCCAATTCATCTGTCCGCGCATTCGCCCGTGCAGCCTCTTCACGTGCAGCAGCAGCTTCAGCTCTGGCAGCCTCAATGGCCTGGTTAACTGCTTCTCTATGTGGATTTGTAATTGACACCTGAGTCAAGAAGTTTACTCCACATCTTATGTTACGTGCCAATTATCCTGTGTCATAACACCGCCCCCGTGTCTTACCCCCTGCAACTTCTTTCCAAATTTGTATTCTTGTTGATCCTTCGACTTCATCACCAACTTGTTGCAAGCTGCTGCAAAACTTTTCCTGTACACAAGTATTTAAGAAAACTGAGAATAATATCCAAAAACATATAAACATATAGCCAAAATAGTTCTTAAACATATCCATAAGATATAAACATATAAATAGAAAAACACGTGAGTATAATATTTTGTGGAAGTTTTTAACACAAATCCCAAACAAAGTATAATATTTCAAACAAAGTATATTAAAATGTTAACTTACATGTGTTGTCGCTGCACGAACGTCAACCCACTCCCCATTCTTCTTTTTATGGGTGGCGATGAAAATCTCATCTGGATGTGCGGGGTCGATCGAGTTTTTTAGCCTATCATTAGATCAAATATATATGGTAAAAATTTATATCAAATATAATTATATTAACGCTTCGTAATTATAAAGTATATATTAACACATTGTAATTATAAAGTATATACCAATTCAAGTGCAACATCATGGTGAGCTTTACGACCTGTTGTATGGACTGCCCCACCTTTGTTAGATGATCGATTAATCTTATTTTGTTGGGATACAACTCTAAATTCATCTGTCTTCCACTTGTCTAGGAGATACGTCCATGTATCTACACCCATCCAACCTGGCTTCTGCCCCTTTTCTCTAGCCTTTCGTTGTATATCAGACAGCCGTTTTCCACATTTCTGATGAAACAAATCTTCCATCTTTGCATCATCACAACGATCCCAAGATACAAGCCTCTGACAAAATAAACAAATAATAAATAAAACTCAGTAGTATACATAATCATCAACCACAACTAAAAAAGAAATTTCATGTTCATATGATATGCACATGATTATATGATGTTTCATAGAATAATATAAGATTCATATGTTAAATATATATATATATATATATATATATATATATATATATATATATATATATATATATATATATATATATATATATATATATATATATATATATATATATATATATATATATATGTATATTTATATTTATATTTCGTGCATTTTCATGTCTTACCTTAAAATCGTTGAACCATTCCTTTCTCACCTCCTCTCTTCCGTCACGTTTAAGCTCACCATAATTAACGAAGGTTCCACGGTAATTCTTTTCAATAACTTTTCGAATCATTGCGGCAACAAGATCACCTGGATGTAACCTGCACATGTTAACAATTCATCAAACATAAAATTCAAATCTTTAATATTGACTTTTATAGATTGAAATAGAATTAATAAATTAATATAACTAAAAGTCAAGCAATTAACACTTACGCATTAGTTGTTTCCACAATACAGATCTTCGGTTTTTGCCCTCCGTCGTGTTGTTTCCCTTCATTAGCCAGTGTTTGGTCCCTCTGCACTTCCTCGTCTGTGGTGTGATGGGAAGGAGGCGACTGCGACTGAGGCTGAGGCTGAGGCTGCGGCGGAGGCTGAGTATATCCTGGAGTAGGAATGAATGTGAACTCCTCAGAAGTCAGTGGAGGCTGAATAGGTGTCTAATCTGGAGTGGTCCATAACCTTTTGCTTCCACAAAACCACTGTAGATAGTGTCATTAGAATCACAATAGGGTAAGTTGATTTCTGATACAAAAGTGGACCTAATGATATTAACAATTATATATTAAACTAACTATGAAGTGGAAATCTTAATTTGCAGGGTTGTAATACAAATACTATGTAGCTATGTGACTTTACCTCTTTATGCTCTTGTCACACAGGTAATTAATTGGAGTTAATAAAGTCCTTTTATTTTACCACATAGTGCATAGATAGGAACTGATTTCATTTCATACTATTTTGACTGATATGACATATGGGATCAACCATGAAACCAACCATTTCCAACGAAAGAGTGGCAACAGCACTTAAGAACTGGCATCACACAGCCAAAAAGCAGGTAAAACAGAGTAGGCACTCAAACAACACGACACTTAATTCAAGCAGGCCATCAACATCGACACACGCCATGTCTCCTGTTCACCTGCTCCATAGACACACTGCTGGAAACAGTGACAGTCTACAAACTTCTTCGAAAAAGTCTGACTATAAAAACGAACAATGGGAAATTGAAGGAGAAGGATCAACTTCCCTAAGAAACGATCAAACAGGGCAACATAAGATTGCCTGTTAAAATAGCGGTTGTCGAGTCATTTTCGTCAACCGAATTGCCTATTAAAATTAGACATGAAATCACCTCTGGTTCAAAAGATTTTTCTTTCGAGAAGTGACACTTAGGCAGCAATTAGAATTGTAGATATTGATAATCAGTTCAATGTATATTACAGATAAAGATAGAGGAATTCCTTCTAAGAATAGAGTGTAAATTTTTTGAGGTAGCAGCTTGATTTGTCGATATAATCATAAGGGTATGAAAATGTAAGACTATATTTTGTTATTTTGTGAATTTTGTGAATTTTGTGATTCGTAGATATATTTGCGATACTTACGAAACTTAGAAGCAGGATTATGCTTACCTAGAGATTATTAATATATATTTTGAAGCAGGATTATGCTTACCTAGAGATTATTAATATATATTTTGAAGCAGGATTTTGTAAGTTTGGAAACCAAAATTCTGCAAGTGGTTATGCTTGCATTTAGACATGATTTTAAGCAGATTTTGTAACTTGGACACTATAATTTCAAACAGGAGTTTGTAACCAAAATAGACAGCAGCTTAAGATTTATAACATATATTTCAAACAAAATTCTATATGAGAGTATGAATAAATGTATGTCAAACATTATTCTATTGAGAACTTATGGAGAAAACAAATGTCTCATGAATGATATGACAATAACTATTTAATGGTTTATGTTTATGTTTTAACATCCTGCTTTTGCACTCCATTCTAACAGTCTAACAGAAATGTGTTCTTCACAATTTATATCAGTAATCCTTTCAGTCAGAAACCAGCATGCATATAACATTCTTAAACATGCATAAACACTAACTACATTAATATGAAGTATAAAAACAATAAATCACCTTGCTTCTCAAGGTATGAGAACAAAATATCAAAGTCTCTAGATTGCTACTCGGATCATGAAGTAAATTATCAGCCACCTGCAGTGATTGAAAACAAAAACAAAATAAGTCACAAAAGCAGTAACAAAAATAATAAATCACCTTTCTTCGTTCATATAGTTGTTTAGACCCACAAAAGCAGTAGCAAAAGCACAAAGATGTAAGTTACAAAAACTTAGTTAAACATGTTAAAAATCATATATTACAATTAGTTTTGAAACAGATCTAACACTTATACATAGATTGCCAATAAATGATGAACCAGAAAAAATAACAAGTTAAGTCATGGCTGTGCAATACTCAAAATAGTTGTGTACTTTAAACCAACTGTGCAATACTCAAAACAACAAGTTAAGTCATGGTTGTACAAGATATCTTAGTTTGGGTGAATGTTTTATTAGGTTAGACAAATTTGCAGGAACATTCAATCAAGATTCTGCCTACAGTGTGTACTTTAAACCAACTGCATGTACTATGTCTACTCATTTCATTTCCAACATGCATCAGACATGGCACATTTTCTCTTCATTATAACAATAAAGCTTAATGTTGATATATGACCTGAAGAATTATTATCAGTCTTACACTAACAGTAGCACACTAAATATGAGTTATCCATATTGTTTTGTTCACAAGAGATCACATGGAACTGTCTAGAGTTCTTTCTTAAGACTAAATATAACTTATACTTTATTATTCTCTATACAATTTTACAGATAACTACTATATCGTTTGGTAAACACACGATTTAATATGATCCAAATATGATCCATATTTAGTACAAAAATCACTTCTCCTTTGGTAAACACGCGATTGAATCACTTCTCCTTTTTCTATCATTCTATTTTTCTACTCTACTCTGTAAAAAACCACAGGAAATTGACTATAACTACAAGAAAAGAAAACTTAATGTACATATTATAAGGCTGCGGAGAAGGAATAGGGAAAAACATAATAGCATAGCCCTTAGCCTATAGGTGATAACAACAAAAGCAGGGAAAACTATCAGCAAAGTTAGCTAATGTTATTGATGAGTTTCTGAGCTAAATTTTTAGAAATTCTAGTCATGGCTACAGCACTCGCGCTGGCTAAGCAGCTGCAGCCTCAGGAATACACAACAGGTGCCATAATTATATATTTATTATATCTCTTTGAATTGTCCCATTTATCATAGAATCCTTTAACTTGTGGGTAAGGATTAGGGTTATTGATAATTAACTTAACCTAATTTTAAAGTTTGGCTAACTTTGCACATACACAAATGAAATGCAATTTGTGGACTCCTGGACTGATTTTTTATTGAGACTGCTCTGTTCAATTTGTTGGTGTCATGGACGGATAAAAAGCAGGGTGAGTAACAAACACATGAGATGCGATAATGGCAATCAAGAACCCTATTATAAAACAGTATACTACGATAATGGCAATCAAGAACCCTAACTCAAATAAAAAACAAAAACGATAATGAAAAATTCACAAATCAACACATATATGTAAATCGACTTGATCAGAATGAAAAACAAAAACGATAATGACAAGCAAATATACCTGGTTCAAATTCCAATCTTGTTCAGACTTGGTTCAAATTTTGTCCCTGCATAATCAAGTGTTCAGGTCAGATTCAAGGAAGAGAGATGAGATGTGATGAGATGAGTTAATGGAAGAGAGATGAGATGGAAACGATGAAATGCGATGAGATGAGTTAGAAGAGAGATGAACGACGATGAAACCTGATAGACGGAGCGATGCGATAAAGGCGATGAATGACGAAAAACGAACATCTGATGGAGGCGAAGAGAGATGAGAGATGGAAAAGACAATGTTTTTTTGATATAATGAATTTTATTAAATTAATATTAATTATTAAATAATTATTATAGAAATTTATGATAGCATAACATAGATTATTGTATGTTTAAATACAATTAGAAATTAATATTAATTATTTTTATTTGAAAATGTTTAAATACAATTAGAAATTTAGCATAACATAGATTATTGTATTTTTAAAATGTGTAAATATTTCATTATTTATTTTTATTAAATAGCTAAATTGTTTTAAAATGTTTAGATTATTTATTAAATAAAAATGTTTAAATTGTTTACCATAGATTTAAAAAATGACTAGAAAATAATTTTTTTTATTAAATAAAATAATTTTAAGTAAATTTTCGACAAAATTCTTTTATGATAATTATTTATTTATTAATGTTTTTAAAACACAAATTAAAAATATAATTTAAAATACAATTTGAAAATTCATCAAAAAAAACTTAAAAATAAATATTAATAAAAAATTTTGACTAGAAAATATTAATTTAATAGCCATTTTAGAATTTTTTACTTGTTTAACATAGATATTATTTATATTTTAAAAAATGACTAGAAAATATTTTTTACTAAATTCTTTTATCAAATAAAATATTTTTTTTAAAATTCTCAACAAAATTATTTTATGATAATTTAATTTTTAAATAAGAAATTAATTTTTACTATAGTAAATAAACACAAACAATTTAAAAATACATTTTCATAAGAAAAATCATAAAAATTCATTTTAAAATACAAAATAAAAATACATTTTAAAATTCAATTTAAAATATATTTAATATTTAGCGTCGGCCTATATGCGACGCTATATTTAATACGAAATAAAAAAATTTAATAAATAAATAGGTAGGGAAATGAAAACGTGGTGGAAAATGAAATATAATTCGCTCCAATCTTTAGCGTCGGCTTTATGCGACATTAGCGTTTTATAAAATAATAAAAATAAATAAATAGTGGGGCAAATGAAAAAAAATGGTGGGAAATCAAATATATTTTCGCTCCTATTGTAGCGTCGGCTATATGTGACGCAAATGTGACACTATTAGCGTTGGTGTCGTGGCCGACGCTAAATTTTTTATGCTAAAATACATTTTTCTTGTAGTGTATAAGACTGTTACCACCCTCAAAAAGATCCTCCACGACATTTATGGTTTCCACATCATTATCAATTTTTGTGTCAATCCACCCGAATACATTCTTGTCCCATCATCTAAGTCACTCTCGAAGATGTTGGAACTTTTTTGAAAGAATAAAAGAAGCTCTTCCGGTCACCCTACATTCCTCCCACTCATTTTTAACAAAAGCCATAAAACTAGGATGTTCGAACCAACAAGATAAGACTTTAAACGGTTTAGGACCCCAATTTGTATTTCTGATAGAAATCCACACCGATCTATGATCCAATATATCACGCTCGCCAACCTTTTGACACACCATATTCCAATCATTTAATAAACCTGACGAAAAAAAAAACCTGTCTAACCTACTACACAACCTCCCATTTGGTTTGAACCAAGTAAATCTATTTCCATGAACCGGTAAATCAATGCATAACACGTCCCAACAGATTGTTGAATTTGAGGAAAGAATGGAGAAAGAAGCGTACGAGATTTGTGCATATGACGTTACTGAGTGGTTTTTACTTCGCAACCATTCTGAACATTGTTGCATGCATAACACGTCCCAACTCATGTTGTTGCTGAGTATTTTTCACTTCGCAATGCATGCGACGTTGCTGAGTTTTTTTCATTACACAACCATTCTTACACTGCTCTGCTAAAAGCTACATTGAATTGACCGGTGATAATGTTCAATTTTGAATTTTGAAAACAATATTCCGAGGTGAATACCACACGTCAAACATTTTTAAAAAAAATTTGTTTCCCTCCAAATGAGTTGTGAAGTGATCTATTTATAAATTTTATTTTATTATAATTTTTTTCGGATAAATGGGGAGGTAATCGACATTCAGCAACACTCATTTTTTTATGAGAAGAATTTCACTCAGCTAATTTATCCATCTAATTTGAGTTTTTCTTGTAGTGTACATTTGGTGTAATTCCAACAAGTAAGCCAACAATAAACAAGTTGAATTTAATCGTGGTAAAATTTGAGGGAAATTATGAGTGTGTATTTTAACTATGGCAGATTCAATTTATATTTGGAAGTCTAAAACATTATTTACCAAGGTGCAATCGTGACTAATATTTGTTACTATTTCTAAATTGCCGTAACTATATAATAATTCCGTCGTTGTGATTCAACATAACAATTGAGTAATCATAATAACGGCCTTCTTTTGAAAAGTTCAAAACTAACGCAATAAATTTTATAATGTTCCAAGATATTATCAATTCAAATAATTACTTATTGCCAGAATGTTGTTGAAAACCAATTGCTCTAAAAAATTTATCTACTTTATATTTATATTTGGGGTCAACCTAAAGCAACTAAAAGTTTCAAACTACAATGAACATTTATCTGCTTTCTTCCCTATAACTACGTTCAATGGCTTCATGGTTTAGTGCTTGAATTGTTATAATAATTTCTGCCACTGGCAACATTGGTGGTGGTGCTTCTGATCCCACAATCTTTCGACAAGTCTCGAGGAGGCACTGTCTGCACTTGGGGCATGACGAGTGTTCCTTTAGCCATTTGTCAATGCAACGAACATGAAAACCATGGTTGCATTTTGGCAATATGCGTACCTTTTCACCCTTTGTGAATTCCGAGAGACATATCATACACTCTGCATCCAAACCTGGCAGTTTCAACTCATCTGAGTAGCTCACTATGGGAAATGTTTTGAGAGCCTTCTTCTTGATTCCTTTGTTGACCAGTTGAGGTGAAGAGTTGCTGCTCGAACTCAAAGAAGAGCCATTGTTGATGATGGCTACGTTTGAAAACCTTAAAGCACACCTTATGATGGAGTTTAATACAAGTGAGCAAATAATAGCACATAATAGAACTGCAACTATCATCACAACATTTGAATCAATTTTAAGAGCTCCAAAATGTGAGTCTGTTGAATTATTGTTGTTTGTTAAAACAGGGGAGTTGGCGTGTGATTGATGATCAATAGGGTTTTGGAAGAGTAACGTTCTTGTATGAGAATCAACAAGAAGCTCATGAAGCAGTTGTGAAGTAAAGGAAGTAGAAGCATACATGTTCTTTGCTAGGGAACTTGATGACTTGGTTAGTTTGAGCTTGAGGGTTGTTGTTAGATGGAAGGTATATATATATATATATATATATATATATATATATTTATATTTATAGTTATGGTATCTGACTTTAATTAAACTTTAATGTGTGTTTCATACTTTTTCTCCACTGATCACTATGTCTTTATGTATATTATTTAAATAGATTTATATAGGGTCCATTTTATTACCACTTTAGGCGAAGAAGAATGGCAACTGAATTTCATAAATGGAATTGCTGTTTCCCGCAAAACAAAGGACCCAACAAGCTCAAAAGGGAATAGTAAAGAGAATAATTGATGCTAAATTATATATTTTTTTAAAGGTTAAAGACTTAATGCAATGCGGATCGGACAAGTCAGTGGAAATGCGTTGTGGAAAAGGTCTTTTGTTTTCTTAGCTGCCAACATTGAACTCTTGTAACGAGTGACAAACCACTAGTTGAATTTCAAAACATTGATATCAATCCAAAAAGTAAACCAAAACCTATGTACTTATGATTGAAGTACAAAGAAATACTCAACCTGACGGCGAAGACGGCGTGAGATACACTAGTACTATGGTAGTGACATATTAATAAAGAAGGTCAAGTTGGAGTCCCTACACAAACAATATAAAAATCTCAGTATGAAAGAACAATGATAAGGTGTCTGATTACATCTCCATATATAGAAATTGTAGTCACAATGAGATGAAGTCTTGTGGAGAAACGCTCTTTGAATAAGTAATCATTGAAAAGGTAATGAGATCACTTATTCCTCAGTTTGATTACATAGTTGTAGCCATATAACACTCTAAAGACACCAGCATCATGATAATTTAAGAGCTTTGGAGTAGTTTAAAGGCACAAGACTTGTGTCCGACTGAAAGAAACTCTGAAATGGAGACAGAACAGGCTCTAAAAGCTCAGACTCTGAAAGCTTCTTTTGTCCAGAAGAATGAGAAGCAAGCATGGCTAGAGAACAAGAAAAAGTATGATGGTGGTGTTCAGAAGTCAAAACACTCCAACTCTGAAGAGAAGAAACATAACAATGCTCAAAATGGAAAGGAGAAGTTTGATAATAGAAAGGTCAAACGCTACAATTGCAACAAGTTTAAAGATTTTGATATTGAATGTTGGTCAAACGATGTTACCACACAACTACAAAATATACATTCAGTGACATAATATTACTATGGTTATGTCATTCACAATTGTAATATATGATACTGGATGCGCGTTATAATTTTTATTTTTTCGAAAGCTATTTTATCACGATTCATAGAAATAACGTTGGTGATAATGTTAGTGGTACAAGGTTCGAATCTTGGCAATAACATTTTTTCCATTTTTCAAAATTATATATTCATGGTTATTCAAAACGCTATTCCCAAGTATAATGATTAGAAGAAGAGGAAGAAGAAGCTGAAGAAGAACAAAATGGAGCCGAGGAAGATTATTTACTATGATTGTGACGAGAGTAGTGAGCATAGAGTCATAAATTATGAAGAACCTCATGTTGCTATGGGATATTGTTCTGACCTTGACTAATTTATGTAATGAAATTATATATGTACTTTTCCCTCCCCTTTTGGGTCTTTTAAAGAAATTATATTTAGTATATACTCTTCTCTATCATTTATATACTATTATTGTTTTACACAAAAATAGTAAAAGCCAGCAAAAATAGCTAAAACAATATCAACATTGACGAAGAATAACAATAACAACAACTGATAACTTTTTCATCAATACGTTCATAAATAAATAAAAATTTAAAGATATTTAACTACGATTTTATTATAGAACCGTGATGAAATGCAATATTATTCTTTAAAGTATTATCACTGTTTTACTTTCTAACCGTGATGATACATGATTTTTTTACTATATAAGCGAAAGTATTTATCGTTCACCAGTAATCCTAGCATCCATTTCATATTTTTTTTCTTTCTAACAGTTGTTTCTCTCAAATGAAAACCCTAATTTCAACCTTCAGATTCTTCTACACCAATCACTACAATATTTTTTTAATCATATTTCAGGTTCGTTTATTAAAATTATTCTTAAATTTCGTTTACATTTCTTGTTAAAAACGAGTTCTAATTTTTTTATTTGTTGATGTTTTCATTGTTCAGATTCGTCGACACCACTTTAACAAAAAGCGCATATATTGGCTATGATACATATTATTTGTGTAGCTATGGAGAAAAATACAAGAAGGATGAACTTATTGTCTTAATTTCATTCACCTTGTATTTTTTTCATAGCTTCATATACTAAATGACATTCATAATTTGTTCCAAATCCATGATAAAAAAAGTGTGTTCTTTAAAAATTACATAATATCCTTTGTTGTTGTATATTGATGTACGTGTGTTCTTGTTGTTGTTGTTTTTGTATGTTCTTGTTGTTGTTGTTGTATGTTGTTGTGTTGTTGCATGTATGTTGTATGCTATTTTATATATGTTGTTGTTGTGTTGTTGCATGTATGTTGTATGTTGTTTTACGTATGTTGTTGTTGTATGTTCTTGTAGTTGTTGTATGTTGTGTTGTTGCATGTATGTTGTTATGTTTTAAGAACAAGAACAAAACATTGTTTAGTCACTAGAAAGAAGCTTCTTGTGAATTAACAATGTTTTGTTCTTTAAATTCTTAAAAAATTACATAATATCTTGTGTTGTTGTTTGAAAATGAGTTTATTATATGATATGTAGATTTTTTTCTTCACAAAACCTTCAATGAAAATACATTTTATTTAAATTGAACTAGAAACTTATAATCTGAAAATTAAGTTGTACTTGAAAACCAACTTATATCAATCAATGTTTTTTGAATTGCATATGTCTTACCATTCATCTCATGTTATTTAACCATATATGATGTGGTTCAATGACCTGATTCCTTCAACACATTCATATCTTCTCCTATAGTTTAATTTGAACTAGAATAAAAGGAATTTATGTGATGAAAGACTCAAACTATTGAACCACATTCTATGTGTTAAACATCGTGAAATGAATGATACGACGATTGTAATTTGGAAAATAATGGTTTGTGTAAGTTGGTTTTCAAGAATAGTTTAATTTTCAGATTATATATTTCATCAATTTGAATGGTTGTATCTTGTTGTGAGGTTTATTGAAAAAAATGCAATCTGCATATTTATAATAAACCTGCATGGTACTTGATAAGTGCAAATTGTAGCTATTTTTGTATATAAGTTTTGTTACACTTATCTATACTTTTTGTTAAAAGCATTCGATTAAACCCTATTTTGTTTGTAAATACGTTTACTTTACATTATAGTGTATATATTGCATTTTTGTGTAAATATCATTGAGTTTAATTGTTTTCCATTTATTTTTGTAGGTATTCAAGCATTGATATTTAAGCATTGTTAGATAGAATATTGGATAAGCTTTCCAACGCTTCGAACCGGATGAAAAACGGAGTTGATGTGTCACGCCACGTGGCTTTACTAGTGTGACAAAGACGCTGATGTGACATTCTACTCGGCAATTTCTTCCATTTTTTATTTTTTATATTTATAAACTTAGAATTTATAGCAAAATTCTAGCTAATTTTCAGAATTCTTGAACATTCTTCTAAAACTCCTAAATCAATGCAACAGGCATAGCTTATCCTGCTTCCAAATTATACCCCTATCATTTTGATTCTACTTGAATCACTGAACAATATCATATCCACATATATCTAAGTTAACTCAAATAAGTAAATATCTAACCAAACAAGATATTTTATAATTCTTCTGTTAAAATAAGATTTATACTCCAAGTAGAATCAAAACTATACTCCAAGCTTTCGTCAGGGCTTTCATGGACACATTGTACTCCAAGCTTTGTAAGTGTCATCACTTTAGAACTAGAATATCTTCCATTAAGATTTGTGTCAATGCAATCATAAAAATATTAGAGACTCAAAGCGCCATATGCATGTATCATAAACACCTGACCAGATTGTGAAGACAACGGAGAAGGTGAGAGCAGCTGGTGTTGATGTGATGACATTTGGTCAGTATATGAGACCCTCAAAGTCGTTGTCATAACTTTGCTGGTGTTCTCGTCATCGTAATTTCAGTCAGCATTTACTAATATCTTTTGGTGGTGGTTTGTTATATTTTCTGCGTGGGGTAGATATTTGGTGCACAATATAGGACATAACATTTAGGTTTCTTGTTGGCGTTTAGAATTTTTGTTAATATAGTTTGCATAATATATAGTTTTATTCCTTTATCATTGTATAGCCAATAGAGGAATTCCATGTAGTCAAGTTGTAAACTATTTTTAGTCACATAGTTCTTTGCTTATCCTGCACATATATATTTAGATTGTATCTTATCTTAAAGTTAGTTGAATGAAGATGATGCTATTTGCTTAACCGTTTCTATAACAAACTTCTTTCTGTTACATATTCTTCTTCTTCTTCCTTGTATCACCAAGGTGAGATTTTCACCATTAACATGGTATCAGAGCTTACATAGCTCTGGTAGCCATTGCTACGAGCTCTCCTTCGATTACATTCGTTCTGTTATTCTTCGCATCGTATTCATCTCCTCTCTTTGCTCGGTTTTTTTGTTCATTCTTTGATTCTCCATTAATGGCTTACCAGAGTTTCAGCGATTTTTCCACAAATTTGACGAATCCGTTTTATCTACATCCCAACGAAAATCCGTCTCTAGTTCTTGTTTCACCATTACTTGCCGATAAGAACTATTTTACCTGGGCCAGATCAATGCATATTGCATTGATTTCGAAGAACAAAGAACGCTTCATAGACGGATCGTTGGCGAAACCTCCTATTTCCGATCCACTATACGCTCCTTCGATTCGTTGCAACACGATGGTTTTAGCATGGATTCATCGCTCAATTTCTAATTCCATTGCTAAATTCGTTATTTGGATTGACATTGTTGATGATGTGTGGAAGAATCTGCAAGTCCGTTTTTCTCATGGTGATATTTTCAGAATTTCTGACATTCAGGAAGATCTATACAAATTCCGTCAAGGTACACTTAATGTTTCCAACTATTTTACGCAAATGAAAGTAATGTGGGATGAATTAGAGTCATATCGTCCTATCACTTCTTGTTGTTGTGCGATTCCATGTACATGTGGTGCTCTTGCTTCAATTCGAATGTATCGTGAACAAGATTATGTAATACGTTTTTTGAAAGGATTGAATGAGAAGTTTGCTTACGCTAAATCCCAAATTATGATGATGAATCCATTACCACAGATTAACAAGGCCTTTTCTCTAGTAATTCAACAAGAAAAAGAGTTGAATAATTCTAGTTCTTTATCTGTACCTACTGCTGTTACTACTGAAGATTCTGCAGCTTTTCAGATCAATTCTCCAGGCAATGGTAACTCCAAGACCGGTAGTCAATATGGTAGAGGAAAATCACAAGGTTATGGTGGAGCTAAGGATCATAATCGTGTTTGTACACACTGTGGCAGGACTAACCATACTATAGAAACTTGTTTTCTCAAACATGGATACCCATCTGGATTCAAGCATAAAGGTAAATCCACCAATTTTGTATCACAATCTACTATATCTATTGAAACCAGTCAGGAGTCTTCTCAGCAGAATTCATCCAAGTCCTTGTTTGGTTTCACTTAAGAGCAATATCACAACATATTGGAGTTACTTTAACAATCAAAAACCACTTCACAAGCCAACTCTATCTCTACTTCACCTTTTGTCCTTAACTCACACTTCCACACTGAACATGGTAAGAATACTTTTCTTTGGATTCTTGATACTGGTTCTATAGATCATATTACTTTTGATCTTGCTAGTTTTTTTTCTTATAAATCCATCATACCCATTCATGTTAGCTTACTAGATGGTTCACAAGTTACTGCTACCATTTCTGGCAGCATAGCCCTTTCATTCGTTTTAACCTTACACAATGTGTTGTACATACCTAGCTTTCATGTGAATTTGATCTCTATTGCTAAACTTGTTCAAAGCAATAATTGTTGTGTTCTTTTCACTGATAATTCATGCCAAATTATGCAAAATCATTCCAAGGAAATGATTGGTACAACTAACCTTCATAGGGGACTTTATGTTCTTGATTCATCTACTCATGCTCGTGCCTATCATTCTTTTGATCAAAATCCTTGTAATTTGTGGCATCTAAGATTAGGCCATATTTCTGATATTGGTTTACAAAACATTTCTAAAGTTTTTCCTTTTGTGTCTATACAATGTAATAATGATATACCTTGTGATTCTTGCCATTTTAGTAAACAAAAAAGGTTACCTTTTCCTTATAGCAATACTAAAACAACTGCTCCTTTTGAAATTATTCATGTTGATGTTTGGGGTCATTTCTCCAATATTTCTATACTAGGTCATAGGTATTTTCTCACTTTAGTTGATGATTATACTAGATATACCTGGATAATTTTTCTTAAAACCAAAGATCAAACTAAAACCAGTATTATTCAGTTCATGGCCTATATAGAAAATTAGTTTCATACATCCCTCAAATGTTTAAGATCTGATAATGGAACTAGGTTTATTGCTTTATCTGATTATCTTTTAACTAAAGGTATCATTCACCAAAAGTCTTGTGTTGAAACACCCCAAAAAAATGGGGTAGTTGAAAGAAAACATCAGCATATCTTAAATGTTGCTAGGACATTGTTTTTTCATTCTAACATTCCATTAAATATGTGGAATTTTTGTGTTCAACATGCTATACATATCATGAATAGATTGCCAACCCCTATTTTAAAACTAAAATGCCCTTATGAGTTATTGTATAATCAACCACCTTCTATAATCCATTTAAAAGTGTTTGGATGTTTGAGTTTTGCCACTACCATACAATCTCACAGAACTAAATTTGATCCTAGAGCTAGGAAGTCTGTGTTTCTTGGTTTTAAGGATGGCACTAAGGGTTACATATTATATGATCTCACACATCACAATGTTTTTGTCTCAAGACATGTGATTTTTTATGAGCAAAATTTTCCTTTTCAAAATCCTCATCCATCTTTTCCTGAACCTGTTTCTCACTCTTGCCCCATTAATGATGATCTAACATCCCATCACCAATCTCCAAACACTACTCCCCAAAATAGTATAACTACTCATGTACCTTATGTTGGTATTCCTAGTGATGACTATCCTTTTAACAACCCTGCTCCTGTCACTAGGTCTGCTCCCTCTAATCAGCCCTTGCAAAATTCAGACTCTCTTGTATACAACACTCCTCATGTCACTTCAGACTTAATTTTGTCAACTCCTTCTGCTATACATACTGATCTTCCTAGCTTGCCTGATCATAATGATATTTCTATCTCAGGTAATACCACTTCTCAGCCTATTTCAGCTAATCCCTCATTGCAGCCTACTATTACACCTAGCCCTATCCCCCCTACTAGACAGTCTACTAGACCATCCAACCCACCAAGTTATTTAGCAGATTATCACTACTATCATTCTCAAAACACCAACCATTAAGCCATATCTCATTGCAAATTTGTTTCATATCCCATTTCCTCTTTTCTTTGCTATGATAAATGTTCTCCATCCTTTAAACATTTTTGTTGTTCTATCTCATCCATTTCTGAACCCAAAACCTATAACCAAGCTGTTAAACATGATTGTTCGATTAATGCCATGAATGTTGAGTTAAAAGCTCTTGCAGAGAATCAAACTTAGACTGTGGTTGATCTTCCATCTGGGAAGACTCCTATTGGTTATAGGTGGGTTTAGAAGGTTAAGCATAAGGCTGATGGATCTATTGAGAGATACAAAGCCAGGATAGTAGCAAAAGGTTTCACTCAGATGGAAGGTGTGGACTATTTTGATACTTTTTCACCAGTTGCTAAACTTACAACTGTTAGAGTATTGCTTTCACTTGCAGCAATTAAGGGATGGCATTTAGAATAGTTGGATTTCAATAATGCATTTCTCCATGGGGACTTACATGAAGAGGTGTACATGACTCTCCCTCCTGGCTTAACTGATGTTTCTCCATCCAAAGTTTGCAAATTACAAAAATCATTATATGGTTTAAAGCAAGCTAGCTGACAATGGTATTCCAAGTTATCTACCTTTCTCATTTCTCTTGGTTATCATCAATCATTGGCTAATTATTCTTTGTATGTCAAATCTGATTCCTAGAATTTTACTGCATTATGTCATACCCCAAATTTGTCCTACCTTTATATTTCTGTTTATCAATAATTGTTTAAAATCAAAATATGCACCATTCTATTTTTTATCTGATATTTAAAAAAAATCCCAAAAATGCGTATCATTATCCAAAATATTTACTGTTTCGTCTGCTAATCCAAAAAATCCAAAAAAAAAGAATGCATTTTACTCTCTTATCATCTTTCATTATTAATATTTTTATTACCATTATTATTATCATTATTATTTCTGTTATTATTTTTGTTAATATTGTTATTTTCTATTATTTCTACTATTATTATTCTTATTACTTATAGCATTATTATTACAATCATTATTATTATAGTCATTTTTATTGCCAAAAATCCATTTACCATTTTTTTATTATTATTATTATTACTACCAAAAATCCACCTTTCATTTCTTTCTACATAAACTCATCTTTGTTATTTGTCCATTATTCATTATCCATATTTCAATCATTTTAAATTCCATTTTCATATTTCCATCTTTTTATTTCATTTCATTTCTTTATTACTTTTACTACTATTTTTATTATAATATTTTATTACTATGTTTTATTATTAATTTTTATTACTATTTTTTTTATCTTATCATTATCTTTATCATTACTATTAATTTTACTATCACTATTTCTTGTTATTATAGCTTTATTATTATTATTTTTATTTTGCTTTTTTTTTAGTTTCTATCAAACCCACTAGTACACTACACAATTATATATCAGCCAGCTTTTAAACTTCCCCACCTTCACTCCACTCACAACTTACACCGTTACACAAAGAAAATTGTACACAATTCCAAACTTTTTCCACAGCAAATTACACCTGCATTTAGATCCCACCATGGTCCCCACAACAACAAATTTTGTTAGAATATTTTTCTTTCCAAAGCACACAATTAACCGTACCACAACAATCCTTCCACTACTTTTCTACAACACTAACGGATAATTTCCAACTCACAAAATCACAGCTCAACACCAATGTAAATATCAGTTTCACCCTTATTCAAGTATTTTCTATAAGACAATTCACCTTTATCTTTTAATTTTCAGTTTGTTACTTTCAATAAGCAGAAAACCGACCTTTTCTCTGCAAACCAACAAACCAACCTGCAACTTTTTTTCTTTTTTTCCTCAAAACCTTCAGTAAGCATCATCTCCATAAATCTATTCTCCTTTCTTCTCCCACAAATAAATCCGTAAACCACCACTTCTCTTTATCACAAACCAAAAACACCCATTCAAAATCTGCAAACAGAATCAACACAAAACCAGAAAGAAGTGATTTCAAAACATTACCCTTCGCTTCCCATCATCCCAAATCTCATAAACAAACAAAAAAAAATCCGAAAAATGAGCCTAGACGAGATGGAATGAAACCGAGAAAAACAAACTCGCACAAGCCGAACCTGCAAAACGCAAACCGAGATTTGAGAGCGAGAGAGATCCAGACGTGAACCAACACACCATCACCACCACCGTTGCGAAATCAGGGAGACGAAGAATCTGAACCACCGCAAGGTCCGGCGGAGACATCGCCGGAAAGCCCCAAAGCAGAGAATCTGAAAATCGAGTAAGGCTGAGCGATTGAGTGAGGAGATCGAGAGTTTGTCGCCGCCGCGAATCATTACGTGGCAGGGTGAGTTCCGCGAAATTGAGCGTTGAGGTAGAGTGAAGCTGAGATTCGAGATCGCCGAAAGTTTTGAGGTTGTTCCTCATTTTCATTTGAAACTGTGATGTTTGTTTTACTACGTTTGCTTCTGTTTTTTCTTTTCTATTTATATTTTGTTTTTTTTATCTTTATAATTTTACTTTTTAGATCTAGGTTTATTAGATTGTGGGCTAAGCCCATGAATTTCTACCATGCACACCCTTCTTTCTGTGTTGTTTTGTTGCTGATGGATTGGGTTAGGCCCATCTGAATTTTTTGTTGATCACACACGGGCTGAACACTAAACCCTCCTTTGTAGGGTTTCTTTTTTTTCTTTAAGTAATTTTATTTTATTTTTGTTATTTCATGTTATTTGTTCATCCTTTTAAAAATAAAATTATCCTAAAAAATATTTTCAAGATTTATTTAGATCTTAAGTTTTTATTATTATTGTATTTTTCCTTTTGATTTGATTTATTTAGATTTGGATCTCTTATTGGGTTTATGATATAACCGCGTTTCCTTGATATTCGGTATTTACCAACGTTATCGGAATCGTTATGAGACCATTTTGTTTACATTAATTCATAAGTATTTTTATACTCATTTTATTATTTATATTTATTTTACATGGGCCAATGATATACTAAACGGCCAATTTATCGCCCGATTCTAATCGGTGATTTTTGGTCAATATGAGGCTCCCCTTTGTATTTAATTTTTTCATTTTGTTATTCCGACAAACAAATATGTACTTTAATTTAATTCATTTTATTATCCTTGATATTATTTAATTCATTTATTATTTATATTCATTATTTTATTCTAACAATTCAATTCATTTAATTTATTTATTTTTTCGCATTTTAAAAAGTATCGATTCGACTCCTCATAGAACGATTTCATTAAATCGGCTCTAAGGCAGTAAACGAACCAAATTTTGTCGCGTCCCGAAAAGGTCCAACGCCTTCGAATAGTTGCGCTCGATTAAAAGGTCCAACGCCTTCAAATAGTTGTGTCCCGATTCAAACAGGCTGAACGCCTTCGAATAGTTTAAACACACTGCACACACGCTTTCTCTTGGGCTAATTACAACGAGACCATTTATTTTTCGCAATCCCCTGTATTTATTTTGTATCCCTCTCCCCTTACTTTGTACGCAATTTACTTTCCGTATTTATTTCTGAATCCTTGGTCCAACGCCAAGCGATTGCACTTTGCACACTTGCACTTTATTTTTCAGTTATCTTTTTTCGTTTAGGATCTACTCCACCTTTGCGAGCCGAGCGATTCATGCCTCGCTAACAAAACCACAAAAATAACCTCCATTTGCATTTACCCTCTAACCTCAAAAAAACCAAAATGTTCCGATTAGATCCAAACCCTTGATCCAACGTCAAGCGGCTTTAGGAAATAAAACACTTTAATAAATACGAGAAGATTTGTACGCCACGAGCCTTAAGCGGTAGAAAGGGGGATAACGAGCTTTCGTTACTCGCTCCGATTATTTCGACGCAGGACACTCGTCTTGTTGGGCGAGATAAACTATCCATAGTCTTTAGTACATTCGACTCCTAAACCCTTTCATCAACGAAAGGTAATAAAATCAACATCCATACCCTTAGTAGGCCGAACTACGAGGCTCTGACTTTCCCATTGCACACGGGAGTACGTAGGCACGAGGATCTCAATCCTTGCCGAGCACCTAGGTTCAATCTAACTTATAATTCAACTCATTTCCCTCTAGCAAGCAATTCGTTTAAGCATAGACATCCTTTCGCGCGCGTTAACTTAGATGGTTCCCATCGAGTACGATGGATGTAGGGGGTGCTAATACCTTCCCCCTGCATAACCGACTCCCGAACCCAGGCAATGGTTCCGTTGACCTTTGTCCTCATCCTTTTCCTCCCGGGTTGTATCTATATCTTCCCTTTCCCTCTTCGGGAATAAATAGAATTAGGTGGCGACTCTTCGGTCCGTCCAGCGCGTGGCTCCGTCCATTCGGATCGCGTGAGGTCGTATTTTTCGGGGTACGACAGCTGGCGACTCTGCTGGGGAATGGTTCATCCCTATGCGAGTCAAGCCTAGTCTAGGTTTTCGTGTTTGTTTGAATGTTTGCTTTTATGCCTTGCTTGTTTATTTTTATCGCTTTCCTTATCGCATTCCATTTTATATATCTTGTGGCTCCTTGGTACTATAATTTGGATCGATACTTCTTGAGGGAAAAGCTCTATACCCGGGCTTCCGGGTACAAACATAAGTTAGCGAGGTTGTGTAGTATGGGCTCCCGAGAGAACCTCTCTCGTGGGTTGTCGATACGAAAACCTCACTTGGAGTAGATTTTAATGAGAATACTGACGATCGTCAAGCTTTCGGCGTGTGTGTTCAGTTGTTTTCATTAAGGTCAGCAACTCTGAGAGCCTTTAGAACCTTTTGGTTAAAACATCGGTTGATGGTTGCGTAGTATTGGGCACCAGGGTTCGCCCTCGCGTGGCTCGATACGAAAACCTCACTTGGAATAGACTTACTCAATGGAGTTGATTGACTGTCAAGAATGTATGAAATTGACACGTGCATCAAACAGTTGAGGAAGTTCCATAACTCCAGGACTTTGTTTTAAATCTTGTGTCGATGATCACGTAGTATGGACTCCCGAGAAAATCTGATCTCGTGGGTTGTCAATACGAAGATCTCACCCAAAATAGATTCATATGGCGGAGTCAATCAACCGTCATGCTTATGGCGCGTGTGATGAACAGCCATATGAATTGATAACTTTGGGGTCCCTAAAACCTTAGAGTCTACCCAATGAATTCCTGACTAGAGTATCCTCCATCTGTACCTTGGACTCGTGAGACCTTGATCTTGTGATCCTGGATTCTGACATTGCATATCATCCCATTTGCATTATTTATTCATACTGCATTTCATTCCAAAGCCATAAACTCATTTCATGTCCTTCCATCTTCAGTAAATCAAGCTGGTTTCCCGACGCCCGTATCGAGCTAGACGATCGTACTTAACTCGAGCCAACACTAGAAGACTGATGGACGTGATTCAAGAAGAGCAAGCTGCCATGAGGGAAGAGATTGACTCGGTCAAGAGCAAGATTGACCAGATTTATGAGACTTTGCAAGCATTGGCAAGAATGGAAGAACGTCGCGAAGCTGCTGCCGCAATGAACAATGCTCAAGTGCAAGGATCTACCTCGCGCGCAATGCCTTCAGTTCCAGTTCCAAATCCTTTGGTCTACGGATTGCCTCCAGGCTTCACTCCTGCTGTTGAAGAGGTCACTTCCCAACCAATACCTGCTTCTGGTGTCACTGTTGGTGTTATTCCTCAAGCTCAACCTATTCCAACTCAAGTCCAGTTTCCTCAAACTGAAGAGAATCATCAAGTTGAGTATGAGATGCATACTGCTGTTCCAATCACCAATCCTCATGCTGTTCAAGAATCTGAAGCTATGAAGATGTGCCGCGAGTTATCTGAAAAACTCTGAATTATGGAAGGACACAACTCAACTTCTCTGAGTGCCTCAGACATGTGCTTAGTTCCAGATGTTGTGATCCCGGCTAAATTTAAACTTCCAGAATTCGAGAAATACAAAGGCCTCAGCTGTCCTGAGCTTCATTTGAGGATGTACTGCAGAAAAATGGCTGCTCACGCCAAAGATGATAAGCTTATGATTCATTGCTTCCAAGACAGCCTGTCTGGAGCATCTCTAGAATGGTACATGCAGCTCGAGCGCAACAATGTTCGTACTTGGTTTGATCTATCTGATGCATTCAAAAAGTAGTACAAGTACAACACTGACTTAGCTCCTAACCGTACTCAGCTTCAGAGTATGTCTCAAAAGGAGAGTGAATCCTTTAAGGAGTATGCCCAACGCTGGAGGGAGTTAGCTGCCAGAGTGAATCCGCCATTGGTTGACCGTGAATTAATCGATATCTTCATGGGTACCCTACAGGGGCAATACTACGAGAAGCTTATCAGCAGCGTATCTTCTGGATTTTCGGACATGGTAATGGTCGGAGAAAGAATCGAAGAAGGTCTGAAAAGTGGAAAGATCCAAGGAGGCCCTAGCAGCCAAAACAATGCCAAGAAACCTTTCAACGGGTACAAAAAGGGCGAAACAAATGCCATTTCTGCTGCAAGTGGGAATTTTCAACAGAGTGCACCTGCACCAGTTCCCTACTACCAACATCCCTATGTTGCTGCTGCACAATATGCTCCTATGCCATATCAGCCAGTTCCTCCAATGCCTTATCAGTAGGCCTTTCAAAATCTATTTCCGCCTCAGATGATTCACCAACCACGTCCTATGGTTGCAGTTGCGCAGTATGCGTCCAATCCATACCAGCAACAGGCTTATCCGCCACGACCTGGTCAACAGCAACAGCGCGCTCCTCAACAGCGTCCACCATATCAACCTAGAAGGCCTGAAAGAACCTTTGATCCCTTGCCTATGTCATATGGAGAAATCTTTAACGGGCTGATGGCAAAAGGAACTCTTATGTTGAAGGACATGCCACCTCAAACTGGTAACGCTCGAGATTATGATGCCAATGCTCGCTGTGAGTATCACAAGGGTGCTCCAGGTCACACAATTGACAACTGCAGGTTATTCAAACACAAAGTCCAAGATCTAATCGACTCTAAGGATCTTACCTTCACTCCGAGAAATCCAAATGTCCAGAACGATCCAATGCTGTCGCATGGTGCCAACAAGTGAAGACATTTGAAGGGGTTGTTGAAGACCAAACTGAGTAGTCACCAACTTTGAAGCATTCAATCAAGAGAAGTTCAATTCCTCAAATCAAGGCAGCCATCGCCATTTATTACTTCCGCATTCCTGTTGTTTTGTAATGTTTATTTATGTACTATTTGCTCTGAACATTGTTATCTGTACTTGGTTATGTTAATGTTATGTTTATGCATGTTTTGAATCAGTTTATTCGCATTCGCTCATTTATCATTTATCGCAAAAATCGCAAAAATATTTCCCTCACTTCACTTTAGCAAATATTTGAAGGAGGATGATGAAAACAAAATACCCATAACTGTTGCGGTATGCTTTCGGATAAAACCTCGTCAATGATGTACAGGCATTCTTTCAAATCCCCAAACACTGGAGATATAAGGAGTTAATCCCTAGTCAACCACTTCGAGCCTAGAAGTAGGAGTTTCTTTCGGATACAACCCTTACATTTAACCCGGGGCAGGGTAGTTGTTCAGTTAACATGACTATACCTTCGAATCGCAAGATGAGACATCCTGTCAAAGGACCATCAACAAATGACTTGGCAGTCACAACATTCAAACAAAAAGAAAAGAAAAAGCAAAACACTAAGTTGAACACCCAAAGGGAGACTTAGTCGAAAAAGAAGAAATCAAAAGAGGAACTCAAATCCTCAGCAAAAGCAAAACAAATATCAGTGACCACAAAATCAAAAATCAAAGGGTCACCAACAACAAAAGATGACTGCCACTTTCAAGAAAACTTTGAAGCTTCATTTTCACTCTTGCAAAGTCAAAACAAATGCATATGTAGAGTTAACTGAACGTAGGACTGGAGAATATCACGAAGAGGGGTGGGTACAAATCATTTGAGCCTTATACCTTTGTTTCTCAACCATTAACCATACCACGTTACAACCCCCAAAAGTCCTAATTGAGGCATGGTTTATTCTGAAAGCATGCTACCAATAAGGTTGCGTAAATTGACTCCCATATATTTGCTAATATTCAATCTTGTTTGCACATTATTCTTGCTGCATCTTTCACGCACTTTCTAAATCAGCACTTCGTTTGGACTAACAGTCCATTCGTTACACTTCCAACATCATTCAAATAAAATTGACTTTTTCAAAACTTACATGAACTTTACATTAACACTACCACTTGTGTATGAACAATTTAATTGCAATTCAGTGCTTGACGTCAGTACAATCCCAACAAGGGGCAATCAAAAGAAAATTTGAACTTCATTGATGCCAACATGAATCAAGACTTCTTCAACAGCCCAATCAGGGGCAATTTATTTCAAAATCAGCTCAATCAGGGGCAAGTCACCTTCAAAGGCCCAATCAGGGGCAGGTCATGTCATGGCCACTGTCGAAGCTTCCCCATCAAATTTATTTCAAACACCTTACAGGTAGGGGCAAGCAAGCAAGGAGTGAATCTTCCTTTCTCTTCTCCCCAGCTGAACAAGCAGACCTTGCCAGACATTGGCAATCATTCAAAGCAAATCAGTCTTCACGTGCCAATTAAGTCGCTTCGCTCATCAGCAAGTGACCAAAACTTGGAGCTTTCAGATCCATCTTCTGAACATTCATCGTCAAAGATCGAGTGTCGGGAAATCAGTCCCTCCACCCACCCAAAGTCCAATCATTATTGGCAACTACCAAACCAAAAGTCCACCAAGTTGGCACTTTTCAATCGCTCATATGCATCATTACGCATCATCAAATGTCATAAAGCATCATTTACATCAATCATTTGCAGCATGTGCATCATATGCATACCTAAACAAATCAAACTTTTTATTTTCCCCAGCAGTTTTAACTTATATCTCAGTGCATAAACATTTGCATCGTATCTCCATCATTATGGAATACCATTTCACAACAATCAAGCATACGTGCATAGTTCAAGATCCAGGATCAACACAAGTTTCCAGGACTTCCCCCAGCGGAAGTCAGGATCCAGGGTCAATCGAAGATTCTCCTCAGGTGTTATTCAGTGGGCGTCCCCGTTGGATATTTCTCTTCCAGTTTATTTAATTTTTCTGTTGCTCAGCATCGACCTAGCATCGAATGTTGGGGTCGCATTATCATCCTTGTGGTGGTAAGCGATTATTTTATTTTATTTTCTGTTACTCAGCATCGACCTAGCATCGAATGTTGGGGTCGCATTATCATCCTTGTGGTGGTAAGCGATTATTTTATTTTATTTTCTGTTACTCAGCATTGACCTAGCATCGAATGTTGGGGTCACATTATCATCCTTGTGGTGGTAAGCGATTATTTTATTTTATTTTCTGTTACTCAGCATCGACCTAGCATCGAATGTTGGGGTCGCATTATCATCCTTGTGGTGGTAAGCGATTATTTTATTTTATTTTCTGTTACTCAGCATCGACCTAGCATCGAATGTTGGGGTCGCATTATCATCCTTGTGGTGGTAAGCGATTATTTTATTTTATTTTCTGTTACTCAGCATCGACCTAGCATCGAATGTTGGGGTCGCATTATCATCCTTGTGGTGGTAAGCGATTATTTTATTTTATTTTCTGTTACTCAGCATCGACCTAGCATCGAGTGCCGAGTTCGCATTATCATCCTTGCGGTGGTAAGCGATTATTCAACTTTCTGTCAACCTGTTTCTGCTTCATATCGCCTTCATTTTCCAATTTTAATCATCCATTTACTGCACATTTTCTTTTATTGGACAAATTTGGAGTCTGTTAGTATCTAATTATCTTATACCTTAAAAGTTTGAACGCGAGCCAGTTCATCTTACGCGGTCTAAGCCAATTCGATAGGGGCATCTGTCATACCCCAAATTTGTCCTACCTTTATATTTCTGTTTATCAATAATTGTTTAAAATCAAAATATGCACCATTCTATTTTTTATCTGATATTTAAAAAAAATCCCAAAAATGCGTATCATTATCCAAAATATTTACTGTTTCGTCTGCTAATCCAAAAAATCCAAAAAAAAAGAATGCATTTTACTCTCTTATCATCTTTCATTATTAATATTTTTATTACCATTATTATTATCATTATTATTTCTGTTATTATTTTTGTTAATATTGTTATTTTCTATTATTTCTACTATTATTATTCTTATTACTTATAGCATTATTATTACAATCATTATTATTATAGTCATTTTTATTGCCAAAAATCCATTTACCATTTTTTTATTTATTATTATTATTACTACCAAAAATCCACCTTTCATTTCTTTCTACATAAGCTCATCTTTGTTATTTGTCCATTATTCATTATCCATATTTCAATCATTTTAAATTCCATTTTCATATTTCCATCTTTTTATTTCATTTCATTTCTTTATTACTTTTACTACTATTTTTATTATAATATTTTATTACTATGTTTTATTATTAATTTTTATTACTATTTTTTTTATCTTATCATTATCTTTATCATTACTATTAATTTTACTATCACTATTTCTTGTTATTATAGCTTTATTATTATTTTTTTTATTTTGCTTTTTTTTTAGTTTCTATCAAACCCACTAGTACACTACACAATTATATATCAGCCAGCTTTTAAACTTCCCCACCTTCACTTCACTCACAACTTACACCGTTACACAAAGAAAATTGTACACAATTCCAAACTTTTTCCACAGCAAATTACACCTGCATTTAGATCCCACCATGGTCCCCACAACAACAAATTTTGTTAGAATATTTTTCTTTCCAAAGCACACAATTAACCGTACCACAACAATCCTTCCACTACTTTTCTACAACACTAACGGATAATTTCCAACTCACAAAATCACAGCTCAACACCAATGTAAATATCAGTTTCACCCTTATTCAAGTATTTTCTATAAGACAATTCACCTTTATCTTTTAATTTTCAGTTTGTTACTTTCAATAAGCAGAAAACCGACCTTTTCTCTGCAAACCAACAAACCAACCTGCAACTTTTTTTCTTTTTTTCCTCAAAACCTTCAGTAAGCATCATCTCCATAAATCTATTCTCCTTTCTTCTCCCACAAATAAATCCGTAAACCACCACTTCTCTTTATCACAAACCAAAAACACCCATTCAAAATCTGCAAACAGAATCAACACAAAACCAGAAAGAAGTGATTTCAAAACATTACCCTTCGCTTCCCATCATCCCAAATCTCATAAACAAACAAAAAAAAATCCGAAAAATGAGCCTAGACGAGATGGAATGAAACCGAGAAAAACAGACTCGCACAAGCCGAACCTGCAAAACGCAAACCGAGATTTGAGAGCGAGAGAGATCCAGACGTGAACCAACACACCATCACCACCACCGTTGCGAAATCAGGGAGACGAAGAATCTGAACCACCGCAAGGTCCGGCGGAGACATCGCCGGAAAGCCCCAAAGCAGAGAATCTGAAAATCGAGTAAGGCTGAGCGATTGAGTGAGGAGATCGAGAGTTTGTCGCCGCCGCGAATCATTACGTGGCAGGGTGAGTTCCGCGAAATTGAGCGTTGAGGTAGAGTGAAGCTGAGATTCGAGATCGCCGAAAGTTTTGAGGTTGTTCCTCATTTTCATTTGAAACTGTGATGTTTGTTTTACTACGTTTGCTTCTGTTTTTTCTTTTCTATTTATATTTTGTTTTTTTTTATCTTTATAATTTTACTTTTTAGATCTAGGTTTATTAGATTGTGGGCTAAGCCCATGAATTTCTACCATGCACACCCTTCTTTCTGTGTTGTTTTGTTGCTGATGGATTGGGTTGGGCCCATCTGAATTTTTTGTTGATCACACACGGGCTGAACACTAAACCCTCCTTTGTAGGGTTTCTTTTTTTTCTTTAAGTAATTTTATTTTATTTTTGTTATTTCATGTTATTTGTTCATCCTTTTAAAAATAAAATTATCCTAAAAAATATTTTCAAGATTTATTTAGATCTTAAGTTTTTATTATTATTGTATTTTTCCTTTTGATTTGATTTATTTAGATTTGGATCTCTTATTGGGTTTATGATATAACCGTGTTTCCTTGATATTCGGTATTTACCAACGTTATCGGAATCGTTATGAGACCATTTTGTTTACATTAATTCATAAGTATTTTTATACTCATTTTATTATTTATATTTATTTTACATGGGCCAATGATATACTAAACGGCCAATTTATCGCCCGATTCTAATCGGTGATTTTTGGTCAATATGAGGCTCCCCTTTGTATTTAATTTTTTCATTTTGTTATTCCGACAAACAAATATGTACTTTAATTTAATTCATTTTATTATCCTTGATATTATTTAATTCATTTATTATTTATATTCATTATTTTATTCTAACAATTCAATTCATTTAATTTATTTATTTTTTCGCATTTTAAAAAGTATCGATTCGACTCCTCATAGAACGATTTCATTAAATCGGCTCTAAGGCAGTAAACGAACCAAATTTTGTCGCGTCCCGAAAAGGTCCAACGCCTTCGAATAGTTGCGCTCGATTAAAAGGTCCAACGCCTTCAAATAGTTGTGTCCCGATTCAAACAGGCTGAACGCCTTCGAATAGTTTAAACACACTGCACACACGCTTTCTCTTGGGCTAATTACAACGAGACCATTTATTTTTCGCAATCCCCTGTATTTATTTTGTATCCCTCTCCCCTTACTTTGTACGCAATTTACTTTCCGTATTTATTTCTGAATCCTTGGTCCAACGCCAAGCGATTGCACTTTGCACACTTGCACTTTATTTTTCAGTTATCTTTTTTCGTTTAGGATCTACTCCACCTTTGCGAGCCGAGCGATTCGTGCCTCGCTAACAAAACCACAAAAATAACCTCCATTTGCATTTACCCTCTAACCTCAAAAAAACCAAAATGTTCCGATTAGATCCAAACCCTTGATCCAACGTCAAGCGGCTTTAGGAAATAAAACACTTTAATAAATACGAGAAGATTTGTACGCCACGAGCCTTAAGCGGTAGAAAGGGGGATAACGAGCTTTCGTTACTCGCTCCGATTATTTCGACGCAGGACACTCGTCTTGTTGGGCGAGATAAACTATCCATAGTCTTTAGTACATTCGACTCCTAAACCCTTTCATCAACGAAAGGTAATAAAATCAACATCCATACCCTTAGTAGGCCGACCTACGAGGCTCTGACTTTCCCATTGCACACGGGAGTACGTAGGCACGAGGATCTCAATCCTTGGCGAGCACCTAGGTTCAATCTAACTTATAATTCAACTCATTTCCCTCTAGCAAGCAATTCGTTTAAGCATAGACATCCTTTCGCGCGCGTTAACTTAGATGGTTCCCATCGAGTACGATGGATGTAGGGGGTGCTAATACCTTCCCCCTGCATAACCGACTCCCGAACCCAGGCAATGGTTCCGTTGACCTTTGTCCTCATCCTTTTCCTCCCGGGTTGTATCTATATCTTCCCTTTCCCTCTTCGGGAATAAATAGAATTAGGTGGCGACTCTTCGGTCCGTCCAGCGCGTGGCTCCGTCCATTCGGATCGCGTGAGGTCATATTTTTCGGGGTACGACACATTACTTGTATATGTTGATGATGTAGTACTAGCTGGTAATTCTTTAACAGAGATCAAGCAGGTTAAGCAACTCTTAGACAAGAAATTCAAGATTAAAGATCTTGGCCAGTTGCGATATTTTTTGGGTCTGGAGATTGCTAGATCTACTGATGGAATCTTTCTAAACCAAAGAAAATATACTTTAGAACTATTAGAAGATGCAAGTGTTCTGGATGCTAAGCCATCTTCAGTGCCATTTGATTCAAATGTTAAGCTTTCTATTAGTGATGGTTCTTTACTAGAGGATCCTACTTTATATAGAAGATTGATTGGCCGTTTGATCTATTTGACTAACTCTAAACCAGATATCTCGTATGCAGTTCAGTACTTGAGTCAGTACATGTCTCAGCCTCACATACCTCATTATCAAGCTGCAATCCGGGTGTTAAGATATCTTAAGTCTGTCCCTGCCACAGGTTTACTATTTTCTGCATCTAGCTCATTGAAGATGTTGGGGTTTGCTTATTCAGATTGGGAACGATGCCCTGGTACTCGAAAATCCATAACTGGTTATTGTGTCATGCTTGGTTCATCTCTTTTGTGTTGGAAATCCAAAAAGCAACATACTGTTTCACGGTCTTCTACGGAGGCAGAATATCGGGCATTAGCTTCAATCACTTGTGAAATTCAATGGTTACAATACTTATTCCTTAACCTTCATGTCAATTTTTCACAACCTGCTTCTGTTTTCTATGACAGTCAGTCTGCTATATACTTGGCCCATAATCCTACTTTCCACGAGCGGAGCAAGCACATTGAACTGGAGTGTCATGTTGTTCGTGAAAAAATTCAGTCTAAACTGATTCACTTACTTCCTATTTCTACACATGTTCAACTGGCTGACATGCTTACAAAACCCCTCCATGCTCCAGCATTGAAGATTACTTTGTTCAAGTTAGGTTTTTGTAATATACAAAGTCCAACTTGAGGGGGGTTGTTAATATAGCTTGCATAATATATAGTTTTATTCCTTTATCATTGTATAGCCAATAGAGGAATGCCACGTAGTCAAGTTGTAAATTATTCTTAGCCACATACTTCTTTGCTTATCCTGCACATATATATTCAGATTGTATCTTATCTTGTAGTTAGTTGAATGAAGATGATGTTATTTGCTTAATCGTTTCTATAACAAACTTCTTTCAGTTACATCTTCTTCTTCTTCTTCCTTGTATCACCAAGGTGAGATTTTCACCATTAACTATTTTATATATGTTCCTCAAAAGTTGATGCAAAATAAGTCATTTCCGGCATCGTTATTGCATATTCTGTGGGTGTAAAATACAGGGTCGGTCCTGACTTTTTAAAGGTCGGGGCTAATAATAAAAATGAACCTCTAATAAAAAATTTGGTATTAAACGGGCCCCATAGTCCAGGATCTCAAATAAAACAGGGTCTCAAAAATTTGGTTAGTGGGCTTTAATAATATTATAAAAAATTTAATTGGAATGCACTGACAATGTAAAGCAGTTTTACACTGTCAGTGAGTCATAGTCGTTGGATGTTGGAACAACTTTGACTTTTATTTTAAAAACAATAAGAGAATATACATTCCACTAAACTATTAGAGTATAATATATATAGAATAAAGCAACAAATATATATATTTTAAGCAGCAAAATTCAAGATTAATTTACTTAATTTTTTATTAGAGGTTCATTTTCATTATTAGCCCTGACCTTTAAAAAGTCAGGACCGACCCTGTATTTTACACCCACAGAATATGCAATAACGATGCCGGAAATGACTTATTTTGCATCAACTTTTGAGGAACATATATAAAATTGTTAATGGTGAAAATCTCACCTTTGTGATACAAGGAAGAAGAAGAAGAAGATGTAACTGAAAAAAGTTTGTTATAGAAACGGTTAAGCAAATAACATCATCTTCATTCAACTAACTTCAAGATAAGATACAATCTGAATATATATGTGCAAGATAAGCAAAGAACTATGTGGCTAAGAATAGTTTACAACTTGACTATGTCTTATGTAGTTATTTACTCTATCATTAAAATGGTATTAAACGGGCTCATAAATTCATTTGGAAATTCCAAATCTTAAAGACTAATATGTGTTTTCATCTATCTGAGGTTCTTGGTTTGGTGTAAGGAAGGAAAGAGGTTGAGTTTGAAGTGAGGTAAAGAAGGCATTGCGTGGTTGGCAATATGTTGGCACATTTGGCTATTAAGGAATGACATAGATTTTAAGAATGTTTCTTTGAACATTTTTTGATGCGGTGTGGAATATTAATACTCTTTTTTTGGAGATGGTCGTTCATCGGGAAGATTACACATCCCAATTGCAATTCTTACGAATTTGTTAAAGATCCAATTTTGTATCTTTCATAATTAGCAATTGTATTATAATTTTCTTAAAGACTTCAAACATTTCTTTTGTAACTATTGTGAGAACATTTAGTTCTTTTTTATCAATATATCTCTTGGTTATGAAAAAAAAAAATGTGTTCTCATCTACCTGCTTTACGCTCGAATGTGTTCTCCTAACATTCTGAACTATAACTATAACTATAACTGCTTTAGGCTTGAATTAATATAACCTTCTTTTACAGAGAGTGGAAATATATTTGATTAAAAAAAATAAATGATTGTGATTTGATTAAATTAAAAAGTCATTATTTTATATACATTATATTTGAAATTTCAACCGAAGAGTAACTGGATTTCTTTCTCTACTGCACTCATTCAAATAGAGAAAAGTGAAAAAGAGAAAGGGTCATTTCCATACCTAGTCACATATCACAATAATATTAAAATTACAAAGTAAGTGTGAAGTAAAAAGATAAAGAAAAAAACACAAGTGTGCGAGAGAGTTAAAAAAACATAATATTCCTACTTGTAATTCATTATATTATTTCTTCTAAAATCGTGAGTTTTGATCTTTCTTTTATATTTTGAACCTGTAGTATTCATTCTGATACTTTCTTTGAAAAAATGTCAATGGCTACTTTTGAAAAATATATTTACTTAACAAAGAAAAAAGAAAAATATTTTAGTTTAAAGGAAAATATCAAAAACTTTAACTTTAAGGAAAATATCTCAGTCTCGAGTAAAAACTAAAAACTTATAAATTATATTATGCATACTGTATTACAACTTTTTGGATCACACCTCATTTATTATATTTATAGTTTGAACATGTAGTATTATTGATTGTGACATTTTCTTTGAAAAATATCTACTTCAAAAAAGAAAATATCTTAGTCTGAAGCAAAATATTAAAAAAAAACTTAAAGTTTAACATCAAAATATCTTCAGAAACTTTTTGAAAAATATCTGTGTCAACTATAAAATAAGTTATGCATATTGTTTTACAATCACGCCTTATTTGTTATTTTTATATTTTGAACATGTAGTATTCATTGTGATATTTTCTTTGAAAAAAGTCAGTGGCTCTTCTTAACAAATATATTTACTTTAAAAAAGAAAAATATCTTAACGTGAAGCAAAATATCAAAAACTTATATTTTAACATCAAAATATCATAAAAACTATGACAAATTTCTTTTTTATAAACAAAAGGAACATGAACGAACAATAACTCACCTAACAACAAATCATAGTCCTATTAAAGACAAGATCCAACTCCCAAAATCATTGCTCCAAACCCCCCACATCACCCACTTTAAGACTACATGAACCACATAACCTAAATAAAGAGGGAACAATATATTTTGTACCATTTTTTCTTCTTCTCGATTTCCATAAACTTCATTATTTGAGGATACAAAAATATCAACTATATATACATTAGTCACTACGCCAAAAATAACTTTTAACAGCGCATCTTAGACAGCGCTTTTAAAAGAAAGCGTTGTCTAAGGTTAAAATTAAAATCAAAACACGAAAACTGTTCAAAAATAATCAAAAAGCGCTGTCTAAAGTCCCACTTTAGACATCGCTTTTGAAAAAGCGCTTTCTAAGGTAGGCCTTAGACAGCGCTTTCTAAGGTATGCCTTAGACAGCGCTTTTTCAAAAGCGCTGTCTAAAGTCTTTTAATTTAAAAAAAAAAATTAAAACCAAAAGTGCTGTCTAAGGGGGGGCTTAGACAGCGCTTTTCAAAAGCACTGTCTAAGGTCTTATTATATTAAAATTATACAGTTACTATTTTCATTTCTTCCTTTCCCTCTCAGTATCAGACGCGACCGTGAAATCGCCATTGTTGCCCTACCACTGATTTTGCCACCGTCGTCCATAAAACCCCACCGCCGTCCAGCTCGCCGTCGTCCTCCGGCAACCTCCGTCTTCAACCGTCGGTTTCGTTCAAAAAGGTATGTGTTCTCCATTGATTGCCCTACTGTTTGTTCATGGTGTTCTTGTTCTTGCTTGTTTTTTGTTGAAAAGTTCCAGAATAATGTATATAAACTGTGTTAGTTACAATGTAGATACAATATGAACATAATGAGGATTGATGGATATTGTTCTTGTTCTTGTTCATTTGATGGATATTGTTCTTTTTCTTATATATACAATGAGTTTAGCTAAATATTAACACCGAGTTAGGATTAAAATATACACTGTGTTTATATATACACTGTGTTAAAATATACACTGAGCTCAGACTGAAGGTCACTATCACGCCTTGCTCGAATCTCCAACTGGTACTGGCAAATCCCTTTCGCTTCTTTGTTCCACTCTCGCTTGGCAGCACCATTATAAACCTACTGTTGACGACAAACCTCCCCCCGAGGCAACCGCCGATCCTCTCGGCCACGGTGGAGGATTTATTCCTGATGAGGTTTCACTTACTTCCGGTATGGTTACTGTCCATTCTCATCGATTTTCATTTATTTTGATATTCGCTTTTCCTCAACCAAACCTAATAATCCCAACTTCAGCATCAGAAAATCCAGACCATGCCAAACCAGAGCCTGTCAACAACAAGCAGGATAAAAAAAACGAGCTCCCACTATTTATTATGCCTCGTAAGTTTATACCATTTTTTATTTCTCTAATATTTTTGCATTACTAATTATTGGTTGAAGAATCGAGAATTTTAACATTTAGCAGTTATGGCTGTTGTTTATGCAATTCAGCTAATAAGCATTGCAGAATGATAATGTTTATCTTAGATTGTCCACCCTATATCATAATATATGGACAGCTTATTTAACTGCATTTTTCTTTGTTTTTCCTAATGTACAAGGAGAACACACTCACAAATTTCTCAAGTTGTTCGGGAACTGCGAAAAACATCATACAGGGTGCCAATGACTGTGTTAGTAAGTTGAAAGCCCCATTGCTTTGACTTCATTGCATTTTGATCTTTACTCTTTTCAAATTTGTGGGTTTTTCTTAATGGAACCAATACAAGATATCATATAAATTTTGGCATCCTTTTGAAGTAAAAGAACATGAACCTTGGATTTTTAAAATTCTTATGCTGTTTGATACAGACTTGTGTAGTATGAAATGCTCCATGGATGGAGTGTCTAAGTGATTTGGTTCTTCCCCCTTGATAGCTAACTATTATGAGTGAGTTACCCAAGTGATTGGATGGAGCTAGACTCCTTGAAACAAGGTAGTAAAGAATGTAAATGCCGAAAATAAGAAAGAAAACTAACAGTGATTGTTTCTCTGCCTATACTCCACATACAACAGTCTCCCCACACCATTTCTACTTCTACAAAAACATAATTGGAGGCCCATGAGTTTGAATCCCATCATTGTTATTTTTCAAACTCTTATTTAATATTAATATGTAAATTTCATTTGTTTGTGAATCATATTACTAGTTATTTATAAAGCATTGTTGACGAGATACCTACCGATTAATATCATAAGGATTCTAATTTAGCTAGGGTTTACATGAAAGTTTTTTCTACAATCTGTCATATTTGCATGTACTGAGAGAAATATTACATTTTGTACCATAATCTTAAAATGATATGAATCTGGCTGAGTATTTCCTCCACTCTTATTTTGCCAGGAATCACAGAAACATTATTGCACCAATAAAAATGTACAAGGCAAAGAGAATATTGATGAAGAATGGTAGCTTTTACTTATATTTTTATTTTATCTCATAATAATTTATTAATATCATGTGTAATGATATATCTCATTGATATTATCAGTAAACTACTTTTGAAAGATCAGGCAATAGGATGTCCATAATTCAAGTACGTGTATTCTCACCCACACACACTTTTTATATTATACCTCTCTTGAAGTAACTGGAATCGGAAACTTTCCCTTAAGCAGAAATGCACATAAAGTCAAAGGTCACCCATCCATTCAGAAAGGAGGATGCAACGAGGGGCATGACATAGAAGATCTTGTAAAAGTTGGACAATCGGTTAAAGGTTAGACTTTTTACTGATGTTGTTTTTTTCTTTTATTTATTTATTAGGAATTTCTGCCAATCCATGTTAATTACAAGCATTGTATTATACCCTCTTTCAGGTTGCTCTTATTATGCTGCCCGTTTTATGTCAGAGGATGCACAGTTGGTATTTTGTCCATATAACTACATCATTAATCCAGTCATTCGTGTAGCTATGGATGTGGATATTAAAGGAGCCATCGTGATATTTGATGAAGCTCAGTAAGTTGTGCATCTTTTCTGTTTGTTTGCAAGTGAACAAGACAGTTTTAGGATCCAAGTTAATTTGTGTTGGCTATCTTATCGCTTTTTACAATTATTTATGGGTTCCAGATGTTTTTTAACATTAAGTTGTCAGCAAGCCAATCTAGAGCCTGTATCTATTTTTCTCTATATATTTTGATACATTTAAGGCAAAATTGGTTTGAATTGGTATATATATATATATTTGTTAGCCAAAAATTGGTAGAAAAAAGGCCAAAATGGTTTAAAATGGCATATATAAAATGTGATATTTGTCTGCCAAAATTTGGTTGAAAACAGGTAGAAATTCTGGTTTATAAACCTGGAAAAAATGTGGTTTAAAACAAAAGCTGCAAAAATTTTCGTATACCTTAGACAGCGCTTTACACAAAAGTGCTGTCTAGGGGGGGTTTAGAAAGCGCTTTTGGCAAAAGCGCTGTCTAAGGGGGGGGGGGGGCTTAGACGGCGCTTTTGAAAAGCGTTGTCTAAGGTATACCTAAAAAAATTAAAATAGGAGGGGATTAGACAGCGGTTTCACTAAAAGCGATGTCTAAGGTGTAGGGGCTTAGAAAGCGCTTTTATCAAAAGTGTTGTCTAAGGTATTCCTAAAAGCGCTGTCTAAGGGTACCTTAGACAGCTCTTAGACAACGCTTTTAAGATTTAAAAAAGCGATGTCTAAACCTTTAGCAGCGGAGGTTTAGACAGCACTTTAAAGCGCTGTCTAAGGATAAAAAAAGCGCTGTCTAAGGTCTTGTTTGGCATAGTGAGTTGTAGGTGGATTTACTCTTAAAATGAGACTTGCTATTTATTTAGAAAATACAAAAAATGTAGTGATATATTTATTAAAGGCCCCAAATAGGGCGATATATGTTCTTGGTAGGGTGACTGTCACATGGAATGTTGTCCAGGATGTATCCTTTACGTGGCAAGGGGGTTCGCTCAAAGGGAAAACGTGGATAATACCGTTTATTCCATCTCTAACTGTACTAGTAAAGTCAATTACGACTTCCTAGGATATATTATGAGTTCATTCTTCAACTTAGTTATGTTTTGAATGATATTAAAACTAGGAGTGAGACTTAGCATTTTGTACATTGGACGGTATCAACCTAAACTTAGAGTGGCATATGTCATTTCCTTAGGATGCATAAAAATATTTTTTGAACAAGTTTGATAGGTCTTAGGCATGTCATACACATCAAAAACAAGTCTTGTGTGTCAACATAACTGCATAGGCCAACTTATACAAGATCAGGTCGGCCTATGGAAGCTTTTGATTTAGTATAGGTCGACACATCCAAGTTTCATATCGGCTCCCACGCTCTAAGAATGAAGTTTGTAGGCTCTTCCCACATATCGACTCACATGCCAACCTGAATACCTTCATAGGCCAACCTATTGCTTTCATAGGTCGACCTATACAACTTCAAACTTAAAAAAATTCTTTTTGCATCTTATTTTTCTTGCATCCCCTTTGTCTTTTCCACGTAGACATATATATACTCATACATGCACCTTTGTCTAACAATGTTCTAGAGTATAAAACCTGACTGAGACCAGATTACAAAGTTTGCCCATCATTATCAACCTCTCTTCTATGCATACACATAATTAAACTACATATAATCATTTTTCGATTAGGTGGCCATCTAGATTAGAGTTGATAATGTCCAATTAGGTTTGGTGTAACCGAGAATATTGGGTTGGGAACTTTGTGTGTTTAAAATAATAAAACCAAGACGGGGTTTTCCTTCAAGATCAGTATGATTTGAAAGTGTTACACAAGACCACGTCAACACAGATTCGACCAAGCGAAGGCCTTGGAACAAGGTGGTTTCTTTGCAAGGAACTAACGTGGGACAATAAATTATGTTCGAGAATCTTGGGTTTCAACAAGTTGAATGCTTTGGATAATCAAAGGATTATAACTTCATTGTTTGTCACTTGATCAAGGTTTGATCAAGGTTTTGGAGGTGGAAGAATCAACATAAATAATAAGGATTTGGGGGATTTGAGTTCTTCTTCCATTGTATAAACGATTTTACAAAGTTAAAGTTATTCCAAGTATCTCAATTCGATTTCGGATTGAGGGCATACATAACCATAGCGAGATCGATTGGGGAACTGCCTAAAAAATATTTGTGTCTCTCTCTTTATTTCTTTATTTCTCTATTTATTGATTTCTCAAATCATCGAGTTCATAGTTGTTTCGATTAATTCGATTGGAAATTGTTTTAACTTTCTTTTGAAGTGTTGTTGTTGATATAATCATAATAACCTGATTGTGATTGGCTTTTACATCAACAAAAAAATTGAATTTCCAATTGTTATCGATTGCACACTAAGTATTCGATAAATTGCTCGTTCGTATTTTAATTGGTTTTTGTTCATTGGAAATACGTGTTACGAATAGCTTTTCATTTAATTTATTCTTAGCTTGACCATTGTTGAACATTTACATCCATTATCATTTTGTTTGATTTGTGATACGCATATAGATTTTCGATAGTATGTTCGGTTAAATGATTCTATTCAGGTCATTTTTCCGATGTGCCATACTATTTGAAAACAATTTTTTTCCAAAAGTTTTGGTTGTAAAATTTGTGATCTATTCACCCCTCTAGATCGAAGCCTGTCGTCTAACAAATATGCAGTGAACAGCTTCCCTCATTCAATAGGGGGTTACCAATACTTAGGGATTCCCTGAATCCTATTATTGTATGCCTACGAATACCGTAACCTTAAGGTTAAGGAAGACAAATCATAACATACCCAGAATAACACATAAACACATAACTTCTCATATCACATGATATTTCTCTCTCCATAGCCAAAAACACCACTAATAAAGGCCTTTTTCCACCTCAGGCAAACCCTAAACACCATAAAAATACTAAGGCCTCTGGTCACCTCTACTAGCTTAGGGTACCACATAATCATGTAGTTTTTGACAAGTACAATGACACCCACCATGGGGCCTCATAAAACTAACATGGACCACACCTCTCATTACAATTTCCACCTCTATACTCATTACCATCTCCACTCCTAACCCTAGTTGTTCCCAACCATGGTTATTAGGAGTGCATAATCTCCCATGCTAGAAGACACCGAAGGTAGCAGTGATACTAATGCCATGGAAGAGATGCGTGCCACCATGGAAGAACTAAGTCGTCATAATTAAATATTATAGGACAATGTCCTTATCATCCAATAACTCCAACACGAGGCCACCCTGTAACACCCTAACTTCCCCCACATAATATAATTGAAAAATCAGTGTAAAATAAATTTCAACCAGAAGTCAAGGCATTATTCTCAACACAAAATTGCTCTTTTCAAGACATGTAACATACAATTAAAGTAAACAAAATTTGATTCATTACGCAACTGAAGATAAATCATCTTAAAAGTAAAACATCAGTTTACGAAAACATAAAGGCAAATATAAGATTCTTTAGCAACCAAATTAAAAGTAAAACATTCCCGACTCCCAATGTTACATATCAGAGCAGACGCCACTAACGTGAAGTACTTCTACTCCACCGACCACGAACTCTAACTACTCCTGATTACTTCCATGTTACCCACGTAGAGGCAACATTCAAACAGAAGGGGTGGGATCCTCAAATAAATCAAAAGAAACAGATGATATAAATATAAGAGTATAAATCATCAAGTAATTCACCCACATCACAACAATAAAAAACATCACTCTTCAACACATACAAAGATAATCACCTCAAATACAATGCAACACAATTATCATAAATGCAATGAGACACAACTAGACTCAATGCAAGTGGTACCAATTTCGATCCATGTTTCATGATCACGGTTCCCGTCGAAACGTCTATTAGGTCGTTCACACCCCTACATGGGCACACGATATTCGTGATTGCTCACACCCCACATGACACACAATCACCTCAACAACAACAACATTGATCCCATCAAGGAATTTTGATAGATTCTCACACCCCACATGGGAACACGTCATCCCACTACTCATACAAATGATATACACCTCAACAACAACATACAATGACTTTCACGTAATCAATGTATCATGCAACTTTAAACCACAATACAACATGTTATAACAACTACACAACGACATCATACTACAACAACTCAACAACAACATACTACAACAACTCAACAACATCATACATTTATTCAAACATGTGTCTTCATGCTTCCACACCTAACAAACATTATTGCTCAACTAAGTCCCGTACTCATAGTATATCATGTTAAAACACCAATGATCACATACATAAAGCATTAATACATGGAAACAACGATACAAAAACAATATAACATTACTACAACATAAAACACCTATTTTGAATTAATTTTAAGAAAATATTTTTCCTTCCAAGTCATGCTAATCGAGCTCCAGTGCGCTAAGTACGCACGCTACTACCTTGAAAGGCCAAATCGCGCTAAGCATGCTACATCGCAATAAGCGCCCTCTGCGATTTTAATAGCAAAACCCTGCGATAAACACATTCTCCAATTGCAATTACAGCACTCATAAACTCATTTTAACTCATATTTTTTTTATAGATTATGATACAATAACTTATATCTAATATATTTCTTTCAACACAACAGTCAAACACAACAATCCTATCAATTTCAATCATTTAATCATGAATTTCACATAAACCCTAAACACTCAACAATCAACAATCTCATGAATTCACCTAACGATTAACTACCCGAACACATATATCACCCATCCTTTTAGTGATGAAAGAATCTCACCCTTACCTTAGATGATGAACCTTCTTTCTCTCTAATGGAGTCTTCTCCCTTTTTTGCCTCGCCTCTTCCACTTTTGTTCTTCTCTTTTTCATGTACAATCAAAAAAGAATTCTCTAATTCTCTCTATAAAAATCCCTCAGCTATGCTATTCCTTTTTTGCCCTCACCCCTTTCTCCACAATTACACATTTAACCCTCACTCTCTACACAATCAATTATTTTATTATTTATTTCATTGATCTCTCCCAATAAAATAATAAAATAATAATAATAGTAATAATATTAATAATAATCCTCATCATTAATACCGAGAATAATAATCCTCATCATCAATAATAATCCTCATCAATAATAATCCTCATCATTAATAATAATCCTCATCAATAATAATCCTCATCATTATGTAAATTAATGAAATGAAATCATTTATTGTAAATGACTTGTAGTATGTAAATAAAATGGTTTATATTGTGATTTCCGGTGATAAATACCGAAAATGTTGAAATGGTTTATATTGGTTTGGAATGGATTGAAATGAAATGGTTTATATTGTGGTATGTAAATGACTTGTGGTATATAAATGAAATGGTTTATATTGGTTTGAAAAAATGATTTGGAATGGATTGAAATGGTTTATACAGGTTTATAAAAATGTGAATTATACAGGTTTCTGCATAAAAAAATGGATAAAATGAGATTTTTTTTTTAAAAATCATTAAAATTATACGTAAACCAAAGACAACGCTTTTAAGAAAAAGCGCTCTCTAAAGTCCACAAACAAAAACGCTTTCTCAAAAAAGCGCACTCTAAAGTTATAGAAAAAATAAAACTAAAATTATAGGTATACTTTAGAGAGCGCTTTTGAAAAGCGTTGTCTAAAGGGGGACCAAAGAAAGCGCTTTTTAGGAAAAGCGTTCTCTAAAGTATTGTAAAAAAAATTATTACATTTTATACGTATACATTAGACATCGCTTTTAAGGAAAAAAACGCTTTTAAATGACTGCATTAGAGAGCGCTTTTCCTTTAAAAGTGCTATTTTCTTAAAAAAAAAACGTTGTATTTTCCTACGACAACGCAACCTTAGACAACGCTTTAAAACGCTCTTATAGGTAAAAAAAAAATGCTCTCTAAGCCTTTTTTTGCCGTAGTGTGCTGCATCTTGTCACGACTCTCCCTGTATCTAAGCCACTACTAAAAGATCTTTCCTGGCAATGAAAATTATTAAGACAAGATTGAGAAGCAAAATGGAAGTTGATTTTCTACAAGATTCATTAAATGCCAATAATCATGAAAGAGTTTCCCAGACCTCGTTCTCTCCTCTCTATCGTTTTCGCTTGAAGCAGCTGTTTTTGTTTTGGCTGAGGTGGGTTTCTTCTTATTTATGGAGTGGAGCCATACTAGGAAGAGAAATTTCAGACACATTGCGCAGAGGTGGGATGTTTTCCCGAAGGATAGTTCTTCTTGATCAGAGGTGGACCAAAATCTTGCTTCAGTGTTCTTTTCAGAAATTTCCGATAGAGTAAGGTCGGAGGACATATTGGGTTTATTTGGGTGCGAATGGGATATTGTGGAAGTCATAATTTCTCCTTGAAGGAACAAATCGGGAAAAGGTTTAGATTTGCAAGGTTTGCAGGAGTTCAGGATGTGAGGGTGTTTGCTGTGAAGCTTGACAACATCTTAATCGACGACAAGAAGATTCACGTGAATCTTCCTAGGTTCGAAAGAAACGGGGTTAGGGGGAAGGATGGAACAAGGGGAAAGTTGACAGGGGAGCGGTTCAACAAAATCGTGTTCTTCAGCAAGGTGGAAGTAGGCATCAGTAGAGGGATGATAAGTGGTTCCATGGTTGTTCAGATGATAAATCTTTTGCAGAGGTGGTAGGCAGATCCGTAGGAGATGGAAACAAGATGGTGTGTCTGTTGTTCTCATATCATTCTGATGCAGGATACTTGGCAAGGTTGAAGAAGGCTTATATTGGAGTTGTGAGATCTCCGGGGGCGACTTATAACATTCGAACTTTATTGGAAGCAGATGGTTATTTCTCAATCAAAACCACTCCATTAGGAGCTAATCTTTGCTTGTTGGATGAAGATGATGTCGGAGTTATTGAAGACTTGATATCGGAAGGAGAGAAATTACGGAGTCAATGGTTTTCCTTGATTCGACCTTGGTTGGATGAAGATGTGGATAACGATAGAATGATTGGGTTCGTATTTACGGAGTTCCTATTCAAGCTTGGAAGATGGAGTTTTTTGTTAAATTTTCTAACACTTTAGGAATGTTCATTTGTGCTAATGGAACCACCATGAAAGGAGAAGTTAAAGATTTGGCTAGAGTTTTGATCAAGGTTCCTTTGTGGTTCAAAGGAGTTGCCTTCTTGGGTATCAAGATTAGGTGGAAGGGAGTCTTGTACTATATTGTGAATGTTTATTCTCCTTGTGATCTAGGATCCAAGTGTGTCATATGGCGTAGGTTATTGGATTTGAAGGAGGAAAAGGTGGATGGATAGTGGATCATTAGTGGTGACTTCAATGCAGTCAAAGATAGTAATGAGTGTAAGGGATGTTCGATCCGTAGTGATTCGGCAGAATATGGAGAATTTGCGGATTTCATTTTGTCAAGTAACTTGATTGACATTCCGTGTAAAGGGAAGAAATTCACTTGGTTTGGTGGGGGAGGCAAATCTTGTACCATTTTCTTCGGGATAATGATATTATTGAGAGATGGGGTGTAGTGGGACAACCTATCAGAGATAGAGACATATCCGATCATTTTCCTATTTGACTTGTTCTTGACAAATCCAATTGGGGTCCGAAGCCTTTTAAAGTGAACGATGAGTGGTTCGCCGATAAGGACTTTATTTTGTTCATAGAACAAGAATGGAAGCAGTTTGAGGTTTAGGGTAGAATTGATTTTGTTCTTAAGGAGAAACTTTGTCTCCTTAAAGAAAGGCTTAGATGGTGGAACTATAATGTGTTCGGGAAAATTGACTTGGACATAGAAGAGGAGGTGCACAAATTAAACTTGGGAGATGATGGGTTTGAGGAGCTTGGAGATGTAGAGTTGGAAGATAAAAGGAGGGATAATAGCAACACTTGGTTGAATCTTAATATTAAGGAGAACATGCTTATTCAAAAATCGAGATTGAAGTGGCTTAATGAAGAGGACTCCAATTGTATATTTTTTCACCATGTCATGAAAGAGAGGAAGATGCGTAATTTTATCAGTTCTTTTGTTGTAGAAGGTAGTAATATTGCTTTAGTGGAGGAGGTCAAGGAAGTTGTTAGGGATCATTTCACTTCAAAATTAGTGGAGACGGATCTTGAAAGGCCGGTCCTTGAAGGTTTATATTTTAATTCGCTTTCCTTTCTAGAGAAGTCGGCTCTTGAGGTGCCTTTCGATGTTTTGAATCTTTTCATGTGGAGGCTAAGTTATCTAATACTTTTACATATTCTTTTTTAAATTTGATCCCAAAGTCTTTGAATCCTTTGGGATTGGATGAATTTAGGCATATATGCCTTGTAGGTTGTGTTTATAAAGCTCTAGCTAAGTTTCTTTCTCTTAGATTGAAGGGGGTTTTGAACAACATTATTTCTCGGAGTCAAAATGCTTTTGTTCTGGGGAGACAATTGATGGATGATGTTCTTGTCTCGAACGAATTGGTGGACTTTGCTTTGAAGAAGAATAAAGAGTGTTTACTTTTTAAAGTGGATTTTGAAAAAGCTTACGATAAAGTTTCATGGAGTTTTCTTAGGTTTATGCTAAGGAAGATGGGATTTGGGGAGGTTTGGATGAGGTGGATGGAAGATTTGGTATTCTCTAATAGGATGTCGGTTTTGGTCAATGGGAGCCCGACGAAAGAATTTGTGGTTGAGAGAGGTTTGAGGCAAGGAGATCCTCTTTCTCCTTTCCTTTTTTTTATAATGGTGTAAGGTTTAAGAGGTTTGGTTCAAAAATCCGCTGATAATAATATTTTCAAGGGTTTTTTCTTCAATAGGGGGTGCTTTGTAGACATCCTCCAATTTGAGGATGATACTTTGTTGGTTGGCGACGGGAGTTGGGAGCATATTTGGGCACTTAAGGTGGTTCTCCGGGGCTTTGAATTGGTGTCGGGTCTTGGAATTAATTTTCATAAAAGCAAGCTTACTGGGTTGAATATTAATTTGAATTATTTGGATGCAGTTTGTTGTTTTTTATCTTGTAGGAGGGAAGATATCAAATTCACTTTTCTTGGAATTCCTATCGGTCAAGGTTCCAACAATGTTTATATGTGGGAGGTATTGATCTTAAAGATGAAAAAAAGGCTTATGTGTTGGTCCAATCGTTTGCTTAGTTTCGGAGGTAGATTCATTCTTTTAAAGTCGGTGCTATCTAGTTTATCCATTTTTATGCTTTCTTTTTATAAAGCTCCAACCAAAGTGGCCAAAACCATTTCTTCGATTCAAGATAACTTTCTTTAGGGTAGTAAGGAGGAGAAAAGGTGCATTCATTGGGGTAATTGGAGTTCGGTGTGTCGTCCGGTTGGGTCGGGGGGTCTTGGCCTTCATCGAGAGGAGGATTTTAATGTTGTCCATTTACATAAATGGAGATGGAGGATATTAACGAAAAAGAATTATCTTTGAATATATGTTCTCATGGCTCGTTATGGTGATATATCGCTGAAAGTGGTGAAATTGGTTTGAATTAAGTTAAAGGGAGAGAGTTCTTCATTTTGGTGGGGGATATTCTTAATTTGGGAAATTATTTTCCGGAAGACGTTTTCGTTTCTAATTGTTATTTTCTTGTAGTGAACGGCCACCGTACTTCCTTTTGGCATACTCAGTGGATTAACTGTTATTGTTTGAGGGATAGATTCGTGAAGCTCTTTAGTGAATCTCAATTGAAAGACATTTTTGTTGCTTGTATGGGGGATGGATCGATGGGATTTGGAATTGGGGAAGTCTTGATATTAATTTTGGCGACGTGAACGATTTATTTTTAGATAATTGCAATATTATTTTCCAAAATGCTGGAACTGTTGTAGCAGATGTTATTAACAACACCACCAGCAGAACATGGATCACACCCTTAATAGCTGGTGGATTTTTTGTGGCTCAGATCGAAGGATCAAGTTTAGAGGCGGTTAGTGATAATAGTAGTAGGACGAAGCGGGACTTGATCGATTATGCAACATTGGTACATCAGGTTCCAGTTGCTAGCGTCGAAACAGGATCTAGGTTTTCTGAACTGGTTTTTTGCAGGAGGCAGCGAAGCTATCAGTGTGTTTGAGGCGTGTTGGTCCGGTTGCGAATGAGGGTGACCTGGTGAAATGGAAGAAGGGGGATTTATGTGTTTTTTCGGTATCTAGATTTAGAGGTATTACGAATTCCATTCGGTCCTAGGAATGTTTTTGACGAAGCTTTTACTGTAATTTGGAGAATGGATGTTCCCTTTAAGGTAATGTGCTTTGGGTGGAGACGCTTTTTGGATAGACTTTCGTCAAAGGCCAACCTATCCAAAAGAGGATGTAATTTTGCAAACAATGATATTAATTGTGTTTTTTTACCTTTGGTGTCCGGAATCTTTGGAGCACCTAATTTTGGGTTGTAGCATTTCGAGATTTATTTGGAAGGAGGTAGCCGAGTGGTTAGGTTGGAGTTTTCGTCAAAATTTAAATTTGAAGGATAGTTTTTATCTTGGTGTCGTTTTGGCAAGCAGTTGAGAATGAAGAGAGGGAAGGAAGGATGTATTTGGTTGACAACTTATTAGTATATTTGGATTTTAAGGAATGACATAATTTTTAAGAGCGAACCTTGAAACGTTTTGAATGCGGTGTGGAATATCAAACATTTACTATGGAGATGGTCTTTGATCGGGAAGATCACACATCCCCATTGTAACTTTTACGAATTCATTAAAGATCCTATTTTTTTATTTTTCGTAATGGGCAATTGGATTATAATTTTTCTTTGGGCTTTTTTGCCTATCTTTTGTAAGCAGGTTTGAGAACCCTTAGTTCTCTTTTTCAATAGAATTATTGCTTATAAAAAAAAAGGAACGGAGAGATAGTATTAAACTTAAGTTTCCTTTATTCAAAATAATAATCTTATATGGAAAAAAATAATGTCAAAACGTTAACTAATATACTTTATATCTCTCTATAGTTAGGTTCCAAAGCTTCTGGTTGGAGTGGTTGGATCCTTATAATGCTTTCTTGTACTGGTAACACAATTGGTTGCACTTGCAACACACCAATCTTTTGACGAGTTTCAAGAAGAGATTGTCTACACTTGGGACATGATGAGTGTTCCTTTAGCCATTTGTCTATGCAAAGAACATGAAAACCATGGTTGCATTTAGGTAATATGCGTACCTTTTCACGTTTTGTAAACTCTGAGAGACATATCACACATTCTGTATCCAAACCTGATAGTTTCAACTCCATAGAATAAGTCATTGTTGGAAATTTATTGAGATTTTTCTTCATGATTCCTTTGTTGGCTAATTGAGGCGATAGATTTCTGCTCAAACTCGAAGAAGACTCGGTGTTGTTGTTGGCTGCGTTTGTAAACCTCAAGGCACAATTTATGGTGGAGATTAATACAAGTGAACAAATAAGCGCACATAATAGGACCACCATTATTATCACAACATTTGAATCAAATCCACGAGCACCAAAATAGGAGTTTGTTGAATTGTAGTTTGTGAAAACAGGAGAGTTGATTTTAAGTGATTGATGATCAATAGGGTTTTGGAAGAGTAACCTTCTTGTGTTAGATTCAACGAGAGGGTCATGGAGGAGTTGTGAAGTAAAGGAAGTAGAAGCATACATATTCTTTGTTAGGGAACTTGATGAGTTGGTTAGTTAGAGCTTAAAGGTTGTTGTTATGTTATCTTAGATAGATAACAAACAATATATAGGGGAGTTATGGTCGCACACTAGCTATAATGTTTTATTTGTTTTTTACAACATTCGTGCTAGTGGTTATAGTGTGGTATTGTAAATGCCAACAAATTATCAAGTTGGCAAAATGTTTAAGATAAATTTGATATGCAATCTAAAAATACTATTTGTCTATTGTTGTACTTGATTTTATACGGAAAGTGCTTGTGTCCTTATTGCCTTTTGTTTAGCTTTTTGGCTTTCAAAGCTTTTGATTATAAACTTTTTTGATGGAGTGCCGCAGAGTGATTATAAATCTTGGATGTGGGAGTAATACAAATTAACAAGTACCACTACTTGGATCCGTATCATGATATTTTGGATATCACTGAACTTTTGACCAAGATGTTTATGGCTTAAGCCACTTGTGGAAAAAAATTGAGCACCCTTGGCCATATTAATAATTTAATATTTTATAGAGTTATTTAACTAGTTTTATGAATAATATGAATAAATTTCATGTTATAACCATATTTAACGTTATTGTACAAAGTCACATCTTAAAAGCAAATCACTCTAATGATGTATGAGGAACAACTAACACATCTAACATATGAGGTTCTTAGTACTTCAGAACATTTACTGATGATTACAATAGATATGATTATGTGTATTTAATGAAACACAAATCCGAATCCTTTCAAAAGTTCAAGAAATTCATATATAAAGTACAAAACTAAATAAGGAAGAATATTAAAACCCTTCGATCAGATCGAGGTGGTGAATATTTAAGTTTAGAGTTTGATAACCATCTGAAAGAGTTTAGAATTATATCCCAACTAACTCCTCCTGAAACACCACAATGGAATGATATATCCAAGAGAACAAACTGAGCTTTGTTAGACCGGTTCAATCCATGATAAGTCACATTGATCTTCCAAACTCCTTTTGGAGATATGTACTGTTGATAAGAGCTTACACACTTAACTATTGACATGAACTCACACATTTAACTATTGAAGATACCATGTGAGATATATAATGGTAAGAGACGACTTATGTCTTTCATGAAAATTTGGGGTTGTGAAGTTTATATGAAATGATAAATTTTAACTAAGTTTGAGTATAAATCTGATAAATACTTTTGTGTTAGGTATCCTACAAAAGCAAGAGGACATTACTTCTACAATCCATCGGAGGGAAAAGTATTTGTCACTCAAACTGGATATTCCTAGAAAAGTATTTTATTTCAAAAGGAATCAGTGGGGTGAAAATAGATCTTATAGAAATTCAAGAATGACGAAGTAGTGACATAGCTATGGAGGAACAATAGCAGGAAACACAAAAGGTTGTGAAAGAGCAATATGATTATGTAGAACTACACTAACATGGGTCAAACAATATATGTCACCAACCTAAGAGATATGGTTATCTCGTAACTAATCAAGATGATGAATTACTTATAGATCAAGATGAGATGGTGACCTACCAAGAGGTCATAACTAGTCCTGAGTATGAGAAGTGGCTAGAAGCCATGAAATCTGAAATCGATTCCATGTACACAAACCATGTTTGAATATTGGTTGATCCTCCTATAGGAACGACTGATTGCCAAAGGTTATAAGGAGCGAATCTGGATTGAAGTGGGAGTTTTTTTTCCTGACTTTACTTTAAATTCGGAGTTCTTTAAGGAGAAAAAAGAGTTTTTCCTCCCGCTGCAAAATTATGCGCTTGTAGCAGAGGAGGATGATGGTTTTTAGTGGGTTTCTTCAAGATCGAGCAGTTTCTCTATCTATTCTTGTTTCATTTTGTTGATGCAACTACTACAAAACGTGCAAAAAACAATGCCAGACTTACAACAAATCCATATACACCGTTGTAATAGGTTAAAAATTTCTCGCACAGTCAATTGCTGGATGTATAAACAGTAATTTAATGACGGTTGACTTAAAACACTGTAGTAATAAATGAAATGTAGCAAGCTTTGATTCTATGCAACTACATTTTTTTCCATTTTTTAGAGTACACTAAACATGTGTCACTTAAGTCCATTATTTATAAAATAAATTGTAAATGATTTTACAATGGTTAAATTAAACAACCGTCGTTAGAGGATTTAAAATTCCACTACGGTTAGTTTCTCCGACCGAGATTAAAAGTTTTACTGATAAATTAAAACAAAACCTTTTATGTATTTCTTTCATAAGACGTCCTAATGGAACAAGCGAGCCAGAGACGACAACAATGGCGTAATCTTTAACCTCTTCATATCCATTCATTTGGAGTTCAAATATTCACCCTCTTTGTTCATCTGATTCTTTAGCTTTTAAGTACGATACTCTTCAACATCTTCATTCCTTTTTTCTTGGTTTATGTTGTACATGCTCAAATATTTATCGTCTTCGTTCATTTGATTCTTTAGCTTCGAAGTACGATATTCTTCAACATCTTCATTCCTTACGTTCATTTGATTATAGCTTCGAAGTATGGTATTCTTCAACATCTTCATTCCTTTTTTTTCTTTGTTCATATTGTATATGCTCAAGTTATATGCTTTAGTTTGGTATAAGAGTACATTTTCATTCCTTTTTCTTTGTTCATATTGTATATGCATATGCTTAAGTTTTTGGATTAGATTTGGATGTATCATTCACATTATTATACATGTATAAATTTCAGAAGTTGTAATAGATTGCAGTTGGATGAAAGCCAATAGATTAGGTCTGGTTTATGAGAACGGAGTTCGTGAATTCTTTGAATACGCTGATAAACATCTTCCCGACAATAATGGTACTTTTATTGTCCTTGTGTTGTTTGCACAAATATCAAAAAGGGTTCAAAGAAAGAAACATACCATCACTTTTGTTGTGATGGTATATGTCAAAATTATATAATATGGACGTGGCATGGTGAGGTGGATAACGAGGAAAGTCGGGCGTTACAAAGTCAAAGAGCGAATAAAGATGAATATATGGAAGATCAACTAAAGGATATGTTTCATGATATTAGGGAATTTTCTTTTAAGAATTCTCATATTTATGATAACTTATGTGGTGATAAAGACACCCTTTTATATAAGGGATGCACAAATTTTACACAATTGTCAACTGTGTTAAAATTGTTCAATTTGAAGGCAAAAAATGGATGTTTGGATAAAACTTTCACAAAATTACTTGAATTGCTATAACAAATGTTACCAGAAGATAACAAATTGTCGGATAATTTCTATGAGGCCAAAAATATATTGTGTCAAATGGGTGTGGAGTATATCAAAATGCATGATTTCCCTAATGATTGCATATTATACCTGAAAGAGTATGAAGACTTGTATCTATGTCCGAAATGTGGTGTGTCATGTTACAAGCTGAAGGCCAACAATGGTGATGACAATGACTATGACAATATTAGTAGGAAGTATCCTCCTACTAAAGTGTTGTGGTACTTGCCAATAATTTCATGATTAAAGAGACTTTTTGCTAATTCGAATGATGCAAAGAATCTTAAATGGCATGCAGATGAAAGGACTCGATGGAAACATTCACTATGTAGCTTATTCGTTGCAATGGAAGAAAACTGATTTGTTGTTTCCGGATTTTGGATTTGAGCCAAGAAACCTTATACTTGGGCTTGCCACCGATGAAATGAACCCCTTTGGTAATTTGAACACTAATCATACTTTGTTGCATGTTCTTCTCACTATTTACAACCTATCTCCTTGGTTGTGCATGAAGCACAAGTATATACTGTTAAGTACAATGATTTCTAGACTATGACAACTGGTAACGACATAGGTGTTTATCTAAGTACATTAATTGATGATTTAAGAATCTTGTGGGATGAAGGCGTTGAAGTTGATGATGCATATTCTAGGGAATAGTTTAAGATGTGCAGTGTTATTTTTCATAATCAATGACTTTCTGACTTACGGTAACTTGGATGGATATAGTTTCAAAGGATATATAATGTGTCCTATATGTGAAGATGATACTTGTTATCACCAACTTGAGTTTGGAAAAAATACCGTTTATCTTGGCCATCGAAATTTCTAAAACTAGGCCATCCTTATCATAGATTGTGAAAGACTTTTAATGGAGAGCAAGAGTGTGTTGTGGCTCATGAGCCTTTAACCGAGGATAAAGTTTATCAACAGCAGGAACACATTAATGTTGTCTTTGGGAAGAGAGAAAAATAAAAAGGGGAAGTTCTGAAAAATATATGGAAAAAGAGTTCCATATTCTTTGATCTTACATATTGGTCAAGTTTTTATGTTAGACATTGTCTTGATGTGATACAAATGGAGAAAAATGTGTGTGATAGTTTGATTGACATACTTCTAAACAGTCTAGGTAATACTAAAGATAGTAAGAGTTCATGTTTTTATATGGAAAAGATGGGTATACGAAAACAATTGTCTCCAATAGATAAAGGAAAAATAACTTATCTGCCTCTAACATGTCACACTCTATCTAAAAAGGAAAAGAAAATGTTCTGCGAATGTTTGCAAGCTATTAAAGTTCCACTAGGTTACTCATCAAACATCAAGAAACTTGTATCAATCAAGGATCTCAAGTCAATTGGTTTAAAATCTCATGATTGTCTTGTATTGATGAATTAGAAGATGAGGCTTCCATAATCTTGTGTCAATTGGAGATGTATTTTCCTCAACCATTTTTTGACATTATGGTTCACTTGTTCATCTAGTCAGAGAAATCAGAATTTGTGATCCACTTTATTTTTTGTGGATGTATCCAATAGAACGATATATGAAGATCTTTAAAGGATATACAAAGAAACATCACTGATCAGAAGCTTCAATTGTTGAAAGGTACATCACAAAAGAAGTTGTTGAGTTTTGTACATACTATTTGCCGGGTGCATATTCTATAGGAATTCCAAAGTCTCGTCTTGCTGACACAGATGGAAGAGGTATTCAAGGTCTAAATGTTAAGTCAATGGCTCAGCATGTAGTTATTCAATCACATTTATATATATTGAATAATATAGATGAGGTTCAACCTTTCATATATACTCACAAAACACTTTTGAAGAAAAAATATCCCCGAATGAGTGACAAGTTGTTGTTGATAGAGCATAACAATAGATTCATAGATTGGTTTAATAAAAGTATATCTAATGATCGTAGTGCATCCGAGATACTTAAATGGTTATCGTACGAGCCAAAATTTTGTGTCATTACTTGGAGTGCATACGACATTGGTCATTATACCTTTTATACAAAATCAAAAGATGATCGTAATATAATGCAAAATAGTCGGGTTATGGTTGAAACCAAATCGATGTATTTCTCTAGTTTGAAAGATAAGAATCCAGTATTGGTAACTACCACTTTTTATGGTGTCATTAATGAGATTTGGGAGATTGATTATGTTATTTTCAAAGTGGCTTTACTTAAATGCAAGTGGGTTCCTAATAATAGTAATGGTGTACACATTGATGACTTAGGATTCACCCGGGTCGATCTTGGCAAGGAATCTTTTATGACTGAACCATTCATCATGGCTTCTCAAGCAAAACAAATTTTCTATGTTACCGATCCATCAGACATATCAGGGAAATGGTCAATCGTTCTCCAAGGAAAACACATTCCTCTTAGTGATGAAAGTCTTGATATTATGTCCACACCTTTTTACACATCACAAAAGCCTACCTCATATGATGAGTTGATGGAGATGTCGTACATGCTATACGACTCAATCATGAAGAAGGCATTTAAGAAAATTAACCAGTACATAATTTATTATTTATTCGTAATATATTAATTGTATGTTATAATTTATAAGTATTTTTACTAACAAATATAATTATTTAAAATCATAGGTATTTAGAGTCAAGTCACCAAGAGACAAGACACCAAGAGATAAGAAACCAATACACCAAGTTACAATTATGTGAAGTTATGTAATGTGTGTAATCTGCAGGTTATTTGTTCTGATAAATTGTAGGATATTTGTTCTAATATAATTTAATATGTTACAATTATGTGATATTATGAATATCATACAATTAATATTATTATGAAAATTTTATCACAAATGTGAGTTGTATTTTTTACTATGATTTAGAGAAAAATAATACAGATCAAAAAATGAGATTAATTATAAATGCAAGATAATATTTATTAATTTTGAAGAAACATTAACAACGGTTATATTTCATAACATTATAATATCTGGTACGTTGTCCAGGAAAAATAAATATCAAAATGACGCAGCAGGGAATTGAACCTAGGACATTTATTTTTATCACAATGGTGTTTTGGAAAATCCGTCGTGATAGGTCGTGCGCTTTCCAGTTTATTATAACGTCTACTGAGTCGTGACTGTAAGTATCATATATACAATGAAAATCTACATAACAACCCCCTCGCCCGCATCATTATATGTCTTTCCCAACCATTTTTAAATGGTTTTTATGTAATAGTGTGCGGGATACTTAGTATGGAGTTTTCGAAGAAACATACTTAACTGCGTTGGATGACATGTGTAGTTCAAAGATCCCTTCTAAGGTTCAAATTTTCTTATGGAGGTTGTTCTTGAACCGGTTAGCAACAAAGGAGTAAGTGATGAAGAGAGGTGTCATTGTCGGATGCTTCTGTCAGGCAGATTTGGATTGGTAGGAATACTTTTATTTTTAGAGGTAAAGCCTTTTTGATAGATGAGTATATTTGTTCTATCAAGTTCCTTTCATGTAGTTGGTTAGGGATGGTCTCTAGGACTCCTACACCTTGTGTTTTCTTAAATTGGTTTAACAATCCTTTAATATGTTTAAAGAGGATGTAACTCTCGCTTGTCTTGTAAGGGTTCGAGTACACTTCTATCTATGGTCATTTATTAAATTTGAGTTTCCTTTATTCCAAATAATAATCTTATATGAAAAGAAAAAAAATAATGTCAAAACTTTAACTAATGTACTTTTACATTTGATGTCAAAGTAAAGCCAAAGAAAGTTTCACTCTGTAGTTCACTTCATTTGAACTTTCTTGGCCAACCATAACTAAAGGCATTAAGGGAGAGTAGTTATAACTAGTTTATATTTCTCTATAGTTACTTTCCAAAGCTTCTTGATGGAGTGGTTGGATGCTTATAATGCTTTCTAGCACCGGCAACACAATTGGTTGCACTTGCGACACACCAATCTTTTGACGAGTTTCAAGAAGAGATTGTCTACACTTGGGACATGATGAGTGTTCCTTTAACCATTTGTCTATGCAAAGAACATGAAAACCATGGTTGCATTTAGGCAAAATGCGTACCATTTCACCCTTTGTAAACTCTGAGAGACATATCACACACTCTGTATCCAAACCTGATAGTTCCAACTCTGTAGAATAAGTCATTGTTGGAAATTTCATGAGAGTTTTCTTCGTGATTCCTTTGTTGGCTAATTGAGGCGAAACATTGTTGCTTAAACTCGAAGAAGACTCATTGTTGTTGTTGTTGGCTGCGTTTGTAAACCTCAATGCACAATTTATGATGGAGTTTAATACAAGTGAACAAATAAGCGCGCATAATAGGACCGCCATTATTATCACAACATTTGAATCAAATCCACGAGCATCAAAATATGAATTTGTTGAATTGTGGTTGTTTGTAAAAACAGGAGAGTTGATTTTAAGAGATTGTTGATCAATAGGGTTTTGGAAGAGTAACCTTCTTGTGTTGGATTCAACAAGAAGCTCATGAACTAGTTGTGAAGTAAAGGAAGTAGAAGCATACATGTTGTTCTTTGTTAGAGAACTTGATGAGTTGGTTAGTTAGAGCTTGAGGGTTGTTGCTATGCTATCTTAGATAGATAACAAACAATATATAGGGGAGTTATGGTCGCACACTAGCTATAATGTTTTATTTGTTTTATTACAACCTTCATGCTAGTGGTTATAGTGGAGTATTGTAAATGACAACAAATGATCAAATTGGTATAATGTTTAAGCTAAATTTGATATGCAATCTAATAATATTATTTCTCTATAGTTGTACTTGTTTTTATACGGAAAGTGCTTGTGTCTTTATTGCTTTTTGTTTTAGCTTCTTGGCTTTCAAAGCTTTTGATTATAACATATTGGATGGAGTGGCACAAAGAATGATTATAAATATTGGATGTGGAAGTAATACAAATTAACAAGTACCACTACTTGGATCCGTATCATGATTTGTTGGATATCACTGAAGTTATTGTTTCTTTGGATCTGCATCTTGTGAGAGTGAGCCTTCCAAAAACCATAACTTTTGACCAAGGTGTTTAGGGCTTAAGCCTCTTCTGAAAAAGAAAAATATTGAGAGTAATTTAACAAGTTTTATGACTAACATTATATGAATAAATATTTCATGTTATGACAAGATTTAAGGTTATTTTACAAAGTCACATCTCATGGCTAATCACTCTAATGAGATAACTCTGGAAATATTTTCACATAATAGATGTTAATGTGACTAGAAGAAGAGCGAAAATAGAAAACAAAAGTATAGAGGAAAGAGAAAATTGCTGCGAAGTTATCTTGCGACAAGGAGGAATGTGGCGCGATCACAGGTTTCACCAAGAGAAAAAAACTCCCTGTTAAAATTCTTGTCATGATGAAGTGAAAATGTGGCACGATTAAATAATTGATCATGTGTTGACAAGTGGATTTAATGTCGATTTGTGGTGCAATGTTGAATGATATATTTTATGTTACTGCAGAAATGAACAATGAATTATATGTTTTCGATCTTGAGATATCAATTTATAACATTAATATTAAAAGGATATGAAATCTAACGAGTTAAATCTTATTTATTTTTAGCATTTTCACTTAGGCCACATAAATGAGAAACAAATTTCCAAACTCCATAACGATGGACTCTTGGATTCTTTTGATTATGAATCATATGAGACATGCATATTTCATTTACCTGGAAAGATGACAAAGTACACATTCAAAGGAAAACGTGAAAGGGCGAGTGATCTTTTGGCCCTCATACATATTGATGTATGTGAACCATTGAACACACTAACCAGGTGAACTTTCCGGTACTTCATCAAATTTTAATGATGATTACAATAAATATGTGTTAGCTAGGATTTTCGACCAAAGGGAAAACCCCAGTAAACAAGTATGAAAAACGTTATGATTCGACCATAACTTTGACTTAGAAAATTTTGGTTAATCAAGAGGTTTTCGGCATTAATCTCTTCGATCAAACAGACATAGTGTCGCAAACAAAGATGGTTGAAGAGGCGGTTATTTGGACGCGATTGCATCACGTTCAAAACTCTGATAATTGTCTGAGTTCTTATCTCAGAATGAGACATGGAAAACGCTGGAAATCGAATTACATGCAAAAGTATATGTGGCGAATCAGAGACATAGGAACGATAGTTGGTAGTTTTATATATATATATATATATATATATATATATATATATATATATATATATATATATATATATATATATATATATATTAGTTCATTTGATTGGATTAGCGGGTGTTCATTGTGTTACAAAATTCTCACTAAACAAACTCAAAGAATCAAATGTACGAGAAACGAGCGACTGAGAACATGTAAGACCAGATGAAACACCATCATTTCATTTTTCATGCAAAGTTATTTATTCAACAAATTCATTTCTTTTTGTTCATCTTCATTACCTTTTATTGTCTTTTTCCAATCTTCGTTATTATCTTCAAGTTTATTCAGCATTTACTGTTTTTCATTTTACGTTTCTTACAAGAAGTTGGAATACGATTTTCCAGTGTCACGTTGACACACTCACTTCGACCTAGTTAAAGCCAATAACATTAAGACACAAATAACGCGACAAGAAATTAGGATCTTAAACATTATGTCACTAGTTAATCCTGCAAGCGAACCATATATTTGGAGACCGAGGATTGTTTGCCATTTTTCAGGGTAAACAAATTGGCATTCCCAGTGGGACATGTGCTAAGTTTTCCTTTGGTGTTTTGTGATATCTTTTTTCTTTTTCTTTTACATCTTAGGATTGTGTTCTATTCGTAAGTGTTTCTGGGCATTTTTGTATGCAATTAAGGAGCGGTATGACTTTGTTTAGTATGTCTCGTCCTCCTGTAGATAACATTAATTCTTAGAATAATCCTCAAAATGTAGGATAATAGTCGGTCACATCGGTAAAACAAGAGCGAGTTCTTTCGATGGCGACTATAACAACGACTCTAGAGGCATTAGAGACACTGGTCACAACGATGCCAATTTAGGGTCGACACCCCTCCCCAAACAGGAAATACTCTTAGCAATCATGCACTGGTGAGAACTTTGTTTAGATTCTCAATGCCAAAACCAGACAGAGATTATTCTTATGGTATGTCAACATCTATGATGGCTAACATGCAATCTAGTATGTTAATTTTTGGTGATAATGTGATGACCATGACATTAATGTATAACCCTTATCATGCCTCAGGATCGACCATGAATATTATGGCACGACCAGTGGGAAAATTTGTTTTCCCCAGAATTCGCCATCTTTAAACACATCTTTGTTGATGGCTATGAGGCAACAAATGGACAAGAGTAACTTAGAAATGGTAAATACTCTCACCCAACAAATGGGAACCGTATTTAACCTATTGATTGTTAATACAAACCAAACTTATAAAGTCTTGGTAAGTCAAATGGGGCATATTTCCGATTTCTTTGCTAAGCCCCTAGTACATATTCGATTGACTCCTCAGATATTTAACGTTGGAACGGCCGTACCCCCTGAGAATATGATAACGCATGCCAGTTTGGCCAAAAACATGGGGTGCATAAAGAACTCCCTAGAAATAGGGAAAAATATATCAAAATAACCCCACTCCTCTGATAGTTCAGAGAAATCAAAATGTTGATCATGTTCTCAAGAAAGTCCAACAACATCATCTTGCAGGAAAAAACAATATAACAAATGTGGTCGAACAGATTTTGGCCCAGAACGGCCTAAAAGTGGGACTTTATCGACCAAATTTTATCTCTCCACTTCCTGAAAACATTTGACAGTCGAAAGTACCCAAGGGACTGAAGATCCCTAAGTTCACTAAATTCGCTGGAGACACTAATGAGTCGACCATAAAGCATGTCGCTCGGTACCAAACTGAGGTTGGCGACTTAGCCAATAACACTACTACAAAACGCTAAAACAACAACATCAAGCTTACAACGCATCCTTTTACACCGTTGTAATAGGTTAAAAATTTCGTGCCAAGTCAATAGCTGGATGAATATTAGTCTTTTAATGAAGGTTGAATAGAACCACCGTTGTAATAAATAAAATGTAGCAAGATTCGATTCCCTGCAACTATATTTTTTTTTTCCATTTTTTAGGATACATTCAGCATGTGTAACTTAATACCATTATTTAAAAGATAAATTGTAAATTATTTTACAACGGTTGTGCCAAACAACCGTAGTAATAAATAAAATGTAACAAGCATATATTTCCTGCAACTACGTTTTTTGCATTTTTTATTGACATTTAGCATGAGTCACTTACTACCATTATTTTAAAAATAAATTGCAAATTATTTGACGACGTTTATATTAAACAACTGTTGTTATAGGTTTAAGATTCCACTACGGTTTGTTTTCCAACTGAGATTAAAAGCTTTACTGATAAATTAAAACAAAACTTATTATGTATTTCTTTCATAAGAAGCCCTAATCGAACAAGCGAGCCAGAGACGACAACGATACTATAATATCTACATATGATTATAGCTAGGTATTCTTTACCAATATTCATTTGATGCTTCAGTTTCGAAGTAAGGTAATCTTCAATATCTCCATTCCTTTTTTTTGATGTTGTACCAATATTCATTTGTTGCTTCTGATTCGAAGTAACTTCGTTCATTTGATTCTTCAGATTCGACGTACTATACTCTTCAACATCTTCATTCTTTATGTTCATTTGATTACAACTAGGTATTCTTCAATATCTCCATTCCATTTTTCTATGTTCATATTATATATGCTCAAGTCAGAAGGAGATGTTTCATATATTTTACGTACATATTGTATATTAATTTTATCTTTGTTCATGTTGTATATGCATATGCTTGAGAATTTTCATTCACATTATTAAACATGTATAAATTTCAGAATTTGTAATGGATCATAGTTGAATGAAAGCCAATAGATTAGGTTAGATTTCTGAGAAAGGAGTTTGTAAATTCCTTGAATACACAGATAAACATTTTCCCGACAATAAGGGTGTCTTTTATTGTCCTTGTGTTGTTTGTGCGAATATAAAAAAAGGTACAAAGAAAGAAATACATAATCACCTTTGTTGTGATGGTATTTGTCAAAATTATACAACATGGATGTGGCATAGTGAGGTGGATAATGAGGAAACTCGTGCGTCACAAAGTCAAAGAGTGGATGAAGATGAATATATGGATGATCAACTAGAGGATATGTTTCGTGATATAGGGGAATCTTCTTTTAAGAATCATATTTATGATACTTTATGTAGTGATAAAGACACCCCTTTATATAAGGGATGCACAGAGTTCACACAGTTGTCGGTGGTGTTAAAGTTGTTTAATCTGAAAGCAAAAAAATGGATGGTCGGATAAAAGTTTCACAAAATTACTTGAATTGCTATAACAAATGTTACCAAAACATAACAAAATGTCGGATCGTTGCTGAAGGTTCTTAGTTTGGCTGCATTTATTGAAAAATATTATCATATGTCTTGATATCACATAAGATACCCCTGACATGCTTGAAGAACATTTGGTGTACAGGTCTTTGTGATGTCAGATAATATGTCGTAGCATCTGTCTTGACAATTTTGGAACTTCCTGATCTAATAACATGGACACGCCAAACACACTTCTTTGTTTTAATCACTTTTACAATAGGAATGGCATTGTTCTAGAACAAAGGCACCAACATTGGCTTTTCTAACCAGCGAGTCCTACAACACAGATAAAAGTTCATTACCAAAGTGAATTACCTAAATTAATAATGTTGAAAAAATAATCTACTTACAATCAACTTAGTAACTATGAGTGTTTCCTTTGATGTGAACTCACCTCCTGACCTTTGTCATACTTTATTCCATTTCTCATGGCGTGACGATGGAGATGGGATGCAATTAAGGTTTAGTGGAGGATCTCATAGCTCTTGTTCTCTTTGATTTTATTTTTTTAATCATCATCTCCTCCATTTTTTAATATCATCCACGAGACAATATACATAAATAGATATTTTAGCCATATTTTCCTTTCCCCTTTGACTCTTAGCCAGGAATTAAAGAGTGTTGTGAGACTCGGAAAACTTATCCTTTGGTGTCCCGATTAATAAATCAATAAATCTTAGGTGGAGTTTAAGTTACAATTTGGATTTATAATGTAATATGTTGTGAGTTATGTCTTAACCTTAAAGCATAAATACTAAACCGTAAATGCTAATACAACATATGAAATTTGTTTCCTTTCCAGCATACTATCATCTTTTTGAACATTAAAAATATCCTACATTTACATAATAAATTAGTATTAGTAGTAAACAAAAAAAATAAATGTTCATATATACTTCTAAAATAAATACTACAATATCAACCCATATACTTTCTTTCAATTCAAGATCAACCTAGCTTCAATCTTCTAACTAAATAATTATTTTTCTTTTACCATGTTATACTACGTAACTCCTAGATGTTGTAGCATCTTCACCAAAACACCTACCTCTTTTAAAATTAAAATTGATTAGCATCTTAACACATGTGTTGGAAAATTTTATCAACTTGGCCATCATCGTGGCACCTCTAGAATTTCTTGTACTTTTAGTCTTAGTAGTATAACCCTCATTTGTAAGAGAGATGATGGATAAATTAGCCATCACTATTTAAACAACAATAAAGATAATAAATATTTTACTTAACACAGATCAACAAAGGTACCTAATGTGATATTCATGGTAAATATGATATATTTTACTTAGCATAATATCAACAATTCATAAGAAAACATCATAAGAATAGCCTCGTAAACATTTTACATAACAAACATAAAATGAAATAAAAATCAGATGTGGCTCTGGGTACATATGGACTTTTGTAAACATCAACACTTAAAAGGAAAAAAAAAACTATTTTCTATTTTATCAACATAGTCATAATAGAAGAAATAGAAAAAATTAACCTCATTCTACATAATCTATAAGAAATAAGCAATTCACAACAAAAAAAGTAACATTTCTAACTTATGTGCATGGACAAAGTGAGTTACCTACCGGAAAAAAATGAAGAAGATATGAGAATGGTGGAGGAAGCTTCATTCGAGTTTGGTTATTTATTCATCATTTCAAGTTTTGTTGGTTCTTCAACATCGTTAGTGGCTTTCAGATAGAGGAACTGAAGTCCCAAGATGTACGTTTTGTAAGAGATGATGTTTCAAACACATATTTGTGCTTAAAATGATGATGTTTCAAAAACGATGATGGAAAGTGAGTTTAGAAATACGCTAGGGCGTTTTGGAAGAGAAGATGAAGATGAAAATTTCCTTGGGTATGTTTTCACAGGAGAATGTAGATGAAAATGAGTGTTGAAAAGAAAATGAAAGGTATAATCTAGTTCTGAAATATACATGCAAAAGAGATTTCCATTCAAATGGACCATGCAACAAGGGAAATAGATAAATCACTACGCCAAAAATGCTTTTTAACAGCGCATCTTAGACAGCGCTTTTAAGAGAAAGCGCTGTCTAAGGTTAAAATTAAAATTAAACACGGAAAATGGTCCAAAAAAATAATGAAAGCGCTGTCTAAGGGGGGGTCTTAGACAGCGCTTTCAAAAAGCGCTGTCTAAGACCCCCCCTTAGACAGCGCTTCTAGAAAGCGCTTTTATATATTTACCTTAGTCAGCGCTTTTGATAAAGCGCTGTTTAAAGTTTTTAAATTAAAAAAAAATAAAACCAAAAGCGCTGTCTAAGGGGGGGGGTTTAGAAAGCGCTTTTGGAAAGCGCTGTCTAAGGGATACCTTAGAAAGCGCTTTAACCAAAAGCGCTGTCTAAGGTCTAATTAAAATTAAATTTCATACTTCTATTTTCATTCTCTGTTCTTTTCGTTTTCCCTCCTGCGAACGTTTCCAGACGAACCCTAACATCGAACGTTTCCAGAAGAACTTTGTCGTCATTGAAGTCACTGAAACTTGTTTGAATCGTTCTCCTGTCTTCATCGCGGTATGTCATTCACGTTTTCATTCATTCACGTTTTCATTCATTCACTCATGTTCTTCGTTCACGTCATTGAAGTCATTTCTGTTTTCGGATTTCAGTCTGGATTTCAGGCATTGCAATAGTTTAATCGGTCATTTCTGAAAGTTGTTGAAGAATCTCATTACGGTATGTGTTTCAGTTTTGATTTTATTAGGAATTGTTCATTTCCCTGTTTTAGCATGCTTTTTGTTCTGGTTCTGGTTCTGGTTGTGGTTGATTTAGCATGCTTTTTGTTACCACTTATCATAGTTGGAAAAGCTTGTTCTGAGAGAGTGTTCTTTGTGTGTGTAAAATGTTGAAGCAAAAGTGAGGAAGATTGAAAGAGGATGCAAATGAAGTATTTATATAGATATTTATCTTTTCAATGACTGACACATGGTAGACACATATTTGAAGTGAAATGTTTCATTTCTCATGGAGGGGGAAAGTTCATAGTAGTTAAGGAATTAGTGAAGTCGTGCAAACCCATGATTTCCTAGAAAGTGAGATTAATGATGAATTTCTAAAAAGATCTTTTGGAAAATGAAAATTTGCATTAAAGTTGTAACGATGACACTGATGTCGGCAAAAGAGTTAGAACAGTGTCAAAAATAATTTCAAAAATGACACTTTTCTCCTTTCTTATTAAAAGGATAGTTGAAATATAGCATTTTGGGGCAATTAATATATAAGTAATGTTCACTAATAGTTTTAAAGGTTCGCAATCATACATAAATTTGTCTCAAAGTATCTGTGTGTTTGTTAGAAAAGAGTCATAATGTACGTATATGTGCTCCATTTTATAAATAAGTCTTTACTTTCAAATCACTTATTGCTTTGAATTTAATTTCGATTATTCTTTTAAGTTTCCTTTAGATTTCTCCCATAAAATGATTGAACGAACTCTTATATAGTTATAGGTATAGTTATAGGTATATTGTAATAGAAAAAGTTTGATTCTTGTAATTTAAAAAATGAAAGTGATGAGGTAATTAAAGTTGGTATATTGGCGTATCGGATACGTTATTGAAGTTTATATTAACATTGGTTATGTATACGTTTTTTAAGTAGGAAAACCATGGATAAAACATGGATCTGTGCCGATCGAATGACCAAAGAGTACGAGAGTGGGGTTGCGGAATTCGTTAAGTATGCTGTTCAACACGCTGAAAACCCCAGACGAATGCATTGTCCTTGCTTGCGTTGTTGTTATATTGGTAAGGTTGACGCACATGGATTGAAATCGCATTTGCTGAGGCATGGAATTGATCAAAGTTATCAGTGTTGGATATTTCATGGTGAGAAAATTAACGGGAATGTTGAATCGAGTGGAAAAAGAAATACGACCTATGCTTCATACGACAAAGACACGGAAACATATGATTGTGATCGAGTTGAAGAGATTGTAGAAGCACTGGAAGAAGATCTTCATGATTGTCCTGAAATGTTTGAGAGGATGGTAAGTGATGCAGAGAAACCGTTGTACAAAGGTTGCACTAAATTCTCAAGACTTTCTGCGGTATTAAAGTTGTACAACTTAAAGGCGGGCAATGGATGGTCGGATAAAAGTTTCACAGAGTTGTTGGCCCTTATGAGAGAAATGCTACCGGATGATAATGTTCTTCCTAATCGAACCTATGAGGCAAAAAAAATGTTGTGCTCTATTGGCATGAGCTATGATAAGATACATGCTTGTCCTAACGATTGCATTTTGTTTCGTAACGAATATGCAACGTTAACTGAGTGCCCCAAATGCGGTTTGTCTCGATAAAAGAAAAGATTATCTCCCGCAAAAGTCTTATGGTATTTTCCGATAATTCCGAGATTTAGGCGCATGTTTCGTAGTGAAACCGATGCAAGACATCTTACTTGGCATGCAGATGAAAGAATTACCGATGGAAAGTATCGGCATCCGGCTGATTCACCACAGTGGTCGAAGATTGATAATGATTATCCTGAGTTTGGATCAGAAGCAAGAAACCTTCGATTGGCATTATCTACTGATGGAATGAACCCACATGGTCTTCAAAGTATTTCACATACCACATGGCCTGTGATTCTTATGATTTATAACCTACCTCCGTGGCTATGTATGAAGCGTAAGTACATGATGTTATCTATGTTAATCTCTGGGCCTAAACAACCAGGTAATGACATAGACGTATACTTGACACCTCTGATCGAAGATTTAAAGATTTTGTGGGAGAACGGTGTGGAGGTTTATGATGGATATAGGAAAGAAAGTTTCAATTTGAGGGCGATGTTGTTTGGCACAATTAATGATTTTCCAGCATACGGGAATCTATCTGGGTATAGCATTAAAGGTCAACGTGTGTGTCCTGTTTGTGAAGACGGAACCGATACGATCCGATTGGAACTTTGCCAGAAGAATGTGTTTCTCGGTCATCGTAGATTCTTACATTCTAAACATCACTACCGTGGGTGGAGAAAAGCATTCAATGGAGACACCGAACATCGTAGAGCTCCACCCGCATTGTCAGGTGAACAAGTTTTTGAAAAGGTGAAAGATGTGCGTACTGAGTTTGGCAAGCCTTTTGCACATAAGATTGTGAAAGGTGGGTGGAAGAAAAGGTCGATATTTTTTGAATTGCCATATTGGAAGTCTTTGTACGTGAGACATTTTCTCGATGTTATGCATATTGAAAAAAACGTATTTGAAAGTGTTATCGGTACATTACTCAATATAAAAGGCAAGTCTAAGGATGGCCTTAAAGCAAGGGAGGACATGTTAAAAATGGGAATGAGAACTGAATTAGCACCCGTGAAGAAAGGAAGACGAACATATCTACCACCTGCTGCTTTTACTTTATCTAGAAAGGAGAAAAAAAATTTGTGTAAGTCTCTGAGTGAAGTTAAGGTTCCAGAAGGATACTCATCTGATATCAGAAGACTTGTTTCTATGAAAGACCTCAAGTTGAAGAATTTGAAGACACATGATTGTCACGTTATAATGGAACATTTTCTACCGATCGGTATACGTTCTATTTTGCCAGAAAAAGTAAGAAGTTCCATAACTAAATTGTGTTTTTTCTTTAGGTCAATTTGTAGTAAGGTGATCGATCCCGAGATCTTACCAACACTACAAAAAGAGATTGTAATTACCTTGTGTGAGCTTGAGATGTATTTTCCTCCGTCTTTTTTTGACATAATGGTTCATTTAGTTGTTCATCTTGTGAAAGAGACACAGTTGTGTGGACCAGCTTATATGAGATGGATGTACCCTGCTGAACGGTATATGAAAATATTAAAAGGGTACGTGAAATCCCGAAGTCGACCAGAGGGTTGTATTGTTGAACGATACATTGTTGAAGAAGCTGTTGAGTTTTGTACTGAATATTTGTCTAACGTTCAATCGATTGGACTCCCCAGAGCTCAGATTTTCGACAAAATGGAAGGTAAAAAATTAATTGGGAATAAAATTGTGACAATATCAAGGGATGAACGGGATCAAGTTCATTTGTATGTTCTGCACAATAATAATGAGGTTGAGCCATATGTTGAAATGCACAAGGATGTACTCCGAAGGTTAAATCCGAACAGAAATGAAAATTGGATAGTTATAGAGCACAATCAAAGTTTCATACAATGGTTGAAGGATCATATTTATTTGAAGCGCTCTTCAGATCCTTCTTCGGTAACAGAAAGGTTGAGATGTTTGGCATATGGTCCAAGTTTGCATGTGTTTTCTCATAGCGCATATTCAATTAATGGATACACATTTTATACCAAAGAACAAGATGATAAGAGTACTATGCAAAATAGTGGTGTCACCGTGCTAGCTGAAGCAATGCATATATCAAGCATGAAGGACTTAAACCCCAAATATGCAAATCTGTCATATTTTGGAGTTATTGAGCACATTTGGGTGTTTGATTACGAGAAGTTTCAGATTCCCATCTTTGGTTGCAAGTGGGTGAATAGTAGTGGCATACGAATGGATAAGTCTGGATTTTTGCAAGTTGATCTTACTAGGGTGGGGTACAAAGATGAACCTTTTATTCTAGCATCTCAGGCTAAACAAGTGTTCTATGTGAATGACCCGAAGAGTACAAAATGGTCTATAGTGCTTTTCTCTAACAAAGTGACTGATGATAGCGGTGTCGATCAATGTGATATTGATGTTGAGAATGAGTCATGCATTAGACGGAATGAGTTGAATAGAAATGATGAAGTTGAGGATCTTATACCGGATGAGTCATATATAAGAAACGATCATAATGAGGGAATTTGGATCAATTCATCCGTACGCATTGCTAAGAAACAAGTGATTAATATTCCAACAAAGAAAAGAAAGAGATGTTAGTGACTTAGGTAAATTATCCATGGTTTCTTTATTTTATTTTTTCGATTGTTTTGATTATAAGTTATATGTGATAATGCATGATTTCTTTATTTTTTTGTTTTCAATTGCTTTGATTATAAGTTATATTTGATATTTGATGGTTTCCTTGGTTTATTACAGGTTAGACATGGCTGATGACCAACCTGAGGAAGTTCCTAAAAAAGTATCCGCGGAAGAAGAAATTCGAAGAGGCATCACAGTAATGAGAAGGGTGGTCCAAGGAAGATCTCGAGGCATCATACTAGATGTCTATTGGAGCACCCAGGGACAGCTTATAGAACCTAATGGGCATACCTTAACTAGTTTTATCGGTGCACTAGTAAGGAATGAAATTCCCATTACATGTGATGATTGGAGAAACAAAGAGCTGAAAGAGTCCAAAGATAAAATTTGGAGTGAGATAAAGGTACAATCATTTGGCCCTTAATTATACGGTATCAATTATGTTTTTTCAATTACCGATACTAACTATCAATCTGTATGTTTTTCTTAGCGATGTTTTAACATCGAAGAAGAAAGAAGAGGCTTTTGTATGAAATTGGCCGGAAAGCTTCTAAGAGGGTTTCGGACATTTTTATCATCCAAGTTCCTTAAGGATGCGGATGGTAATTTTGTGGATGCGGAGCTTCCCCAAAAATATGAAAGTTTGATATCGGCTGAAGAATGGGAAGCGTTCAAATCCAAAAGACAAGACCCGGTTTTTCAAAGAATAAGTGCTACAAATCGGGAAAGAGCATCAAGTCCCGCATATCCGTACCGAAAAGGACGTGTCGGATATGGACGTTTAGAACAATCCATGGTACGTATTTTTAAATTGCGATAACAAATTTGTTCATCATATATTAGTTTTATCTGATCAAATTGTATGACTTAATGTGTAGCTGCAGAAGGAGGAAAGTTCAGAATCATCTCTTCCTGCACATGTTTTGTGGAAGGAAGCCCGTGTGGGCAAATCTGGAGTTCCTCAAGAAGAAGTTTTACAAGTATACCAGAAATGTGTAAGTATAACATTTTTTCATTAATTGAATAACATTTTTATACACAAATATTTGACAATTGTACGATATTCATATGATTTTTCAGGAGGAGCTATCTCAGTCTTTATCTCCCGATGATACTAGGAGCATACTTGGTCGGGCATTAGATGTCCCTGAGTACTCTGGTCGGGTGAGGGGTAAGGGATTTGGAGTCACTCCGACCTCCATGAGTATTAAAAAAGGAAAGGCTCCTAGTAATCGGGAGCTTCATGCAAGAATGGAAGCCATGCAAGCTGAGCTTGATGCATTGAGGAGAGAAAGAGAGGCTAGCGCCTCAACAGTATACAGAGATGCTTCGGACAAAGACAGTATCAACTGTACCTTTCAGCCGAACATTCCAGAGGTAATTACATATAATTGTCTTAAATTGAACTATTTTCTTAAATTATGTATTTGACATATATACACATTAACGATTTCTTGTTATTATTGATTTTAGGGCATTTCCCATTGTCAGCTGTATTTGTCGTCACCATACTATCGGATGGTTGGCAAGGGAAAAGTGCATAACGTTAGCGGAGTATTACTCCACACTAGAGAGCTCCCTGCTGGATGTTTGAAGGTATCAGTTGATATTGCAGTTGAGCCGAATGCAGCATTACCATATCCTAGCGATGATTCGGATGCAACAACGGTGCACGAAGCAGTAGGTTCGTTTGTTGCATGGCCGACAAACCTCATATGCGTAGGATATGAGGTATGATTAAAACTTATGTTAACTTTCCTTGGTATATTCAAAGTTTAAAATTTATGCTTAAAATTTTACTTACATATTTTCCTATGTTAAATAGACTCCCACACAATCCAAATCAAAAGAAACTGCGATTCCACGGCATACCGAGTCCACGGTTTCAAGAAAAGAGGTAATATACAATTATATGACATATATTCATGGAAGTTGTTACATTCTTAATTTGATCTAACTATTTATATGACATGTAGGTTCAAGAAAATGAGGCTAGCAATGCCTCCGCACAACAAAAAAAGGAGGTTAGCAACGCCTCCGCACGGGTACAAAGTTCTGGTGCTAAGAAGTCCGTAGCTAGGAAAAAACCTACCACCAAGTATAGGTCGTGCCTCAGGACATTTCTAGAGATGACCGATATACCGACCGGAGGTGTTCGGACTATACCTATGGAGGTAGGGATTTTCGGCTTTGATTACGAACAAATGATTGGTAATGAGGACTTCATGCAAGTTTTTGGTCGTGAAGAAATCGGCGTCAACGTTGTCAATACATATGTTAGGTAAATTCGGCATACTTTGTTTTATTAATTAAACAACTTATTTTAATGATGTTTACTTTATGTTAATGATGTTTTTATATTAGGTTTTTGTATGACAAATGGATGCGCCCCAATGGTTTGGACGTGTCATTCGGATTCTTAGCACCCGCGACCGTCAACTATACTTTAATGATAAGTAGACCGGATACCGTGACGGAGTACGTTCTTCGGATCCTCGTGGAGAATAAAAATGCGGAGAAGTTGTTTTTTTTACCGTTTAATACCGGGTTAGCATTTCATTCTAAATTCATCTATAATAATTATTTTCCAAGTTACCATCTAACATTTGCCTAATCATTACAGTGGACATTGGTTGTTGCTCGCAATCAATCCTATCCGAGAAATTGTGTATTATCTTGACTCGTTAGGAAATGATTGGACAACATACCCGGTTATGAAGGACCTAATTGACACGTAAGTGAGAATGTTCAAAATTTTTCTTAGTTTATGTGAATTGTTCTAATTGCTTCATTTTTATTTTATTAGCGTCCTACAAGCTTTTCGTGCCCAACGAGTTATCCAGACCTCAAGGAGGGGCGCCAACTCCATTTCATGGATTAAAGTGGCGGTATATTTTTAATTACCGCGTTTTTTATTATATTAGTGATGACTACACTTGATAAAACTTAGGATTTATAATTCATATTTTTTTTCATATGTAGTGTCCTCTTCAACGTAATGAAATAGATTGCGGGTATTTCATGTTGAGGTTTATGCGAGATACTCTCATGTTGGGCCGATTAGAGATTCCCACCGATGTATGTATTTCTAACTTATGAGTTATTTTTATATTTACACATATCTCATATAATTAAATAGTTGGAATTAATTCAAAATATGTTATATTATTATGTAGTACTTTGATGAATTCAAGTGTGCATCTTATACAAAGGATCAAGTGGACGAAATCAAAGAGGAGTGGTGTCAATACATGATAGAGCTCAAAGTGTGTAATTAATGTGTACATTTGTAGTAGTATATGTAATGACTTATAAATGTAAACATAAATTTGTATATATTTTGATACATTTATGGCAAATTTGGTTTGAATTGGTTTGAATTGGTTAGCCAAATTTTGGTAAAAAAAGGCCAAAATGGCATATATAAAATGTGATAATTGACTGCAAAAATCTGGTTGAAAACAGGTACCAATTCTGGTTTATAAACCTGGAAAAAATGTGGTTACAAACAAATCCTACAAAAAATTTCGTTTACTTTAGACAGCGCTTTTGGCAAAAGCGCTGTCTAAGGGGGGGATTAGAAAGCGCTTTAGGCAAAAGCGCTGTCTAAGGTGGGGGCTTAGACAGCGCTTTTGGCCAAAGCGCTGTCTAAGGTATACCTAAAAAAATTAAAATAGGAGGGGCTTAGACAGCGCTTTTGGCCAAAGCGCTGTCTAAGGTAGGGGCTTAGACAGCGCTTTTGAAAAGCGCTGTCTAATGTGTACCTAAAAAATTTAAATTAAGAGGGTCTTTTAAAGCGCTTTTGGCCAAAGCGCTGTCTAAGGGTGGGGGATTAGACAGCGCTTTTCACATTTTAAAAAGCGCTGTCTAAACCTTTAGCAGCGGAGGTTTAGACAGCGCTTTAAAGCGCTGTCTAAGGCTAAAAAAAGCGCTGTCTAAGATCTTGTTTGTTGTAGTGAATTTTACTATATAAAAAAACATCCTATGAAATATAAAGTCGTGATTTCCTTTCGGTTGGAACTCTCAATCGTAGGGAATAGATAAATTATTAAAATAAGAGAAAAAAGATCGTTTTAAATACAAATATGATATTTCCTCTCGGTTAGAAGTCCTAACTGAGGGAATATAGAACTATCCCATATGGGATGACCCTCCAGGCACCAAAAATCATAGGGTTTGGGCCTTAAAATTAGAGCCCATATTTTCCAGAGCTTTTTTAGCTCAGCCCTAAAAAGCCATCTACCCATTAGGGCTAGCCCTTATGGGCTGTTGGTTGCCCATTAGACCCGCATAAATATAAATTTTTAAGATAATATATTAATATTTATATTGTCTTACTACAAAATAACACATTGATTTATCTCACCACACTAAATTTTATCTTTGTTCTCTTTTAAATCTTATACATTAATATAATCAACATTATTTCCTCGTATTCTACTAGTTTCTCTTATGTTAAATATTCCAGTATTATTTTATACAATTTAGGTATGTATTGTATTTAAAAACACATTATAGTATTTATAAAAGATAATATAGTACTTCAAAAATGTGTTATGTTTAAAATAATATAATTTTTAATTTCATTTATAATAAATATTATGGGGTTTTGATTTTAATTTTTTATTAAAAAAACTTCATTTAGGGCCGAGTAGCTCGAAGCCCATCTAGCGTCGGGATGGGATAGTAATTTTCGAGCTCATATTATAATAGGGTTTTTTCGGCCCAACCCTATAAAGCCTGAGGCCCGCCAGGTCCGACCCGTTTTAGGATAGGTAGCCCATTTTGATAACTCCATGGGAATATATAAATTATAAATAATAAAAAAATAAGAAAGAAGCCAATTTAAAAAAAAATAGATGTAAAAATGCAAAAGGAAAGTTTTTAAATTTGGTCCCTCATTTACATTTCCTATTGGTTGATTCCTACAATCAAGGGAATACATTTCTTTGATTTTTAAATAAACAATTAGAAAGGCAACAAGCAAAAATAATCAAAAAGTAAAAACAACATGAGTTAAGATTCAGAGTGTGATCACTTATCCATTTTTTCTATTGGTTGTTTCCCACAACTGAGGAAATATATGATATTTTTATTTTTATTTTAAACTTGGTGCACCCAGATATTATATTTCGGATGTAGGTGGATTGAGGCGAAAGTTTTGTCATAAAATGTATTATTTGTTGTAGTATAAGATTAAGATCTCCAACAACTTATTTACTCTGGGTTTTGAGAGTGTCTGTTAGGGTTTTAAGTTTCACTTTGAGCATAAACGTCTTCCAACTAGAGGAATAATAACTAGTCCAACAAGTATAGACAACCTCCAAAAAACGTTTTTGATCAACAAAATGGTTATCTAATATAAAAAATTGGGATCTAAAAGATTATTCCAATAATGAAGTAAGGATGAGGGGACAATGCTCATACATGTCTTTGGGAAGGATTCTACTTGTCACCCCCCAGTTATACCTGACACCCCCAATGTTTCATAATACCAAAACTACCCTTGAAATTTTTTTGAAACAAATGAAATTTTTTTAACTACCGGGAATTTTGAAATTTCCAGTAATATGTGAAAATTTTGGTCGGTAGTGAAAAATTTTAAAAATTTCTTTTTTTACACTACTGGGAATTTCAAATTCGCAGTAGGTAATTTCAAAATTCCCGGTAGTGAAAAGTTTCAAAATTTACTTTTTTTACACTGTCGAGAATTTTAAATTAGCAGTACAGTACCTATAATTTGTAAATTCTCAGTAGTGAATCGTAGTACAGTACCGGTAATTTCAAAATTCCCGGTAGTGAGAAGTTTCAAATTTTTTTTTACACTTTCGAGAATTTTAAATTAGTAGTACAGTACATGTAATTTGTAAATTCCCGGTAGTGAAAATTTTCAAAAGTTTCAAAATTTTCTCTTTTTACACTACCAGGAATTTCGAATTCGCAGCACAATACCAATAATTTCAAAATTCCTGGTATTGTATTGCGATTTTGAAATTGATTGTAGTGTAAAAAACACATTTATTTTTTTACCAGGAATTTCGAAATTACCGGTTTTTTTACCAAGAATTTCGAAATTACCAATATTTTTTACCGAAAATTTTGAAATCCCCGATATAGCACTAAATATTTCATTATTTTGAAAATAAAATTAAAGGGTGAAAATGGAATTTTTCCATGATTTGGGAGGTACCAGGTATAAGTGGGGTGACAAGTAGAATCCTCGTCTCTAGGGAAGGCCCAATAGAAGTTAGCTTCCCACTAGTCCCACCAAGTGTGAGTCCCTCACATCCTATAACATAATCCAACACCGGATCCAGTGTTGGGGGGTCCAAGAATGAGGGAGCACTAACGAGACTAATGCTCCAGGATCACAAGAGAAGAAGACGCCACATTTCAACCTTAAACCTGAAGGTGTTAGGTAAATGAGATTTGTCTCTTATAAATCCAACATTCATCCATTCATAGGCGATGCGGGACTTTAATCACTCACACTTGAACTCAACATTATCCCCAAAATCGGAACTTGGTGTGAAACAAGGAAAGTATGTCTTGTTTTGTGATAATTAAAGTGTCATTCACTTATCGAAGAATTCTTCTTTTCACTCGAGTTCGAAGCATATTGATGTTCGTTATCATTGGATTTGTGATGCATTAGATTCCCAGTTGATGGAGCTTGAGAAAATTCAAATCGATGATAATGGTTCGGATATGTTGATGAAGGTGTTGCCTAGGGGAAAGTTTGAGTTTTGTCACATGGTAGTTGGACCGGTGTTGCCCACCAAATAGTCATTTGAGGGAATTTGTTGGGCTATCACTCCTATTTGGAGTGGTCGAAATGAATGTGAGTTAGTAGCCCATGTGTGTAAGCCTTTGTTATGATAAAACAAAGGGAATTAGGTCAACAATTCATAAGGTGAGAAACAACAAAAGAAAAAATGAGAGAAAAGTGAAATTCCCGTAGTCCCAATTCAGCACATACTAGTTACATGAGATAAAAGTTTTTTTTGATAATTCAACCATCAGATTGTCCTGATTTTTGGTGACACTGTTCAGCACTCATAGAGGTACATTCTGAATGGTGGAGATCGGATTTTGAGCATTCTAAGTTTGTCTGACGAGTCCACTTCTGAGGTGCAGTTTTTTGTGGTTGTTTTGGTTAATTGTCTCTCTTGATTCTTGTTGTATTTCAAGATTGATCGTAGATCTTGATGATGTTGATGTATACCTCTAACTAGTATTAGAGAGAATCTTTATTATATCCATTGTTTGATTTTAGTGGAGATTTAAATGGCCTATGAGTCACGTGGTTTTTTACTCCTAATTAACGAAGATTTTTCCACGCTAAATTTGTCATATATTATTTGGACTGTTTTATCGATTGTCGTTACATTTGATTTTTTAGAGAGATGATGTTGTTGGATATTTCCGCAACATCCCTAACCTCTAAAGACACTAATCTATCTATCTATCTCTTTCTCATCTCTAGACTTAAAAGTACACCCTAATTGTTTATTCAAAATTAAACAACTTCATTGTTTTCTTATGTTGCAAGTCATCCATGAAAATCCCAAAAGAAATTGCATAAAAAAAACTTCAAACAAGGAGCAATATAAGCAAACACACACTTCAACCGAATGGAAAGAGCAAGCCTCTATATGCCCTTGACATCCTCAGGATGAGGCATCAGGACTCCATCCTGTAAACATAAATCAAAAGAAACATTTTCTTTTCCTTCTTTCTTCTGTGACAAACAAAACTAATAAACAATCAGCACAATATACATGTATTCTCAGATCAAAATTTCAAATAATCACAAGATAACTTGTTTGACATAAAAATGAACTCAATACTTTTTTTTACATTTGAGGTCACAGTAAAGCAAACAAAGTTTCAAACTGTAATTCACTGTACTGAAACTTTCTTGCTCAACCATAACCAAAGAAATTAAGAGAGTAATTACAATTAGTTCATATTTCTCTATAGTGGTTGGATCTGTATAATGGTTTCTAGCACTGGCAACACAATTGGCTGCACCTGCGACCCACCAATCTTTGGACAAGTTTCAAGAAGGCATTGTCTACACTTGGGACATGATGAATGTTCCTTTAGCCATTTGTCAATGCAACAAACATGAAATCCATGGTTGCATTTAGGCAAAACGCGCACCTTTTCACCATTTGTAAACTCCGAGAGACATATCACACACTCAGTATCCAAACCAGGTAGTTTCAACTCAGTTGAATAAGTCACTTTTGGGAATTTCTTAAGAGCTTTCTTCTTGATTCCCTTTTTAGCCAATTGATGTGAAGAGTTGCTACTCGAACTCGAAGAAGAGTCATTACTGTTGATTTCTACGTTTGAAATCCTTAAGGCGCACACACACCTTATGATAGAGTGCAATGCAAGTAAACAAATAAACACACATAATAGGACTGCAATTATCATTACAACATTTGAATCAAATTCACGAGCTCCGAAAGATTGGTCCGTTGAATTGTTGTTGTTTATGAAAAAATGAGAGTTGATTTTAAGTGATTGATGATCATTTGTATTTTGGAAGAGTAATCTTCTTGAGTGAGACTCTAGAAGAATCTCATGGGCATGTTGTGAAGTAAAGGAAGTAGAAGCATACATTTTCTGGGGAATTTGATGAGTTATTGTTAATTTGTTATGTTAGTTTTTATGAGACTTTATATATAGGGAAGTTACAAGATATGGTAAGATATGGTATCTTGCTTTTATTAAATTAATCAGTTACTATATCTGTATTATATATTATAGTAACCCACTTTAATTTGTTAAAATATGTAACAAATCTCTTTTGCCATATGATATATTTGCTTACTTAAAATATTTTATACAAGTGGTTAGATTGCAAAATATTTGGTTTTAGAAGTTGTGGTTTCTAATTAAAGAGGGTATTGTAAATGACAACAAGTGAGCAAGTTGATAAAATGTTTAAACTTAAATTTGATTTAATCTAATCTAACTACATTATAATAAGTGCGTGTGGGTTTTTTTTTACTTCATTTTTATTATAATTGATTTGTTTAGTTTCTTAGCTTTGATTGATTACATGATTAGGAACCTTTAAATGCAAAAATTATAATTAATTATTTGTGTGGTTATTTTCATTAGTGATGAAGAAGATAAAGGTGAGAGGGGGTGGGTGGGGTCATTTAAGGTCGGGTAAGTGAGAGGTGGAGGTGTCAATAAAAGGTTTTGGTTATTATCTTTGTGGGTGTTTTTTAAATTTTTAGGATTTTCCTGATTCCAATTCAAATTTAAAGGAGTTTGAACTGAAATTTTTAGGTAATATTAAGTAAAGTTTGAATTGAGACAGTTTAGATGAGATTGACGTGTATTAAAGACTATTTGAATTTGTGAATGTTCTTTTCTTTGACTATAACCCTTCAAACGTGGGTCTCTCTCAAAGAGGTTTAGCATAAATGTTAGAGTCATTGAGGAAGTGCAAAATGTCTTCACGATGAAAGTTGATAAATTGACTGGCTCCTTGCTCACCTTTGAAATGACTATTGATGACAAATCTAAGAAAAAGAGTAAGGATGTCATGCTCAAAGTGAATGTGAAGACCAAGTAAATCAAGACACTATTGGCTAGAGATTTCGACTTGTTCAGAAAAGGAGTTTTTGAGAAACAATGTTTGAGAAGGCCAGAAGGAGAGGGTTCGACCTAGCCAAAGAGAAGGAAAGTCAGTGATGGATCGACACTCAGAAGCTAGGATCTATAAGGGAGTCGAAGAGCTTCGAAGCGCCCACATATACCATCATGTCGAAGGCATTTCGACAAGACCATTCAGAAAGACATGGAAAAGAAACTGCTCCAAGTAGTGGGACGAAGTAGTGGGTGGTTACCAAAAGAATGTGTTGAGAAGTGTCAAAGCTTGATTTGTTGGACAAGTGTCCGACAATTATTCTATTTTTCTATATAAGTAGATTTCAATTTCAGTAATAAAGGTCGCAATTCTTCACGTTGTAAAGGGACACACTCAAAGTATCGAGCGTCAGAGAAACGAGTTAACCCCCTACTCAAATGTAAGATAGCGTCCAAAAAACCTTTGTATTTCAAGTCATTTTAATTCCAAATCAATTTAAAATATTTGTCTTTTATCTGTATCTTTTTTACCTTTCCTTTATTCGCTTTTATTGTACTTTCGTTCAAGCATTCCGCGTGCCTCTGCTATAAACACAAAAAATACAAAAAAGATATGTAAGGAGCCCTCATTACCATTCTACATTACAAGAGTTCGCAACATAACTAATCGAACAGAGCAGTCTTGGGACTTGTTTGGCCGGTCCCTCAAGTAAACCTCGAGCGTAGGAGGCCAGCAGAACGTTCGCGCGAAATCCATGCGTGAACAAATTGGCACGCCTAGTGGGACCCGTTGTATTAGTTATATGCACTTATGTAGTGGAATAATGGTAACGCCACGTCCAAACGAAGAACCGTCTTCGATAGGAAATCCAGTTATTACGAACACAATTGAACCAATTACAACAGCAATATTGATTGTTACCACTGGATCGAACACTGCTCCGATTCGACCTAAACCGATCAGACCGAATGTGGGTGGAACTTCGGGGCCACTGGGACCCAGTTTCACAATTCCGTTTTCTAGAACCTTTGGCATGCCTCCTGAATTCATGCCAAGTTTCCATAAGTTTTTCTCAATGTTTACAGATAGTTCGTCAGGAGCTTTTTCTCCATATCAAGGACTGTGGCCTTTGACGAACCAATACGGTCAAGCGGCCGGTTACAATTATTTGTCTCAGTCGATGCCAACTTTTACTTCAAACACTATGGTCGTTGTAAGGCAGCAGATGGATGAAAGTAACCACAAGATGGTCCATATGTTAACACAACAAATGGGGATCATTTAAGACCTTTAATACAAGATTCGACACAGAGTTACCAATAGTCGGCAACTCATATGACTCGAATAGGGGATTTTTTGGGGCACCAACTGCCCTACGATGTTAAACCCACCTCCTCGTCCTAAGACACCGGTTCGACAGGAAGAGGAGTACGAAGAGATTTTAGAGCATCCTTACGAAGAGGTTGAACAAATACCCAGGGTGGCCCAAAGGCCTCCCGTCGACATCAAGACTAAGGAGATGTGTTAGGACAGGTTTGTCGGGATGCCATGGCCGGAGAGCCGAACCTTGAAACTATAATAGAGAGGATTATGGTCCGAGATGCTTCCAACCCAAGCCTTCAACGACCCACTTACACGTCTCAATTACCAAATTATATGCTACAAACTTAACTTCCCAGGGGCTAGAAAGTCCCCAAGTTCACCAAATTCGCTGGTGAAAATGAAAAGTCCACAGTCGAACATGTGGTATGTTACTAGACTGAGGTTGGGGATATAGCCAATAATGAGGATTTAAAGATTAATTATTTCCCTAGTTCCCTCACTAAGACTGAGGTTAGGGAAATATGACAAATACGTTACTAAGACATACATTTTTTATATATCTAAGTGAGATGAAATTTTTGATTTACTAGTAAAAGATGGTCAAATTGTTGTTCCACCTGGTTTAAAAGATCCCCCTCTAGACCAAAATAAAAATAGAGGATTTTGTAAATTTCATAATTACCTTGGTTAAGACTTCTCAATGTATTCTTTTCAGGGATTTGATGCAAAAGGCTCTGAAGGATGGCAGGCTTCAATTTGGAGAAAGGCCAAAGATGCAGGTCGACATTGACCCTCTGAAATTCGAAGAAGTACTTTATTCGGAGCTGAATGAATGCCTGATGGTGGAAGTTACTGAAGATTTCCGCAACACACCTCATGTCGAGGACATGGATGTATGATGGTCAACACTACTGAAGGTGACGACAAAGACATTGAGGAAAAATTGGAAGCAGTTTACCCAAGGGCTGATGAAATCTTGGATGAATTCCAAAGGAAATGCTAAGTGGGTGGATCAAGGGAAATGTTATGTCCAAGGTGAAATATTGTGTTCGACGAGAAGGCAGCTGAAAGATATGGAGCTGGCAAAAAGGAAACTGTATCCACTGAGGGGTCCTGTATCCCAAAGTTTATGTTTGACCAGGAGGGTAACCTTCGTTGAAATGAAGAATTCCAAAGATATACCAACTCATCCATACCTAAGACTTTTATGCCACCATCTGACACCCCACGAGAGAAGTGGGTCGAACGAGTTAATCAGAAGGGAAGAAAAAGACCAAAATGGAGGGTGTTGGACCTACAGAAAGAATCTGGGAAGAAAAATGAATCTAGGGGGTACGTAGTTTCTCCCAATTAGTAGGGGAAGAACCCAATGAACAGGACCTAGTGGAGGCGCTACTACAGAAATAAGAAGGCCAGAAAAGGGGCCCCATTATCTCGACCAAGGCAAGGTGAAGCCCTTGAATCAAAAGAGCAGCACCCAAAAGCAAGGTGGGTCAAGAAGGTAAAGATAGAGACGAACCAGACGCTGACTATTGGAACCTCTGAGAGAAAAAAGGTGATATCCAAATAGAAGGCAAAATGTATGCCTGCTGTCGAAAAGGGGAATGAGCCTGAATACACTCCCTAATCTGACGAGGAAAAGCTTACATATTCACCTCAGTCCGACGGGGAATATACCCCGTCACCAGAAGATGACTTCGATGAAGATATGTATAATGATACTTATGGGAAGGACTTCATCGTCAACTGTGGCATCGTGTCTGTGTTGCCAACCGAATATGACATTGTCTCTGATGTGTCTGAAACGGAAGAAGACTTTGTAGCAAATGAGATTCCGGAAGATAAACCCTTATGCTATTACATCATGAATGGTGGGGTAGTCGAAGAAAAGATAGTAGTGTTCGAAAGACCTAGTGCTCACATGATGTATCATCTGAAGCCTCTTTTCATAAAGGAAAAGGTCAACGGGATGGCGGTCAATAAAGTATTTGTCGATGGTGGGGCAGCCATAAACTTAATGCCCTACATTCTTTTCAAGAAAATTGGAAAGACCGATGAATACCTTTGACAGTATAACATGGTTTTTTCCAATTATGATGGCAAGACTAGCAATATTCTGGGAGTGGTCCAAGTCGACTTGGCTGTGGGAACGACCACAATGTCGACGTTGTTCATGGTGATTAACTCTAAGGCCAATTTCAACCTATTATTAGGTAGAGAATGAATTCATGGTATAGGGGCAATGCCTTCAACCCTACACCAAAGAATTAGTATCTTAAGAAAAGATGGTATCGTCGAGAGCATCGAAACCGACCAAAGCTATTACAAGGTCGACGACACCAAAGCTATTATAAGGTCGACGACACCAAAGGATCAGCAGTTAGAAAACGTGGCCCCTTGTGATGATGGATTTGGTTCTTACACCTCCGTCGAAACTGGCTGCATGTTGAACTTGGATCCAGATCATGGTTTCATCTAGGATGATGCTGACATATCAGAGGAGCCAAGTGAATTACCACATGCTGGGTGGTCTGAGGTTGACGAAAATGACCTCTGAGTTAGAAAGCATGACTCTAATTTCGGCATACCTAGCTAAAAACAAAAAAAAATGGCTATGGAAAGTAGGAATCGTTAAACCCTAATAGACAACACTAGAAATTATGTCCAACTAGGCCAGACAATAGCTTCGGAAAGTCGGAGGCTTGATTGTATTTATGACAATGGGCCTTTGAGGTTCGAAAGAGACCCAACAAATGAGCCATAACGAATGCAGGCTCAGGACCCACTCGAAGAGATTGATATGGGAGATGGGACCACTAAGAGACTCACTTACATAAGTACGAAGATAGGGTCGAAAATGAAGGCTAATTCGGTTGAAGTCTTGAAAGAATACAAAGATTGTTTCGCCTGAGATTATGGAGAAATGCTTGGTCTGAGTCTAAGGGTGGTGGAACATCGTTTGCTTATTGTTAGCTCCTAATTTTGATACCTAGTTGACTTGATAAAACATTAACTTTAGCATCATGTTTTGGTAGAAAGGAAAAGGCTTCGACTAAAGTAAAGTTGATGAGGCCTGAGTCGAAGACGCAAGGAAGTATAAGGACGTGGACTTAGAATATTTTCTAAGTATAAAAGAATCACCTTCGACCGCGTATCCTTGGAATGGAAAGCATGCAGCAGTTGAGATCTACGTTGGAGGGAAAGTTATGTTTCTTTCAAATTTTGAAAAAGACAAACGGCGCTCAATGGAAGTTGAAGAACATGCAAAGTGCCAAGTGGCATATTTTTAGGAGTAAAATGTCAATAACGGTTACTTTTGACTAGTATAAATAAAGTAGTTCTAGTGTTAGAATTGTGTGTGAATCATATGGTACAAGTTACTCCATAATCACTCAAAGTACCCGTGTGTAGAGAAACGAGTGAAGGCGAGAATGTATGTGATGAGATCACCACCTTTTTTCACATCAATGCAATTTATAGTCAAGTTTTTACTTTGAAGTCTTTTTATCTTGCATTCTCTTTACTTTCAAGCAAGTTTATTATTCAGCCTTTTATTGTCTTCTTACTAGTTTTCTCTATATTTCCTTGTCATTTACACTTTATTGCATTTTATTTTCGACTTAAACTATTTTGAGTCTTGTTTGTTTTGTTTTCTCTTTTTTACCAAAATACTTCATAAAGTCTGCCGAAGAGTTTATGACACTATTCCTGGAAAAACTAATTAAAACATATTTATAGCACATGTCCTAGAATTAATTTGGTCGATCATGTGAGTGAATGAGAATATTGTGTTGTTTTTAGAGGACCAATGGTTGTTTATAATTTTCAGGGTAAACACCTATACAGTCGGGCAAAAGGCCAATCACATAGCAACCTCATTGGTTTGCCCCTGAGGTGACTGAAAAAATCAAACAAGAAATCGAGAGATTGCTCAAAAGCCGCTTCATCAGAACTGTAAGATATGTCGAATGACTTTCCAATATAGTTCCTGTAATTAAGAAGAATGGGACACTTCACTATTGTATTGATTTCAGAGATCTCAACAATGCAACCCCGAAAGATGAATACACAATTCCTGTGGCAGAGATGTTTGTCGATTCATCTGCATGTTTTGAGTATTTTAGTATGCTCGATGGATACTCGGGGTATAACCAAATCCTCATAGCAGAGGATGACGTCCCGAAAATGGTGTTTCGATGCCCATGAGCCATAGGCACATATGAATGGGTGGTAATGCCATTTGGATTAAAACATTTGGGGCTACATATCAAAGAGCCATGAACGCCATATTCCATGACATTATAGAAACATTCATGCAGATCTACATTGACGACACCATAATAAAGTCCTCATCGAAGAACGATCATTTAGACCACCTTTGACCCTCTTTTAGGTGGATGAGGAAATATGGATTAAAAAGGAATACACTAAAATGTGCTTTTGGTGTACGTGCAGGAGATTTTCTGGGCTTCTTCGTCCACAAGAAAAGCACCGAGATCAATCAAAACAAGAAGAAGGCTATTTGAGATCTCAAGCCTCTTTCGATGAAGAAACATCTTCAATTATTATTGGGGAAAATCAACTTCTTGAGAAGTTTCATATCCACCCTAAGTGGCAAAGTGTTCTTGCCATTTTTGAAAATCAAGAAAGACAGTGAGTTCCAGTGGGGAGAGAAGCAACAAGAGGCGTTCAACACAATCAAAGACTATTTATCGAAGCCTCCGATTTTATTGTCACCTAGTATAAATAAAAACATGAGATTGTATATTGTTGCAGAAGATACGACCATAGGAAGTATGTTAGCACAAGAGGACAACGATGGTGTCAAAAGACTCATTTATTACCTCAATAGGATGTTGATAGATGTTGAAACTAGGTACACCATGATTGAAAAGTTATACCTATGTTTGTACTTCTAAGGTATGAAATTGAAGCAATATATAAAGCTTGTTGACGTTTATATTTCATCTCATTGTGATGTCATCAAACATATGTTGTCTAAACCTATTATGCATAGTCAAATAGGTAAATAGGCACTAGCGTTATCTGAGTTTTCCTTAACTTACCAACCCTAAAGGGCTATGAAAGGTCAAATAGTGGCCAACTTCATTGTCGACCATGCAGTAGTCGAACCTCAGGTACTCATAATTGTCGTGAGCCCATGGAGATTATACTTTGATGGGTCAAGTCATAATGATAATCTCTCTGCAAGGACTCCCAACAAGATTCAAATGCAGGGTCGAAGGGAATTATTCTAGCAATGAGGCTGAGTATAAAGCCTTGATCATTGGTTTAAAGATATCAAAAAGGCTAGGAGCATAGAGAATATAAATCAAAGGCGACCCAGATCGGGTAGTTAATCAACTCACGTGAGAGTACAATTGTATCAAGGAACATCTACTAGCCTACTTCGTGATGGCAAAGCGACTATTGGAGCCGTTCGGCGTGGCCAGTTTTGTACATGTGCCTAGAATGAAGAACCAGGAGGCGAATGACCTGGCGCAGGTTGCGTCAGGGTATAAAGTGTCGAAAGACAAACTATAGGAATTCATTGAAGTTCAAGAGAAAATGGTGTCGAATGTGCCACCATTACCAACTTTTGATGGTTTAGAACCCAAAGAAACATGGTACAATGAAGTCCTCATCATTGATGGATTGGTGACAAAGGATTGGAGGCGACCCATCATAGAGTACTTAGAGAATCCTGTCAGGGGAACTGACAGGAAGACGAAATATAGGGCTCTGAGTTATATGTTAATGGGAAACGAGCTCCTAAAGAAAATCGCAGAAGGGATTTTACTCAAGTGTATAGGAGACTCCGAAGCATGTCTAACCATATCAGAAGTACATAGTGGGGCTCGTGGAGCTCATCAAGCTGCCACAAAATGAAATGGTTATTGTTTAGACAAGGAGTTTATTGGCCAATCATGATCAAAGATTGTATATAATTTGCTACGGGATGTCAAGAATGCCAAGAACATGCCAACATCCAACACGTCCCAACCAGCAAACTACATGCTATTGTGAAATCATGGCCATTTAGAGGATCGGATTTGGATGCGATAGGTGGAATTAGACTTGCCCCGTCGAAGCAACAAAAATTCATCTTGGTAGGGATAGATTACTTTACAAAGTGGATAGAGGCGGTGCCTTTGGCAAAAGTGGACCAGGAGGCTGTTATCGACTTCATTCAAGGCCATATAATATATAGGTTTGGGATTCCCAAAACCATAACCACCGACCAAGGTTCAGTATTTATGGGTCAAAAGATGCAGGAGTACAAAAATAGGATTTAAGCTCGTTACATCGAAACCATACTATGCACAAGCAAATAGGAAGGTCGAAGCTGCAAACAAAGTGGTGATCAGGATTATTAAAAAACATGATGCCAAAAAGCATAGAAACTGGCACAAGACTTTGGATCAAATCCTGTGGGCATGTCGAACATCCTTAAAAGAGTCAACAAACTCAACACTGTTCCGTTTGACATTTAGCCACGATGTCTTCCTACCTTCAGAAATTGGCTTTCAGTCGATAAGGGCTCAACGTCACTCTGAGATCCCATCGGAACAATATCGCAATATGATGTTCGACGAGATCACAAACTTGGACGAAGAGAGGTTAAGGGCACTGGATGTGTTGTTGCGTCAAAAGGAGAGAGTGGCGAAGATTTATAATAATAAGGTCAAGGCAAATACCTTTGAAGTTGGTGATTACGTGTGGAAGGTCCTCTTACCCATGGACAGGCGAGATCGAACCTTAGGAAAATGGTCACCCAATTTGGAAGGACCATTCAAAATAAGTCAAGCCTTTAGCAACAACGCTTATGAGATAAAAGAGATAGGCTTTGATGAGAGAATCTTGAGATTAAAGGGGAAGTATCTAAAACAATACAAACTTATGCTACAAGAAGTACACATTCACGCATAAAAAATGAATTTTCATTAATAACGGTCATAACAGACCAACAACCAAAAATGGCATACAAAGAAGGCTTAATGCATTATAAAATTAAACATAAAGCCTGTAGGCAACATAGTGCATAAAATGAAATGCACAAAATAGCCAAATGAAGTTTGGCAAAAAACTGGTTATTCATCAAGGCCTCTCCAAGCTCCCAAGTTGAGGAAGTTCATCCAGTCTTCATCAACGTCTGGATCTAAGTCAAAACTTTGAGGTAGCCTCTTCTTAGGAGGTTTCATCTGGGTCACTAAGGTTTTCTCATCTTTTTTAGCCCCAATCTCCGGCGCAGGAGCCTTGGAAGTGGTTTCTTTGAGGGTTTTCTTGGCCACCTTCTGGGTTGCAAGGGAATTTGAAAAATATCTCATTTGAATGGGTGTAGCGAGAAGGTGCATGAGGCCCACCTTTTATAAGAGAAATACCCCTCGAATGAAGCACCTGGAAGTATGGTAGGCATGCAGTCAGTCTTGGAAAAAGGGTGTCGCCCAAATATAGTCCTTTCAAGGTCTTGGGAACGGTGCCCTTGTTGGTTCCCAATTAATGTGAGGGACTGGTTTTGAGGAAGGGGATTCAGGCTATTATTGCCACTCCAGTTACAAATGGGTCAAAGGGGGATGATATTTATACCTAAGGCCATACGACGCAAGGGTTCTTCTAGGATTTTGAATTGTTTTAGTGGGAAGATGTAAGACCACACATCTTAAGAAAGTTGTGACGTCAAAAGTGGAATCACGACGGATGTGACCATTTTCCTTAGTCCGACAGAATGTGAACAATTGATTAAGGAAAATCAATGGTCGAAGAAGGCATCAAATCACTCAGGAAAATCCAAAAGGCCGAGCTTATTTGCTTAACTACCTCCATGTCGAAATCGGCCTTTTGGGGGGCAATTCATTGGCTAGAGATTTCGACTTGTTCAGAAAAGGAGTTTTTGAGAAGCAAAGTTTGAGAAGGCTAGAAGGAGATGGTTCGACCTAGCCAGAGAGAAGAAAAGTCAACGATGGGTCGAAACTCAGAAGCCAGGATCCAGAAGGGATTTGAAGAGCTTCGACGCTCCCATATATACCATCATGTCAAAGGCATTTCGACAAGACCATTCAGGAAGACATGGAAAAGAAACTGCTCCAAGTAGTGGGACGAAGTAATGGGTGGTTACCATAAGAATGGGTTGACAGGTGTCAAAGCCTGCTTTGTTGGACAAGTGTCCGACGGTTATTTTATTTGTCTATATAAGTAAATTTCAATTTCAGTAATAAAGGTCGCAATTCTTCACATTATAAAGGGACACACTCAAAGTACCGAGCGTCAGGGAAACGAGTTAACCCCCTACTAAAATGTATGATAACATCCAAAAAACCTTTTTATTTCCAGTCATTTTAATTCCATGTCAATTTGAAATACTTTCCTTTTATCTGTATATTTTTTACCTTTCCTTTATTCGTTTTTATTGTCCTTTCGTTCAAGCATTTTGCGTGCATCTGCTATAAACACAAAAAATACCAAAAGTATAAGTAAGGAACCCTCATTACCATTCTACATTACAAGAGTTCGCATCATAACTAATTGGACAGAGCAGTCCTGGAACTTGTTTGGCCGGTCCCGCAAGTAAATCTCGAGCGTAGGAAGCCAACAAAATGTTCGCGCGAAACCTACGTGTGAACAAACACTGATGAAAATCTAACTGAATCTATTTTCATTCTTGCTAAAATTAGAAAGGTCATGAGACAAGTTTATAAATGATATAAGAATATTGCCTTTACTAATGTCAAATACAATCAACTTGAGAATTCAAAAGGTGGTAACTTTCAAAGACAAGGAAAAATAATGAAATAAAAATCGTCAACAAAGACAAAGGGATTCAATGTTGAGAAAGAAAAGTATTTGGACACATTGAGGTGGAATGTCTAAATTACCTAAGGAAAAAAAGGAAACAACTACAATTCCACTTTCTTATATGATGAGTCACATGAAGAAAGTGAGTATGATCGAACAAACATTGTTGCAAAATTTATTACTTATGTTAAATAAATCTACAAGTCTGAGTTACTCAGTGATAATACTTTTCTAGATGAGAATGGGAATGTTAGTGATGATGATCGATCTGATGATACTCTTCTTGAAGCCTATAATATTGAGTATCTTAAATGGGCTAAAGAATCACAAGTTATTAAAAAGAGGAAGGAAAGGATTGAAGCTCTACTTGAAGACAAATCTCATCTCATGTTTACCATTTCTTAGTTAAAGAAAGAAGTTGGACATCTAAATATTTAATTAAGGAGCTGAGAATATTAATGTCATTTTAGGTATGGGAAAACCATCAAAGTGTATGAAAGATAACTAGATATACTAGCAAATAGTACAAACCAAATATTGTGTTCGTTTCTCTTAATCATAAAGTAAAAATCAAGATGTTAGGTAAAATGTCGCAACAACCTACTGTAACACCCCAAAATGTTCCCTCTTATTTAGTACCACTAATTGGCTTTATGCCTCACATTCATCTGCATCTCTATTAGGCCATAATGTTGCATTTGTTCATTTGCATTGGCTCCTGAGACATGGGATCAAATGGTCTTAGTGAGATTTGAAAGTTTCGTATTCAAAGGGGATTTAGTCGGTTATCATAGCCAAATTAAAGCATGAGGTTGTTCTCTTCAGTCGACATACATCACAAGGAGAATTAGGTTTTTTTTTATTCATGTTCAAACTCGTGGGAAATGTCATCAATTGGGGGTCAAGGTATCCGTGTCAAGGTTGTCTTGATTATACATCTGTCCATATTTCAAGAATTATTTCCATCAGGGGATTTACAAGGGTGATTAAGGCAATTGCTAATACTTGTTGGTTATCATGAAGACTCGATATGGATTAGAAAGTTGCATTAAGGGCAGGATCCTAAAAGAATGTGACTTGGGTTTATGGATCCAAGTGAGATTAAAGATGTTCACGTGGATCATTTGAGTTCAATGTTATCAGGTCAAATAACGTGCTACACCCAATTTTTAAGCCCATCTCCCTTTTCTAAACTACTTCTTTATTCATTTTCTTGAATTTATATATTGACCCAATATCCATTTTAATCCATTCTCCACACTTTTCTTTCTTGCATACCATGGAACCAATAAAGCTCATTGCTAAATCCCAATTTTAAAAGTCCACATTTTTTCCAGTTCTTTTAAAAATTCATTCGTGTCCAAAAGAAAATTCGATAGAAAAGTACATTCATGGCCCATTCAGTAAACCATTCCGATATAACTCATTACAAAGCCTTGACACAAAAGAAAATACAAATATTATTGTCATTGACTTTTGGTCAATATAATTGACCCTTGACCAATAATCCTTGAATGCCCACAGTAAGGAAAAATTCTCACAGAAAGTTCTTTCAATTGATATGTACAACAAAGACAACACAATTGTTCATGAGAAAAAATCCTTATACCATGGTACACTAGAAATACAATGGAGAAAATTAGAAAAAATGATGGAAAAACAATACAGTTGGGAGTTCACAATCTGACACACAAAAGGAAAATTCGATAAAACTTCAGTTACAATCTGGAAAAAATCAACTCCCGTTTATTCTAAACTTAGTTCCACTTCAACTTATCACCTTTTTCCATCTTCCCAAATTGCCAAATGATCCACGCCACCGTGTTTCTTCATGCCACTCTATTTTTTCGTGCCGCGATGATGTCTCTTGTATTTCCATCCATAACCTCGCCAAGACGTTGCCATTAACAGCACTGCATCAAACAAAAAGGAGTCAATGTCATACAAGACTGAGCATTCTCATCAATCTCCATTCAAATGCAAAAGAATGGTATGGATCATGTGGCTACTGTCAAGATCAAAGCATGAGACAAAAGACTTTGAAATACAATATAAAGATTCAATAAGAACAAAGAAAATATCAGTGTTCAAGTTCAATAATAATCTGAACAAATCTGCGGTGAACTAAATAGTGTCTTATTACATGTGCTACAAGTTCAGGCTGAGACTCGCAACATGTACTCGGGTTCCCAATCATTCACTACAATTTCGTAAAGGGCGTGCAAACATAGAAAGAGAAGAAATTCAGAATAAAAAAAAACAGATATTATAAAAGGAAGCAGAACTCCAAAAGTGAATTGATCAGAAAAAATCCCTAACCGAATTCAGTTAGAACTCTAACAAACTAATAGAAAAGATAACTGAATTCATAACCATTTGTTTTACCTGAAACTCCCATTGAACTGCATAATCTTCATCTTCTATAAAGAGTCGGATTCTGCAGATTTTCAGGCCCCCGATTTTTTTTATTCTTCCAACCTCATTCTGCAGTTTATCATTCACTCCACCATTTCCTCCATTCGAATTCCTCATCAATATCTCTACAACTCTCTAACCTTCACCATCATCAACCTCTAATCTAACAAAATCTCCTCCACAATTTCTTCTTTTCAATCACAGAATCCAGACGAATTCATCACTCTCTAACCCTTCACAAGCTTCTTCTTCCATAATCAATCATTCTGATCTTAAATTCTTTAGCACCACCTTCATCAATTTTCAACCAGCAAATCCAAATAATATACAAAGAACCGAACCACGAACTCTCTAAGAACCCTCTCTCGATTCTGTCTTCGCTCGCCTTGATTATCTTCATCAACCCGCATCAAAGTTCAAACCTGCAATGAACAACAGGTTCTGCAGTAATCCGCGAGGCAACAACGACCTACATCAAATTCACAGACTCCTTATCAGCATCATTCAACATCAAGATGTCCAACAATAACTCAGACCCGTAACGTAATTAAGGAGAAGAAGGAAAAGGCAAAATTCGAAAACGTACACAAGAAGAGGCAGAGACGAAATGGAGCAAGAATGACGAACACACACACTTGAAGTTCGTCTCCGAAGCCACATCAACGTATTTGTCTCGTCTTCTTCAATAAGACGAAAAGATCGATCTGCGTCGGCAAAACTGCAAGGTGCAAAGTTGTTTTTTGTTATGCTTATTAGTGATTCAGGTGTCATAATCTTTGAATTTGTTAACGGCGTCGATTTGGGAATTCGTAGCGGCAGCTCCGGTTAGGGTAGACACGAACGTTTCTGTGAGTTGGTGATTGGTTTGATTTCAGAGTTATGGTAGAAGTGAAGGTGAGGTTATGGTGGAAGGGTCGTTTCTCACTGGTTGCAGCGGCGGTGAAGGGAAGAAGAAGAGGGGTTAGGGTTTGTGTAGGCGGAGGCGGAGGCTAGGATTGTGTTTTGAAGAAGAATTAGGGCTAGAAGAGGATATAGAGGATAGGTTGAAGATGAAAGGAAGCGGCCGGCGGCGGCGCTAGGGTTTACGTGATGAAGAAGAGGAACTTTAAGAGAGGAAGAAGATGAGAGGTCTGAGGGATGAAAATTGTTTTCTTGTTTTTACGATTTGAACGGTTAAGTTATAATTAGCAAAATGGATTAATTTTGTTATGTAGATTAAATATCAATAAAATGAATTAATGACACCGTTTAATTTTTCTTTAGAATCATAAACCTTAATTAAGTCCTCCACCTTCAATTCATGAAGAGATAAGATCCTCTTTGGACGGTCCAATCCGGCGGTGACACTTGTCACCGTCCGGTTGGACCCCTGTATGTCAATCACCTGTGGACCATCCCACCATAACTTACCATGCACTCTCCCATAACCTGCATATTTGGGCCCAACGGATTTCTATCCGCACCCCCCATTTAAGCCCAGTTGTCTTTTTAATTCATAAACATTTCCTTCCTCACCCCCCTTTTCTATTTCTTTTCTTTTAAATTTCTATTTTGTATAGTTTTCATTTAAATTCACAAAAAATACTAAAATGCATAAGAAAAATCCCCAAAAATTATAATAGGATATTAATTCAATTTAGAACCATTCCCAAGTTTTACTTTCTGAATTTTTGCATTTTTCAATTTAAATTCGATTTTTCATTTTAATTGATTGATATTGATTTCCTTAATAAACACATAAATTTGTACATTTTATTTCTGCCACTTCCTATAACATATTTGGTCCATTATTTTTGTTATGATTAGAGGACAAATTAAAGTACCTAGAATATTTTTGGTTTATTTTTTAGGGCATTTTATCTACTGTTTTGGTAGTGTGATTTGTATAAATTTAGGATTGAATCTTAGATAGATTTAAAGGACCATTTGATATTTTTGTCATTTTAATTCATTTCCATCATATTATGCATATTCATGTTCATTTCATTTACTAACTATTTTCTTTTTGTGCAAGGTATTTTCCGAGTATTTGCTTATGGACTTGGATTGTGTTTTATTATGCCTCGATTATATTTTGTGTACTTTATGATGTAATATCTTAGAACTTGTATGCTTTTATAGTTTCTATAATTAGGATAGAAAAGATAAAATGAATCGCTAGAAAACAAAATATCAAAAAAATGAAATAAAGATTCTCGATCCAACGTCGAGTGAATTTTCAAAATAAAGAAAGTTTCATGTGACTTTAGGATTCCTCGATTACCATCGCTCCATTCCATTACAACCAAAAGCAAGCCTTGTATGTTGCACACCATAAGTCGTACGTCTCAGCACCACGCAACCGACCCACCCGATCCATCGTTTCATCCCATTTACGTTTCATTCACGTTTTCACCCACCATGACTTAGGAGGACCATATTGTTCACCATTAACTTTTTGTACTTGCCTTCTAGTTTAATATCTCTTAGGTAGATTTAATCTCAAACCTCACTAACCATAGGTTATCTTCAAACTCAACTAACTTAGGGTCAGTCTAGTTTCCCTTAGAAGTTTTCCTTTGACAACTTGAGTCTCACTTCTCATCTTAAAAATCAAAAACACTTAATAAAGGAAAATGTGTACGACGCGTCACGAGCCATAAGTTATACGGGAAATTATTAGTGGAGGTCTCCTTCACTCTTCTAGGATGCTTTACAAACGTTCCATTGAGGGCGATCTTGGAAAGTATTAGCTCATGTGTCATAGTCTTCAGTGTTGTACATATAATAAACACAATCTCAAAACACTTCTTCTAAAAAACAACAAACCAAGTAATCACGTCTTCTCATCCCATCTCATACTCCTTGCTGACGAATGTGACTTGCCTCGACAGTTCAAACAGCGACATGGTAAACACCCTCGAGTCAGAGCCGGTAACACCTGAGTTAGAGCTATGGTAATGTCATCCTAAAAATCACAAACAAGTTTCAGCCTTAGTTAGATGAACTACGGCGTCTCTGATCCTCATTTATCCCGATGAGGTACGTAGGCAGTGGGGTAGGGCCCATTCGAGCACAATCATTCTTTTTCCCTACATTTTCCCCCTTTCTTTCCATTTTTCAATTCCATTTCTTTTCTCATTTCCATTCTATTCCAGATAGCCATTCTTTCATTCAAGCAGCATATTATTCCTCACCCTTTGAAAACAGACTTATAAGCATGGATCCCGTCAGGTACGGCGGACGGATTGGGGTGCTAATACCTTCCCAATTCGTAACCGACTTCCGGACCCAGATCTTTGGTTCGCAAGGCCTCGTCCTTTTCCTTCTTCCTTAGGTTTGTGCAATATTACCTTTCCCATTCCTTCGGGATAAAAAATGTCTGGCTGGCGACTCTAACTTTTTCCGCGCCACTTTCGCGTTTGTACTAGGATGAAAATCCCGGGAGCGACAGCTGGCGACTCTGCTGGGGAATGTTAGAAATTCTGATTTCCCCTTTGAGAGTCAATCCTAGCGCTTGTCTGTTTCTGTTTTCTTTGGGTGTTTATTCGTTTGTTGTTATGCTTTGGTTTAGCTTTACTGTTTTGTTTTCAGTTTATCGCTTTACTTTACGACTTTATTTACAGCTTTCTGCATTTTACTTTACTGTCACATATACTGGAATGTATTGTACTGGTTGTTCTGGTTTTCCTTGGCGGGATGGGATTATTGTGAGATAAGCCAAATACCCGGCTTGAGTATACACATAGGATTTAGAGTGGGCAGTCGTGTGGCTTGCGTGGTTTTGAGCACGTGTAGTTTTCACGAGTCCCACACCCAGATCAGGCTCTCTTGGGATATGTTCTATACTGCCTAGGCAGACCATAGAATGTTCCCACCTGAGCTGCTAACGCTGGGAACCGATCAACGAGGACCTTAGTGGAAACAACCCTTTCCAGTGGTGACAGTGGCAGACCACATTTCGTGGAAAACTCATTCGCACCCGAGGGCCCACTAGGAAATCGCATAGGATGACCTTGTTCTCTCGTAGGAACCTGGTTAAAGCGACTGGTCGTATGACAGTAGTATTGTACCCTTCGGGATGAATGTACTATTGTTTCTCGACTTCAGTGCTTGAAGCCGGGAACTTATGAGGGATGCTTGTTTGTTCCGGAATTCAGTTGAGGCCTCCCTGAGTAGTACATAATGCCAAACTGATTCCCTGATTTGGTCATGAGCCATTTCTCGGAAATGGTGAACGTATTATTACTATTCGGCTTTGAGAGTCCGTGATGTTGACCCGTAGTAGCATACCCGTGAGATTGGGAGGGGTTTACAGGTTCGCAGGAAAACTAAACCTTCAACCTACCTTGTTCTTAATACTTGGGTTTTCTTCCGACGCATACTTATGATCTGGTATTCTTGACAGTCGGTATTCAGGAAAAATCAGAAGGCAGTACAACAGTGCCCAGTATATGCAACAGTGATCACATGCCATTGCATTGCATCACATTATCCGCATACTTGCATTCCTAACGCATGTTTATTCATTTGCAGGGTTGCATATCACATCCTTGATTCCAGTTGTGGGTATTGATCTATGAGCATGGAATCCAAGAGAAAGACCAAGTGTATTATCTCCTACAAGGTTCATCAGCCTGGTGTGAAAGAAATCCTCAAAGTGAAGGCCTTAGCTCCTCCAGAAGTTTTGAATGTCTTCAAGCAGGATTACGGGTGGATTTTGTATTTCATAGAGCCCATCAGTGACTATGCTTTCAGAGGGATGCACACCTTGCTACAGTTTTATGATCCACAGCTTAGATGTTTCGTACTTTCTGATTTCGTATTGGCACCTACATTAGAGGAGTATTCGAGCATCCTGAGAGTTTTCGTGAAGGACTGTGCACCATTCTTTGGGTCCAAGATTGACCCCGACTTCAAAGATGTAGCAACTGCTCTTTATTTGAGTAGGTCATTATTGGAAGACCGGATTGATAGCAAAGGAGGCTTCCGAGGATATCATTTGAGTTTCTTGTTGGATGAGGCTACTAAAGCAGCTGAGGCAAAAAGTTGGAGTACCTTCAATGCGATCCTAGCTTTGTGTATCTATGGAGTCATTATGTTCCCGAACATGCCGAACTTCGTGGATGTCGATGCTATTCGCATTTTCATAGCATAGAATCTTGTTCCTACTCTCTTAGGTGATCTCTACCACTCTGTGCATTACAAGAATGAGAAGCGAAGAGGTGGAATGTTGAATTGTTGCGCGACTGTATTCTCTAAGTGGTTCACACGCTTTCTTCCACAATTAGGAGCTTTTGAGAGGACGAAGAACACTCTTGAATGGTCTGAACGACTGATGGGCTTACAAGCAAAGGACATTGTCTGGGTTAATCAGGGATTGCGGTGCATTGACATTCTTCATAGTTGCGGAGGATTCCCTAATGTTCCATTGATCGGGAGGAAAGAGGGAATTAATTATAACCCTTCCCTCACGGTTAGACAGTTCGGGTACGCCTTAAGGGAACCACCATCCGTTGTGGACATTACAGAGTCCTTGTACTTCCAATCAACAGACGGATTCGAGATTGCTCAGAAAGCTTCTAATGCTTGGCATAGTCGAAAGATAAGAGGGAAGAAGACTTTGGGAGTGGGGAATTGTCGAATGTATCCACCGTTTGCAGAATGGCTAAGAGAAAGGGTTGAAGTGTTATTGTTACCATTTGGGCCTGCGCCTTTTCTATATCCCATGGTTATTGAACAACCTACTATAGTTAGCATTGAAGAGTTCAACAAGATGAAGACGGAAAGAGACGGGTTGTTAAAGGAGAACGCACAGTTGAGTCAGGAGCTTGCTAAAGCTAATCACGCCAGACTTGAGATTGAGTGGAAAGCTCAAGAAGATGCTGAGAAGCATGCTATTGCAAGGAAACAGTGTGAAGTTGAGTTAGCTCGGTATGAGAGGTTCGAGTTTGCTACTAGGAGCTCTTCCAAGGAACACATTGACACTATAAGGAAACAGGATCAAAAGACCTTGATGTTCGAGAACATGAAAAAGAGGCATGTTGCTTACAGGATCAAAAGAGAGGAACAAGACAAAGTTTAAGCTGAAGAGATCGTGAGTAAGCTAAAGGAGAAAGATGAAGAAATGGCCGGTAAGTTGAGAGAAAAGGATGCAGAACTTGCTAAAGCCCGAGAGGAAGCTGCTTACTACAAGCGGATGATGATCTGCTATCAGAAGAAGCTGAAGAGGTTTGAAGACAACCAGGCGCAGACGAAGGAATTTGTAGAAGTTCCTAAGATAGGACCGATCATTGATTCAGACCTAGATAGAGGATCGCATTGACAAAGACATCTTTCTATTTGCTTGTATGTTGTGGGATTACCATCAGGACTGTTGATGGAATCTTTTTATCATTGCACTTCTGTTTAAAATCCATGTTTTGTGTGTTTTGACTATATCAACAAGTTCTTATCATAAAAGGTTTCTTTACTATCATGCAGTGTTCTCTCGCTTTGTGATCACCGACACATCTGACACGTTTGCAAAACACGTTGGTATTCGTATTCTCAGAATTATTTGGCACGTCTGCTACACACACACCTTATGTTATCAACACTGCTTGTTATTTACAGCAAAAAAGAGCTTCTGTCTTCATCAAACCCACAAAAACTGGAATCAGGGGATGGAATGCCCTAAGAATAAATTGACATGCCATAAGCATTCATTTCCTGCATATCATATTCTTGTGTTTTTGCATGTTACCCAGAATTTCTAACTTATTCAACTGCAGGCAATATAGCTGGTCAACGCGTTCACCGATATCCGACTAAAAGAAATCGAGTAAGGATGGCTGAACGAATGCAGGCGTATCTCAACGAGCTCCGTCAGAGGATGGATCAGTTTATGGACATGATGTCTGGCATGGCCCAGAACCAGGAGCGTCTCAGGATGATGGTTGAGTAACCCCATGGGAATGTTAATACGAGAATACCGGCTGAGAATGTGGATTCTAACGCTGTCTGTAACGGAGAGCCTAATCCAAATAGGACCGCAGCATATAATGCAGGTTTAGAAGACAATCAAGAGGACCAGTTCACACTACTGGATGTTGATATGGGTAACATGAATGAGATCAACAATCGCAGGTATGAAGAGCTGGCAGAGAAGATCAAAGCCATGGAATTTCAGAATTCCTTGGGCATCGATGTAACCAGTTTCGGGTTAGTACCAGGAGTCTGAATCCCTCCTAAGTTCAAGGCACCATCGTTTGACAAGTACAACGGCAGCACGTGCCCTAGGACTCACATTCACGCGTACTTTGGAAGAATCTCGACTCACACTGATGACGAAAAACTTTGGATGCATTTCTTCCAAGACAGTTTATCTGGAGCTTCGTTGAGCTGGTACATGAAGTTGAGTCGGGTCTCTATTCGAAGTTGGAAAGATCTAGCTGAGACATTCCTCAAGCAGTATCAATACAATATTGATATGGCTCCAAACCGCACTCAGTTGCAGAATTTGTCTCAAGGACCCAAGGAAAGTTTTAAGCAGTATGCCCAGAGGTGGCGTGAGCTGGCCGCACAGGTTCAACCTCCATTGCTGGATCGGGAAATGGCCGACATGTTTATGGGCACCTTGTAAGGTGTTTACTTGGATCGTTTGGCCTCCTGCCCGTCCATTGGTTTTTCTGATATCGTCATTGCTGGAAAAAGAATAGAGAATTTTCTGAAATTGGGAAAGATTCAGGATGCAAGCAGTGCTAGTTCTTCTGGTGTGAGAAAGCCTTTTGGCAACGGCCAAAGAAGAAGAGAAGGCGAGACAAATGCTGTGTATAGAGGCCGAGACAGAAGTTATTCTCAAGGTTACTACCAAGCAGCTGCAGTGACTATTACTCCACAGGTTCAACAACAACGACCACAGGGTCAGCAACAACAGGTACAGAGACCGTTTCAGGAAAGAACAAGAGCGAGAAACCGTAGACTTGATCCCGTCCCATACCCATATGTTGTATTGCTCCCAGAGCTGCTAAAGTTGAACCTAGTCGAGCTTCGTACCATGAGACCTCCTCCTCCTGACAATCTACCTCCAAATTTTGATGCTAACGCCAGGTGCGAATTCCATTCGGGTGCCCACGGGCACAGTATTGAGAAATGTTGGGCTTTTCAGGACAAAGTACAGGACCTAGTTGAATCCAAGGCGATCAATTTCGCTCCTCTCCCAAATGTACTCCAGAATCCAATGCCTAGTCACAATGGAACCGGTGTCACAGTTGTTCAACCAGATTGTCCATGTTAAGTTGAAGTCTTCGAGTTAATCACCCAGGACGTTGGGGCATTCATGAAGTAAATAAAGCCAGTAGTATTCAAGTACTCTCAGTGATGGCATTTATGTGTTTTCCTTTCTTCATTGTTCATTTTCATCCCTATTGAGGGGAACTATGTCGCTCTGATTCTTCATTGGTCTTAGGTCAATGGAGATACGTAGGCAGAAGATCGCCAGGTCTTTCCGAGCAACCTTATGGGGCAACTTTACTCCCCAGTTTCACTTTTTCCGTCAGACGTCTCGTGTCAGAGTCAGAATAGCTAGAAGAAGAAGTATGACTGCTATGGTTAGGTATACAACTGCAAATTGAAAATTACAAATCTGTGAAAGAGCTATTGATCGCTGAAGGTATCCAAGACTGACAGGTCCAGACGGAGCCAAGACTCTTCAACTACGGCAATATTCAGTTTCTTTACTGCATTTCCATTTGTAGTTTCTTTTATATGCTAAACATTTGTCTACATGTATGAAATTTGTTTTCTTTTGAATGTTAGCAATAATAAAACTCACATGTTTTTCTTGAAGTAATTCATTCGCATTCACTTATAATTTTGCATGTGTACATCGCAATACCAATTGTCGTGCTTAAATTCTATGAAGGAGAATGACGAAACAAAAACGCAAAATCTCTAATTGTGTGCTCTCGAGTTAGGCCCTGTTGACAATGTACAGGCTTTGTTTCAAATCCCTAAACACTGGAGATATAAGTAAGATAAACCCTTGCTAACCCCTTTGAGCCTTGAGGTAGGAGTTTCTTTTCACATAAAAAAACCCTCACATGTAACCCAGGGGCAGGGTAGATGTCAGCTAGTCGGACCAAGCGTTCAGGCTTTCATAAAGGAGTGTATTTGAGGATCCATTACGTTCCATCATGCTAACCAAGAGGTCCAAAGACCCGAAACCACAATGGTTATCCAAGTTAAAAGGTCCAAAGATTGAAAACCACAATGGTTATCCTTTGTCGACCAAAGAATGAGGCAGTCACAACCCTCGCAAAGCAATCAAGGAAAATAGTGTCACACGACTCGTTCAAAAAGAAAAAGAAAAGAAAAAGCCCGCTAAGTCGAAACTTAAAAACAAGCGACTTAGGCAAAAGTTAGGGCATCCCGCTGGACTTCACAATCAAAGATTCACAAGAATCAGTCCAGGCAAAAGTTAGGGATAAGCAAAATAACGCAAAAGCGAAAGACGGAAAGGATTACACAAGAAAGATCCTCAAATGAGAACAAAGTCGTGTGGCACAGATACGAAAGATAGAGGAGTGACTGACTCTCAACAATAACCTGATTGGTGCTTGAACTCATAGCAGCAATGGTTTCTCAATCAACACGAAACCCTTATGAAAGGTGAATGCTTATGAAAACTAGCTGAACGTAGGAATGGAGAACATCACGAAGAGTGGGTGGGCACAAATAAACTTCGAGCCTATATCCTTTGTTTTTGTAACCATGAACCAGGCTACGATACAACCCTTAAAAGTCCTAACTGAAATAGGGCTAATTTGAGAGCATACTGCCACGAGACCGTGTTCCTGACTCCTATGAGTTGTGCTAAAAGACATTTGTTGGTATTGCATGTACATAATTTTATTCAAAATAATGTCGTATCTTAACCAGTGATTCGCTCACGAAGGTTTGCGATCTCTTTTCAAAACTTCAAGATTAACATGTGTGTGTAACACGGTGGGAGAACTGACTTTAGTTATGTTGCGGATAGCAAGAGTCGCCACCGACTTTTATTTTATCCAAAGGAAAGGCATAAAAGAACAGGAAAGACCTTTTAAAAGATTTTTGGGTCCGGGGGGTAGGTTATGTAAAGGGAAGGTGTTAGCACCCTTTACATCCATGGTTATCCATGGGCTCTTAGTTACTTAGCTCACTTTAAAATGTTTTTGAAATGTGAAGTGTGTGAATAGAAATTTTCTTAAGAGTTTAATAATGATTCATGTACGGATGCGTAAAAAACCTTTGTTTTTGAAAATTATTTGAAATGTGTGAAGAGTTTGAAATGTTTTTGAAAAGTGAGCAAGTATCTAAGAGGAACCTACCCTAAGTTTAAGTCTTTTCTGTTCTTGAATCCTTTAAATGGTAAGACTATCCCTATTATTAAGGAATAGGTAGTCATTACCTTGGATGTGAGGGACAAGTGAAGGGACATCTGCTTATGTAGGCAACTGTGGGATGTATTAAGCAATTTTGGAGGGACTATCATCTTTATTCGAAAGGGACAAGATCATTACGAAGGCAACATTCGAAAAGGGACTTGATCTTTTATTTGTTAAGGGACTAGATGATTTTTATTTTGAGGGACCTTTGCTTTATACACCCTACTTGACCTTTTTGATTAGGCAACATGAGAGGTATCCCTAAGGAAGTGAGATGGCGATCCAAGATCGACTTACGTGTGTGAGTGTACAATTTAATATTTATCTTTAAATTAAATGACCTAAATTAATTTTAAATAACATACATGTTACACTCCCTATTTACTAATCATAGCATAAAATAAATAATTTAAATATTATAAAATATTACATCCAGGAGCAATTACATAATAATGATAAAAGCAAGCAAAATATTAGATAATAATAATAATAAGCAATTATAATTGGGTTAGTGAAAATAATAATAATAATAATTTAAAGATAAATGGGGTTAGTAATAAACATGATTAGTAATAATAATAATAAGCAAAAAATATTATAATAAACAACATTTTTAATGGTTAATAAGAAATTATAAACAATTATATCAATTACTATAAAATTTGAAATTATGTGTAAGTTATAAAATTAAATCAATTTATGAAAAATAAATTATAATTAAATTAGCAATTTTTAAACATATAATAGAAATTATTTACATACATAATTAACTTCTAAACAATTAAAGAATATTTTCATATTATAAAAATAAATTAAGCATTTTAATTTTAAATCATACTTACATACAACAATTTAAATTATAAACAATTTATATTAACAAATATTAACTCAAAAAAATTTAATGAAAAATATAAATGAAAAAAAGAAAATTAGGGTTTTAAAGAAAGAATATATTTTTTAGGGTTTTAAAAATAAATTAGGTTTTATATAAAAAATATTAAATGTTAAATATTAATCTAATTAAACAAATTATAATATATGCATATTAATAAAAGAAAACAATTTATGGTAAAACATATTATTTGAATTAAATTAAGATTATAATAATAAAACAAATAGAAAACAAAAAGAAATAGAAAACTTACCTGGCTGGGGTTTGAACCCAGCACATCTTGATTGCCAACACCCAGGCCAGCAATACATACCACCAGGCCAACGCGCGCGCAGGTGAAGAAAGGGTGAGTCAAATTGGTTTTATGCTTTAAACCTGAAAATCAGAAAAAAAGAAGGAAAAACAAAAGGCCTGGGGGGAATCGAACCCAGGACCTTGCAAGCAATCACACAAACACATTACCATTCCAGCTGGGAGAGCGCACCTGTACATAACTTCACCATGATTCATAATATATTATAACGTCTAATTATCTGGAAAAAAACAACAAAATGTGGTGAAGCCAGGATTCGAACTCCTGCCCATAAGCAACACACGCGCATAGCATACCACTGGGACAAGCACAAGCTTGTGATACAAAACAGAAACAATATTATAATAAAATAAGTTCAATATTCAAATTATGTTTTTCGCGCCAGGCCAGCTTCATCTTCTTCAAATTTCCTGCGAAAATAACTAGGGATTTTGTTGCGTGTTTTCCTGCGAAATTCATCATATCCAGAACCTACGAAACTGGACAAGCATCAAAATAGTAAAATTTCACAACAATAATTAGTGTTTCATAATCCCCAAGGTCCCTAGAGTTGTCCTATGTTCTTAGATTTTATTTATATTAGGTTTAAGTCCAAGCCCCAAATCCATGGCCGAAACCCTAGCCATGGTGAAATTCGCATCTGTTCATGAAAACCAAATTTAGAAATCAAACCATCCTAATTTAGAAACCTCTGATTCTTGATGATCTGAAATCTCCTTGATGAATCATGATCAACCCTTGGTCAAATGATGAATTTTACTTCATATACTTGATGTTGGCAAAAAATCATGAAGTTTGACTTTGGTTTGACCACAGTTGACCTCAGTTTGACCTTTTAACTGCTTTGACTGATTTTGACTTATCTGATCATCTGATTGAGCAAACTTTTGAGAAAAGTCTTGAAACTTGTCATGGGGGTTCTTACATACATATAAGATATTATGAAGCTCACTTGAAGTTTTGGAAGTTCATTTAGCCTGATTAAAGTCAAAACCCTAGTTTTGGATGCACTGCTTAGGAGGTGCATTGTTTGAGGGGATTGTCAACTCTTCTGACTATTTGTGAACTTTGTGAATCTTGTGAACCATCATAAGATGTATTTTGAACCTTGTGAACCTCATGGGAGGTCTTGTAAGTATTGTGAATCTTGTGAACCTCATAAAGTGACTTGTAGACTTCATGAACCTCATGAAAGGTCTTGTAAGTATTGTGAATCTTGTGAACCTTGTGAACCTTCTTAGCACACAAAGTCTTGTATTGTGAGGGCAAATTTTGGGGTGCAACAGCTGCCCCTGTTCAATTTTCTGAAACCTGAGGGGTTAGATTGGTATATTTTCCAGTCGTGACCTGGAAGATTGAAGGGGATTGAACACAAAAGCCCAAAAATTTGCACTCACCCGTGCATAGAGTGATACAGATGAATAGTTGAATATGCTTGAGTGGGCTTAAAGATGCCACTTGGAGAAAAATTCTTCAGATACATTTCTTGGAGGATAAAGCAGTCCAAAATATGAAGGTAAAATGATAGCTTTCAGGAAGATAAACAACGTCCCGAGATAGTAATATGCTTTCAGGAGGATAAAGCATTCCTGAGGTAGGGGTGAAATGATAGTTTTCAGGAAGAAAACAACGTCCCTAGGTAGTAATATGCTTTCAGGAGGATAAAGCAGTCCTGAGGTAATAATATGCTTTCAGGAGGATAAAGCAGTCCTGAGGGATTGATATGCTTTCAGGAGGATACAACAGTCCTGAGATAGGGATGATAGCTTTCAGGAAGATAGACAGCGCCCCGAGGAGATAATATGCTTTCAGGAGGATAACAACGTCCTGAGGAAGTAATATGCTTTCAGGAGGATACAGCAGTCCTGAGGTAATAATATGCTTTCAGGAGGATAAAGCAATCCTGAGGTAATGATGCTTTCAGGAAGATAACAACGTCCTGAGGAAATAATATGCTTTCAGGAGGATAACAACGTCCTGAGGAAGTAATATGCTTTCAGGAGGATAAACAACGTCCTGAGGTAGGGGTGGTAGTTTTCAGGAAGATAAACAACGTCCTGAGGAAATGGTAACCTTTGGGAAGATAAACAACGGCCCAAGGTAATAATATGCTTTCAGGAGGATAAAGCAGTCCTGAGGGAATGATATGCTTTCAGGAGGATAAAGCAGTCCTGAGGAAGTGATGATATGCTTTCAGGAGGATAAAGCAATCCTGAGGTAATGATATGCTTTCAGAAAGATAAACAACGTTCTGAGGTATAAGAAGCTTTCAGGAGGATAAAGCAGTCCTGAGGGAGTAAGCTTTCAGGAGGATAAAGCAGTCCTGAGGTGATGATATGCTTTCAGGAGGATAAAGCAGTCCTGAGGTAATAATAACTTTTGGGAAGATAAACAACGGCCCAATAGTCACAATTTGTTGATGAAATTTGCCTGTTGGAGAATTAACCTGAAAACAAGGTAGCATCCTGTATGGTAATATTAGTTTATGCATTATGTATGCATGTATAATATGATGCACTTAAGTAATGTATTATGTATTTATGTATATGTATGTTATGGTATGATATAAATGATGTATGTATGATATGATGCTGCCGGAAGCGTCTGGATATCTTCGTATAATAGCTGCTAGCCAGGGAAAATAAATCATGGTTTGTTGCTGAAGAGTGTGGGGAACTTGTTCCCGTCTTGTGTAATAAGAAGGTATACATAACCTCCTGTCTGCTGGGGATGGCAAGGTATAGATAACCTCCCATTTGCTGGGGATGGCAAGGTATAGATAACCTCCCGTTTGCTGGGGATAGCAAGGTATACATAACCTCCCGTCTTCGTTCGTCGTACCCTTATTGGAAAGTAAATTCCCGAATATCCGTATGAGGATAAAAGAGATGGATATAAATTCCAGGGGAGATGTGACTTGAAGTACTTTATGAAGATGGATTTGCCCTACTGAGGGATTTGTAACTGTCTTGTGAGTAAGAACCGGCGAAGCTTCGTTGAATTCTTTCCCTCGTTCGTCCTTAGTAAATATTATTACTACATTTTCATGCATTTCTGGTAAACATCAATCATATTAAGCATTTATGCATTTCTGGTAAACATCAATCATATTCAAAAGCATACATACATTCAAACACGACCAAAATACGTTTTTCGCTTTAGTAAAAGAAGAAAAGTAATCCTGAATAAAGAGGGAAAAGTAAAGCTGAACTCGAAAACAGAATCATTTCAACTTTGAGAGTGTATAACCAATTGGATTTAGAGCTCCTGAGATTCTTAACTTTCCTGAATACCTTCCTAGAAATCCTATAGCTGGATCTGAAGACATGATACTGACACCATCTGATACTACTGGTGTAGACAATTAATTTCCATCATGGTTTCAGTTGAGAATCCAATATCAAGGTAATACAATGAGAGGAATGTGTCTTCAAATTGTGATGGACCATATACGCTCCAGGTATTAGATTTGAAGAGAAAGCATTGCCCCTTGGCTGAATGTAGTTACCTCAAGAGAAATAAACAGAGTGCCTCACAATAATGTGCCCCTGACATCATGAAATTCACATATATGAGGAGAGCTGCCTCTGGCTATTTAAGCATTGTTGAATCTGGACCTGATTGCCCCAAATGAATTGAACAGCAAGTTGGTATGCCCCTTGACTGGGAAACAGTAACTATGCTCCTGGCATTATGAACTTTGTAATATTACCCTCGGTAATTTAGACAGATGTGGAGATCTGCCCCTGGATACTTAAACATAACTGAATCCTGTCCTGACTGCCCCACATGAGTTAGGCAGTATCATGGCCTGCCCCCTTGATTGGGAGATAATGACTATGCCCCTTTGTATACATGGACTTTGATCCAGGAAGCAACTTTGTTCATCGGAAGGACTTTGGTTCATTGAACATTCATCCTGTAAGTTTCTCCATTTGTCAAACACTCAGGTATATGCAAACAAATGTATTCAAAAATGTAATGCTTATGTCTGTCTTGAAGTTTTTGAAAAAGAATTATTTTAAATTTTTTTTTTAAGAAAACTGTGATATTAACTCAAGTTTTATAATAAGCCCTAAAGGAGTCAGGATACCTTTTCGTAACAGTACGCTTTCGAACTAACCATGCTTCAGTTAGGACTTTTAAAGGGTTGTAACGTGGCCTGGTTCATGGTTTAAGAAACAAAGGATAAAGACTCAAATTTTATTTGTACCCAACCCAATCTCCATTATGTTCTTCAGTCCTATGCTCAGTTAACTTATGCATTGAGGTTCCAAAGTAGTTTGGAATTGTAACACTGACATTTGTGATGGTTCAGAAACCAAAAATTTATTTGAACATCCAGTCATCTTTCTTTGTTGAGGATTCATAGTGACCTCTTTTTTCTTTTGACTTTGTTATCCCTTCTTTTTGCCTGAACTGTTTATTTCAAAGTTACAGTCAGCGGGATGTCTTAATTTTTTTACTAAGTCTCCTTCATAGGTTTTGACTTAGTGGGTTTTTCTTTTGCTGGATATTGACTATCAGGTTTAATGATTACAGAGAACCATCATTAGTTGTGTACAACACAGATAATTGTCATATTTGAGTTAACCGAGTAACTACCCTGCCCCGGGTTATGAATAAGGGTTTTAATTTGTGCGAGAATAAAAACTCCTACTTCATAGGCTTAAAAGGGTTGACTAGGGATTAACTTCCTTATATCTCCAGTGTTTAGGAATTGAAACAATGCCTGTACATCGTCAGCATAGTCTGTTCAAAAGCATACTGCCTAATATTATGGTATTGTTTTCGTCATCCTCCCTCTACAGGCTTATAGCTTTATCAGGAGTTAAATATCACAAAAAAGAAATATGAAACATAGTTCAAAATATAGTGAAACGAATGGATTAATTCACGACAAACATATGCAATGCATTAATGAAAACAAAAGTTTGACATAATAGTAAGTGTTTAAACAAACAAAAGAAATTACAAATGAAAATTCAAATGTTCTCAAAGTCTCTTCCTCTAAACTTGTCACTCTAGTTATCCGGAGACTTTGATGCTTGATGGACTATAGAAGAACTCAACCTGGCCTTCTGGCGTAACCTCGAGTATTCCTTCGTCAATTAGGTCTTGAATCTTATTCTTCAATACCCAACTGTTATTTGTGTCATGTCCGGGACTATCGGAGTGGTACATACACCTTGCTTTGGGATTATAGCGAGGAGAAGAGGTATTAGGATTTTTAGGAGAATTTACCAGGGAAATCAGCTTCATCTCCAACAGGCATTGCAAAACTTGTGACATTGGTGTGCTGAACCGGATGAATTGTCTTCTACATTCCTTGTATCGAAGTGGATTAACCTTACAAGGTCTTCTTTCTTCAATTGAAGGATGATCAGGAGTAGCCTGTCTCTTTCCTTCTTTTATCCTTACTTTCCTTTCAGCTAAGTCGGCTTGCTTCAACGGAGGTTGACTGATGATTAGATTCCCAACCCCATTATGTCGAAGCCAAAGCTTCTCATCTCTTCTTGCCCCTGGGCCAAACTCTGGATAAGAGCCATTTGGCCATTCATCTGGATCCTGATCTCTACCATCTCAGCTTGTAGTTGTTTCAACTGATCATCCTTGTTGTCCTCAGGATTCTTCTTCTTCATGTCCTTAGAGAGGAATGCTTTCAACTCTTCTTGCCCCTTGGACAAATTCAGAATCATTTCCTGAAACTGAGCATTCTGAGCTTGAAGATCTTTGACAGATTGTTCGAGATCCATTTCTGCTGAAATAAACAGCGAGAAGATAAGATACTTGTTCATAAGAAACCTGTCATGCAATGATATGGTATGTAAATGCATATGCAATGTTTTCAAGGACCGCAGGATTTAAATTTGTTTAGACAATCAGAAAGTAAACTTTTATTAGTAATCAATAAATTTGTTTGCCATTTGGCTTACAATAAAAAATGAAATGAATACAGATATGGGGTTTTAAGTCTCCCATGGACGTTTCCTCTTTGTGTTGAGGTATGAGTTGAGATTCCGCTCCTCGTGAAGTTGTTTTGTTAGCTCCATGATTCTTTCTTGACTTGCTTTGTAATGGGTCTCAAAAGTATCTCTTTGCTCCTTCAACTGGATCCAGGACCTCTGTAAGTCTTCCATGTCAGTGGGCATGTCTGGGTGAAGGATGGTATAAGAAGTATCTCCTTCAGCAACAGGCTCCATAATAACTGGCAGGATGGCAGGATATGGCATCATAAGAGTCTGAGCACGGGATCGTACCCATCTGAGATAAGCTTCCATAGGAATAGTGTACTTGGGCTCCAGAGTCTTGTTGTCAACCTTGTTCACTTTACCCCATGCTCGTATGAACCTTTGACGATAACCTTGTAGATCGTTGTCGTAGTCGAACACAATATCCTGAATCAACATGTCATGAGGACCATCACTCCGAGCGTAACCAAACTGACGTAGAGCTAAAGAAGGATTGTAGGTAATGCCCTCTCTTATGCCAAGGAGTGGCACGTTAGGGAACTCCCCACAACGGTCAATGATAGTAACATTCTCCATAGATCTAGAGCACCAATGAATATCTGAATGAGAAAGTGACATAATCCTCTTGGACCACCTGAACCCTTGTTCATTCTTCATCACTGATCGAGGAAGGTGAGAAATAAACCACGTAGATAGCAAAGGTATGCAGCACATCAGGGTTCCTCGTGCCTTCGTAGTACGGGTATGAAGAGAGTGTAAGATGTCTCCAAGCAATGTAGGCACTGGGTTATGAGTCAGGAATATGTTGATGGCGTGAACGTCTATGAACTGATCTGGATTGGGGAACAACACTAAGCCATAAATCAACAAGGCTAAGATCTCCTCAAAAGCATCATAACTCATAGCCTTCAAGAACACTTGAGCCTTCTCCATCAATACCTTGGCAAGAATACCCTTAACTCCATTCATCGTTTCCAGGACAATGTCTGATTTCTTCAAATGTAAGGCTGCAGCAATGACTTCAGGTTTAGGCTCTTTTTCTAAGCCTGTAAAGGGTCTTTGATCAAGGATAGGTATACCCAACAGTTTGGAGAACTCCTCCATTGTAGGAACCAACTGATAGTCGGGGAATGTGAAACAGTGATGTTTAGGGTCAAAGAACTAAAATAGGTCACTCATCATGTCTTCATTGAACCCTGAAGTGACTAGATCCAATAGGTAACCATGCCTCTTGATGAATTGGGAGCTTTTAGAAACTTGAGAGACCAATTCCTTAAGCTTAGGAGGTTTCCTACAAAGTGGATCCGGATAGTGTTCCTACGAGCAGAAGCCATGACCTGCAACAAAGAACAAAGATAAATCCTTTGGTCCTTGAAATGGTTAGTGAAAATGCTATGCTTATGATGCATGATGATGTCATGATGTTATGCTCAATCACAAACATGTGGCACACACAAACAAGTCACACCATAGCCATAGGTTTGAAAGCTTGCATGAGGTTTAAAGGTAAGTACCCTCCCCTGAAGTTTAGATGGTTCATCCTATCCTATAAAGTAACCAGGTTCTAAGGGATCTCAATATCATTGATCCTTCACAAGGGTGGTTGTTCAGTAGGCAACTTACTTGCCAACCAAAACCCTCCAAGTTTAGGATCTCAATGAGTGTAGTATCGAGTATCAACCAACTTCAGTCTTCACCAAAGTCGGCTATCTCACTACTTTCTAAAGGCCAAGATGGGAAACTAGGGTTCTAAAAGTCAGTTAGTGTATTGACAACATATGGCAGCCTCATATTATCCTCAACTTGACTTAAGGAACATAAGCACCAACCAAGAAGTCACACTAACTATGGCCACCAGATCAACCATATCGGTATACGCCGTACAGTTTCCTTGGTCTATTGCCATTTACCTAAGGTACACTAGATCCGGGTTAGGATCTTTCACACATAAGAGCCCAACAAGTAAGTATAAAGCAAACAAGGCAAACAATTTTAAAGTGATCTAATTCCTAAGGGTACCCCTCTTTAATATTAAATCCCCAACAGAGTCGCCAGTTCTGTAACACGGTGGGAGAACTGACTTTAGTTATGTTGCGGATAGCAAGAGTCGCCACCGACTTTTATTTTATCCAAAGGAAAGGCATAAAAGAACAGGAAAGACCTTTTAAAAGATTTTTGGGTCCGGGGGGTAGGTTATGTAAAGGGAAGGTGTTAACACCCTTTACATCCATGGTTATCCATGGGCTCTTAGTTACTTAGCTCACTTTAAAATGTTTTTGAAATGTGAAGTGTGTGAATAGAAATTTTCTTAAGAGTTTAATAATGATCCATGTACGGATGCGTAAAAAGCCTTTGTTTTTGAAAATTATTTGAAATGTGTGAAGAGTTTGAAATGTTTTTGAAAAGTGAGCAAGTATCTAAGAGGAACCTACCCTAAGTTTAAGTCTTTTCTGTTCTTGAATCCTTTAAATGGTAAGACTATCCCTATTATTAAGGAATAGGTAGTCATTACCTTGGATGTGAGGGACAAGTGAAGGGACATCTGCTTATGTAGGCAACTGTGGGATGTATTAAGCAATTTTGGAGGGACTATCATCTTTATTCGAAAGGGACAAGATCATTACGAAGGCAACATTCGAAAAGGGACTTGATCTTTTATTTGTTAAGGGACTAGATGATTTTTATTTTGAGGGACCTTTGCTTTATACACCCTACTTGACCTTTTTGATTAGGCAACATGAGAGGTATCCCTAATGAAGTGAGATGGCGATCCAAGATCGACTTACGTGTGTGAGTGTACAATTTAATATTTATCTTTAAATTAAATGACCTAAATTAATTTTAAATAACATACATGTTACACTCCCTATTTACTAATCATAGCATAAAATAAATAATTTAAATATTATAAAATATTACATCCAGGAGCAATTACATAATAATGATAAAAGCAAGCAAAATATTAGATAATAATAATAATAAGCAATTATAATTGGGTTAGTGAAAATAATAATAATAATAATTTAAAGATAAATGGGGTTAATAATAAACATGATTAGTAATAATAATAATAAGCAAAAAATATTATAATAAACAACATTTTTAATGGTTAATAAGAAATTATAAACAATTATATCAATTACTATAAAATTTGAAATTATGTGTAAGTTATAAAATTAAATCAATTTATGAAAAATAAATTATAATTAAATTAGCAATTTTTAAACATATAATAGAAATTATTTACATACATAATTAACTTCTAAACAATTAAAGAATATTTTCATATTATAAAAATAAATTAAGCATTTTAATTTTAAATCATACTTACATACAACAATTTAAATTATAAACAATTTATATTAACAAATATTAACTCAAAAAAATTTAATGAAAAATATAAATGAAAAAAAGAAAATTAGGGTTTTAAAGAAAGAATATATTTTTTAGGGTTTTAAAAATAAATTAGGTTTTATATAAAAAATATTAAATGTTAAATAATAATCTAATTAAACAAATTATAATATATGCATATTAATAAAAGAAAACAATTTATGGTAAAACATATCATTTGAATTAAATTAAGATTATAATAATAAAACAAATAGAAAACAAAAAGAAATAGAAAACTTACCTGGTTGGGGTTTGAACCCAGCACATCTTGATTGCCAACACCCATGCCAGCAATACATACCACCAGGCCAACGCGCGCGCAGGTGAAGAAAGGGTAAGTCAAATTGGTTTTATGCTTTAAACCTGAAAATCAGAAAAAAAGAAGGAAAAACAAAAGGCCTGGGGGGGAATCGAACCCAGGACCTTGCAAGCAATCACACAAACACATTACCATTCCAGCTGGGAGAGCGCACCTGTACATAACTTCACCATGATTCATAATATATTATAACGTCTAATTATCTGGAAAAAAACAACAAAATGTGGTGAAGCCAGGATTCGAACTCCTGCCCATAAGCAACACACGCGCATAGCATACCACTGGGACAAGCACAAGCTTGTGATACAAAACAGAAACAATATTATAATAAAATAAGTTCAATATTCAAATTATGTTTTTCGCGCCAGGCCAGCTTCATCTTCTTCAAATTTCCTGCGAAAATAACTAGGGATTTTGTTGCGTGTTTTCCTGCGAAATTCATCATATCCAGAACCTACGAAACTGGACAAGCATCAAAACAGTAAAATTTCACAACAATAATTAGTGTTTCATAATCCCCAAGGTCCCTAGAGTTGTCCTATGTTCTTAGATTTTATTTATATTAGGTTTAAGTCCAAGCCCCAAATCCATGGCCGAAACCCTAGCCATGGTGAAATTCGCATCTGTTCATGAAAACCAAATTAAACCATCCAGAATTCATCCAAAGCTTCACACAATAACAAAACAACAAACAAATTTCATCGAAAAAAATAATTTCAAGAACAAAAAAGGATTCGGTTCGTATGATTTAAGGTGTTATGGATGCATATGAACATTGGTACACATTCAGTGAAGCTTAGGGATCATTGCTGTGTCTGTAGAATACCTTCAAATGCCCTCAAATGAAGAACCCGAAAATTGATTTTTGGATGATTTTTTTGGTTTGTGAAACTTACTCTTGGGAGGCAGAAATTCGTGTCCTCTTGTTAGGGTTATGGAATGTACTTATAGTATGATCAATTAGGTCAGAAAAGTTGGATACTTGTGTGAGAAGTTTGATCCAAAAAGATTCAAAAAGATAGGCTTAAAAAATCAAATATTTTTGCATAAACACTTGCTATTTTAGGCCAATCATCATGATCTTCTTTCCACTTTAATTCCAATCATATTTATGAATTTCTAGAAGCTTGATCTTTTTTAAATCTTAGACTTTTATATTTTATTTTAATTTAAAATGATTTTAAATGAATTAAATCAAAATAAATAAAAATAGAATAGTAAAAAATCTGATTTTTGTTGACTTGGGTCGTGCATGAAGTTATAGTATGGATTGGGTCATCATATGGCAAGCCCATTTGGAAGAAATTGGTTTTAGACCTCCCTTTTCTTCATAAATCAACCAAAAATTTCCCAACTTTGCAAGGGCACAAATCCTTCAATTTTAATGCTATGAGGGTGTTATTGGACATTTTGGAAAGCTTGAAGAGTCCTATAACCAACCCCACTGGTTTCATGTCCATATCATTTACCATTCTCAAGTTATGTCCTTTTGAAGTTGTTGACTTTTTGTTGACTTTCAAAAGGACCTATAATGTCTTAGCTCATACCTTCCAAATGAAGTATTTTTGGGCTTGGCTTGTGAGACACAAAGTTGTAGAGAATTAAATTTCCTTCAAAATGAGCTTTGTATGGAGATTTGGTGATGAAGCATGTGAAAGTTATGGCTGGTCAAAGTTCAGTTGACTTTTACTGAGGAAACCCTAATTTAGAAACCTCTGATTCTTGATGATCTGAAATCTCCTTGATGAATCATGATCAACCCTTGGTCAAATGATGAATTTTACTTCATATACTTGATGTTGGCAAAAAATCATGAAGTTTGACTTTGGTTTGACCACAGTTGACCTCAGTTTGACCTTTTAACTGCTTTGACTGATTTTGACTTATCTGATCATCTGATTGAGCAAACTTTTGAGAAAAGTCTTGAAACTTGTCATGGGGGTTATTACATACATATAAGATATTATGAAGCTCACTTGAAGTCTTGGAAGTTCATTTAGCCTGATTAAAGTCAAAACCCTAGTTTTGGATGCACTGCTTAGGAGGTGCATTGTTTGAGGGGATTGTCAACTCTTCTGACTATTTGTGAACTTTGTGAATCTTGTGAACCATCATAAGATGTATTGTGAACCTTGTGAACCTCATGGGAGGTCTTGTAAGTATTGTGAATCTTGTGAACCTTGTGAACCTCATAAAGTGACTTGTAGACTTCATGAACCTCATGAAAGGTCTTGTAAGTATTGTGAATCTTGTGAACCTTCTTAGCACACAAAGTCTTGTATTGTGAGGGCAAATTTTGGGGTGCAACAGTGTGCTGCATTAGAATTTTCATTCTAAGAACAAACATTGTTTTTTGCTTACATACATTTGTTTGGCATCATAAATGGTTCGCATGTGGAAATTCAATCCAGAAGCTTAAGCTTTCCAAGTTGAGAAGTCCAAAACTTCTGAAAGACAGTCATGTCGAGGTGCACTTTTCCGAGAAAAGCTTCGTTGAGTGAAGACTTCCCCAACTAGTCATGGTAAGAGCTAGCCAATCTGGGGCAATCACCTCGAGATTTAAATCTCTCCAAGAGCGAAGATTAGTCAGTCAAGTGCAAAACTATTCAAATATTTATACTGGGGCAGGCCACCCCAATAGTACGAGAGTTCATTCTTTCCCGAAGACAGACGATCGGAAGCATTTACCCAGAGTTTAGAATACCGTGGTTACTTGTCAAGCAAACTATCTCGTTCAGCACTTCTGACAGATACAAACTCATCCGCGTTGGCAATGGTTACCTCCCCAGCAAGGTTGTTATGCTAGTTCATGCAGTCGTTACAATACCTAAGAGTTTAAAGACGCCAAGTCTTTTGTAAAATCCTCTTGAGGTAAAATACATACGGAAGCGACTGATCCCCAGCACGATACAACTTGAAATCTTTCCTCCTCAGCAGGACGTGTCTCGGTTTTGTCATCCCCAATAGACGTATGGAGGTTATCCCCAGTAAAGTCACCGAGTTTTTTCCTTTGGCTGGGTTCCTTGATCTCAGTTCCTCAACAGATCTAAGGCAATTCCTATTCCCCTAGCAGATTTCAGATAAAATCATTCTCCTCCCCAGCAGATCCATGAGAGTGGATAGTCCCCAATAGTCGAGGTATCCCCTGGCACAGTCCCCAAGTCTAAAGTCCAATTTATTTTTGGCAGAGGTGGTAATTCGGGACAAATGAATTATTCACGCTCTTTCCCAACAGAAATGTTATCCCCACAGGGCTTCTCGATATCGAATTCGCGATCATTGTGTTTCCCCATAGAGTTAGCAGGGACTTATTACTTCCGCGTCAGGAATTTCTTTTACATTCACACCACTTCATTAACAATACTCAAGACATAACATCTCCAGTGTCATGGGGCAACATGCCATGCAATTCAACAAATTTCAAAGTCCAGCCATAGACTGGCCAAAGTCCATCTTCGGGTGGCAAGTTTTAAAAGTCCCCCACAGTGGGCAAAAGTCTCCCACAGTGAGCAAAAGTCCAGCTACGGACTGGCCAAAGTCCATCTTCGGGTGGCAAGTTTCAAAAGTCTCCCACAGTGGGCAAAAGTCTCCCACAGTGAGCAAAAGTCCAGCCACAGACTGGCCAAAGTCCATCTTCGGGTGGCACATTTTAAAAAAGTCCCCCACAGTGGGCAAAAGTCTCCCGCAGTGAGCAGAAGTCCACCCGCAGTGTGGAAAATTATCGTGAAGACCAACCGCAGATTGGCAAAAGTCCGTCCCCAGGGTGGCAAAGTATCTTAAAATTCGATCGAAAATTGTTGAAAGTCCACCCGCAGCGTGGCAAGTCGTTATTCATCCGATAATACATCACTAAGGCATTGTTGCTGCCTATCAAGGTCCACCCGCAGCGTGGCAAGTCAGTAGCCGTTTGACATCACCCAAAAAGCATCCCCCGTTTACTATTCTCTACATCATAATTATATCCAAGCAGAGTTCATTCGGTTAAGTTTATTTCCCTGTTCTTCTGTCACAGAGTGCAAATTTTCTGGTTGTTTCTGGTATTCAATCCCTGTATACTTCAAACGTCTAAAAGCAACTGCTATCATCCATTCAAGTCTACAATGATTGAATAGGGGCAGCTGTAACACCCCAAAATTTGCCCTCTTATTTAGTACCACTAATTGGCTTTATGCCTCACATTCATCTACATCTCTATTAGGCCATAATGTTGCATTTGTTCATTTGCATTGGCTCCTGAGACATGGGATCAAATGGTCTTAGTGAGATTTGAAAGTTTCGTATTCAAAGGGGATTTAGTCGGTTATCATAGCCAAATTAAAGCATGAGGTTGTTCTCTTCAGTCGACATACATCACAAGGAGAATTAGGTTTTTTTTATTCATGTTCAAACTCGTGGGAAATGTCATCAATTGGGGGTCAAGGTATCCGTGTCAAGGTTGTCTTGATTATACATCTGTCCATATTTCAAGAATTATTTCCATCAGGGGATTTACAAGGGTGATTAAGGCAATTGCTAATACTTGTTGGTTATCATGAAGACTCAATATGGATTAGAAAGTTGCATTAAGGGCAGGATCCTAAAAGAATGTGACTTGGGTTTATGGATCCAAGTGAGATTAAAGATGTTCACGTGGATCATTTGAGTTCAAAGTTATCAGGTCAAATAAAGTGCTACACCCAATTTTTAAGCCCATCTCCCTTTTCTAAACTACTTCTTTATTCATTTTCTTGAATTTATATATTGACCCAATATCCATTTTAATCCATTCTCCACACTTTTCTTTCTTGCATACCATGGAACCAATAAAGCTCATTGCTAAATCCCAATTTTAAAAGTCCACATTTTCATTTCTTTTAAAAATTCATTCGTGTCCAAAAGAAAATTCGATAGAAAAGTCCATTCATGGCTCATTCAGTAAACCATTCCGATATAACTCATTACAAAGCCTTGACACAAAAGAAAATACAAATATTATTGTCATTGACTTTTGGTCAATATAATTGACCCTTGACCAATAATCCTTGAATGCCCACAGTAAGGAAAAATTCTCACAGAAATTTCTTTCAATTGATATGTACAACAAAGACAACACAATTATTCATGAGAAAAAATCCTTATACCATGGTACACTAGAAATACAATGGAGAAAATTAGAAAAAATGATGGAAAAAACAATACAGTTGGGAGTTCACAATCTGACACTCAAAAGGAAAATTCGATAAAACTTCAGTTACAATCTGGAAAAAATCAACTCCCGTTTATTCTAAACTTAGTTCCACTTCAACTTATCACCTTTTTCCATCTTCCCAAATTGCCAAATGATCCACGCCACCGTGTTTCTTCATGCCACTCTATTTTTTCGTGCCGCGATGATGTCTCTTGTATTTCCATCCATAACCTCGCCAAGACGTTGCCATTAACAGCCCTGCATCAAACAAAAAGGAGTCAATGTCATACAAGACTGAGCATTCTCATCAATCTCCATTCAAATGCAAAAGAATGATATGCATCATGTGGCTACTGTCAAGATCAAAGCAGGAGACAAAAGACTTTGAAATACAATATAAAGATTCAACAAGAACAAAGAAAATATCGGTGTTCAAGTTCAATAATAATCTGAACAGATCTGCGATGAACTAAATAGTGTCTTATTACATGTGCTACAAGTTCAGGCTGAAACTCGCAACATGTACTCGGGTTCCCAATCATTCACTACAATTTCGTAAAGGGCGTGCAAACATAGAAAGAGAAGAAATTCAGAATAAAAAAACAGATATTATAAAAGGAAGCAGAACTCCAAAAGTGAATTGATCAAAAAAAATCCCTAACCGAATTCAGTTAGAACTCTAACAAACTAATAGAAAAGATAACTGAATTCATAACCATTTGTTTTACCTGAAACTCCCATTGAACTTCATAATCTTCATCTTCTATAAAGAGTCGGATTCTGCAGATTTTCAGGCCCCTGATTTTTTTTAATTCTTCCAACCTCATTCTGCAGTTTATCATTCACTCCACCATTTCCTCCATTCGAATTCCTCATCAATATCTCTACAACTCTCTAACCTTCACCATCATCAACCTCTAATCTCACAAAATCTCCTCCACAATTTCTTCTTTTCAATCACAGAATCCAGACGAATTCATCACTCTCCAACCCTTCACAAGCTTCTTCTTCCATAATCAATCATTCTGATCTTCAATTCTTTAGCACCACCTTCATAAATTTTCAACCAGCAAATCCAAATAATATACAAAGAACCGAACCACGAACTCTCTAAGAACCCTCTCTCGATTCTGTCTTCGCTCGCCTTGATTATCTTCATAAACCCGCATCAAAGTTCAAACCTGCAATGAACAACAGGTTCTGCAGTAATCCGCGAGGCAACAACGACCTACATCAAATTCACAGACTCCTTATCAGCATCATTCAACATCAAGATGTCCAACAATAACTCAGACCCGTAACGTAATTAAGGAGAAGAAGGAAAAGGCAAAAATCGAAAACGTACACAAGAAGAGGCAGAGACGAAATGGAACAAGAATGACGAACACACACATTTGAAGTTCGTCTCCGAAGCCACATCAACGTATATGTCTCGTCTTCTTCAACAAGACGAAAAGATCGATCCGCGTCGGCAAAACTGCAAGGTGCAAAGTTGCTTTTTGTTATGCTTATTAGTGATTCAGGTGTCATAATCTTTGAATTTGTTAACGGCGTCGATTTGGGAATTCGTAGCGGCAACTCCGGTTAGGGTAGACGCGAACGTTTCTGTGAGTTGGTGATTGGTTTGATTTCAGAGTTATGGTAGAATTGAAGGTGAGGTTGTGGAGGAAGGGTTGTTCCTCACTGGTTGCAGTGGCAGTGAAGGGAAGAATAAGAGGGGTTAGGGTTTGTGTAGGCGGAGGCTAGGATTGTGTTTTGAAGAAGAGTTAGGGCTAGAAGAGGATATAGAGGATAGGTTGAAGATGAAAGGAAGCGGTCGGCGGCGGCGCTAGGGTTTACGTGATGAAGAAGAGGAACTTTAAGAGAGGAAGAAGATGAGAGGTCTGAGGGATGAAAATTGTTTTCTTGTTTTTACGATTTGAACGGTTAAGTTATAATTAGCAAAATGGATTAATTTTGTTATGTAGATTAAATATCAATAAAATGAATTAATGACACCGTTTAATTTTTCTTTAGAATCATAAACCTTAATTAAGTCCTCCACCGTCAATTCATGAAGAGATAAGATCCTCTTTGGACGGTGCAATCCGGCGGTGACACTTGTCACCGTCCGGTTGGACCCCTATATGTCAATCACCTGCGGACCATCCCACCATAACTTACCATGCACTCTCCTATAACCTGCATATTTGGGCCCAACGGATTTCTATCCGCACCCCCCATTTAAGCCCAGTTGTCTTTTTAATTCATAAACATTTCCTTCCTCACCCCCCTTTTCTATTTCTTTTCTTTTATATTTCTATTTTGTATAGTTTTCATTTAAATTCACAAAAAATACTAAAATGCATAAGAAAAATCCCCAAAAATTATAATAGGATTTTAATTCAATTTAGAACCATTCCCAATTTTTACTTTCTGAATTTTTACATTTTTTAATTTAAATTCGATTTTTCATTTTAATTGATTTATATTGATTTCCTTAATAAACACATAAATTTGTATATTTTATTTCTGCCACTTCCTATAACATATTTGGTCCATTCTTTTTGCTATGATTAGAGGACAAATTAAAGTACCTAGAATATTTTTGGTGTATTTTTTAGGGCATTTTATCTACTGTTTTGGTAGTGTGATTTGTATAAATTTAGGATTGAATCTTAGATAGATTTAAAGGACTATTTGACATAGTTAGACTTTGAATTTTTAGGAGATTTTTTAAAACACTGATATAATCAGGTTAGAGACCTTAGGGAATTAATTTCATATTTTTTCCATGATTTTGATATTTTTGTCATTTTAATTCATTTCCATCATATTATGCATATCCATGTTCATTTCATTTACTAACTATTTTCTTTTTGTGCAAGGTATTTTCCGAGGATTTGCTTATGGACTTGGATTGTGTTTTATTATGCCTCGATTATATTGTGTACTTTATGATGTAATATCTTAGAACTTGTATGCTTTTATAGTTTCTATAATTAGGATAGAAAAGATAAAATGAATCGCTAGAAAACAAAATATCAAAAAAATGAAATAAAGATACTCGATCCAACGTCGAGTGAATTTTCAAAATAAAGAAAGTTTCATGTGACTTTAGGATTCCTCGATTACCATCGCTCCATTCCATTACAACCAAAAGCAAGCCTTGTATGTTGCACACCATAAGTCGTGCGTCTCAGCACCATGCAACCGACCCACCCGATCCATCGTTTCATCCCATTTACGTTTCATTCACGTTTTCACCCACCATGACTTAGAAGGACCATATTGTTCACCATTAACTTTTTGTACTTGGCTTCTAGTTTAATATCTCTTAGGTAGATTTAATCTCAAACTTCACTAACCATAGGTTATCTTCAAACTCAACTAACTTAGGGTAAGTCTAGTTTCCCTTAGAAGTTTTCCTTTGACAACTTGAGTCTCACTTATCATCTTAAAAATCAAAAAACACTTAATAAAGGAAAATGTGTACAATGCGTCACGAGCCTTAAGCTATACGGGAAATGATTAGTGGAGGTCTCCTTCACTCTTCTAGGATGTTTTACAAACGTTCCATTGGGGGCGATCTAGGAAAGTATTCGCTCCTGTGTCATAGTCTTCAGTGTTGTACATATAATAAAAACAATCTCAAAACACTTCTTCTAAAAAACAACAAACCAAGAAGTCACGTCTTCTCATCCCATCTCATACTCCTTGCGGACGAATGTGACTTGCCTCGACAGTTCAAACAGCGACACGGTAAACACCCTCGAGTCAGAGCCGGTAACACCTGAGCTAGAGCTATGACAATGTCATCCTAAAAATCACAAACAAGTTTCAGCCTTAGTTAGACGAACTACGGCGTCTCTGATCCTCATTTATCCCGATGAGGTACGTAGGCAGTGAGGTAGGGCCCATTCGAGCACAATCATTCTTTTTCCCTACATTTCCCCCTTTCTTTCCATTTTTCAATTCCATTTCTTTTCTCATTTCCATTCCATTCCAGATAGCCATTCTTTCATTCAAGCAACATATTATTCCTCACCCTTTGAAAACAGACTTATAAGCGTGGATCCCGTCGGGTACGGCGGACGGATTGGGGTACTAATACCTTTCCAATTCGTAACCGACTTCCGGACCCAGATCTTTGGTTCGCAAGGCCTCGTCCTTTTCCTTCTTCCTTAGGTTTATGCAACATTACCTTTCCCATTCCTTCGGGATAAAAAATGTCTGACTGGCGACTCTAACTTTTTCCGCGCCACTTTCGCGTTTGTACTAGGATGAAAATCCCGGGAGCGACACCTACCAATCATTATTACAAATATATTAACGCTTTTATCAGACTCACTTAGGCATGTCACTATTATTTTCGACGTGATCACATTCAACCTTACTTCCTTAAATTGTATGGTAAATAACTTCATCATAAATAATTATATCCTTAGAGGAATGTGAAGTCTAATATGCAACATTAGTAACTCTGGGGTGCCACGCCTAAACCTCTGGTTCATATTGGATGTAGCTCCCTCAAATTCTCATCTCAACGGGGCTAGTACTTTGATAGAGGATTCTTTAAACACATGATGAATTAAAGAAACTATCTAAAAGACATCAAACCTAATTTCAACAAATTTATTACATTTGGTGATGATGCTAAAGGAAAATTATTGGAAAAGGGAAGCCATATTATCCAAATAATCCTTGCTTTAGTGATATTTTATTAGTTAGTGGTCTTATTTCTAATCATATTAGCATTAGTCGATTTTGTGATCACAATTTAAGTGTCAAGTTCATTAGTTCTAAATGAAATATCACAGATAGACAAGATACCCAACTGATGAAGTGATTCAGATCTCAGAAAACTACTACACGTGGTCACCTTTTGGTTAGGATAATAATTATATGAATAATTTTGTTATATTTGAAAACAAAAACTTAAATTGTTTAGTGATTTTAAAGCATCAAGCAACTCATCATTCATCTCACTCTATTTTATGGTTAAAATCTCTCCAATGTTTCAAGTTTTTTTATTCAACACTTCATTTTCAACTAATTCATTCCTGAAAGCATAAATTTTTATACTTTGAAAAATGAAAATATATAGAAGAAAGTTAAATGAAAACAAGAAGTATTTGAGATATTTTAACGATAAAACAACATGAGATGAATGGTGAGTTACAAAATACTAGAAAATCATTAATCAATGTAAGGTAAGTTTCATATACAACATAATTTTTCATATGATTATTTCCAAAATTAATTTACTAGGTTATATGTTCAAAGAGGGTCAATGAAACAAACAATAAAAATTAGATATAATAAACTTAAATCGATATAACAAGATGAAAGCTGCACAAAGAATCACATAAAATATAATATCAATATCAATATCCATTTCTACTTAAACACAATAACAACAACTAAAATACAACATATAGATTTAATAAACTCAACTAAAAAACAACTTACATTAAACAAAACAAAAATCAACAATGTCAACAACAATATCAAGAACAACAATGTCAATAAACAACCTCTAGGTTGTAAGGTCTCAACAACAAGAACAACAACATCGACAAAAATAACATTAATAACAAAAACAAAAACAACAAGAAAACTTATAGGGTTTCAGATCTCAACACCAGCAACAACAACAACAACAACAATATTAGTAGTGATGTTTAACGTACCAAATCTCTAAAGAATAAGTAAAAGAGCATGATTTGGATCTCTGAAGAAGAAATGAGAGCACTAAATAGATAACATCTCTATTAGGGCTCTTTTGTTAAGGGCTCTTCGTTAGAGTTTTATTTGTGTTGTTTAGACAACTGAAACTGAATGCTACAAGCTATATATATATATATATATATATATATATATATATATATATATATATATATATATATATATATATATATATATATATATATATCAGAAAAACATATTCACCTCGGTTGGAGAGAAAAACAAGTTGAAATGTGGCGTATTTTTATATTTAAAATAAAATATTCAAGAAGACGCCACTTTTAACGAGATAAAAACATAAATTAAGACTAATGGGATACAGAGCATGTACACTGAATAGGTTTACCCCTTCGTTTTCAAAATAACCAACATAATATATTGTATATTAAAAAAAAATAAAGTGCTTCCAAGAATTAGACCTCGGTTTTTCAATATGTGAGGCGAAATTGTTGTCATTAAATGTATTATTTGTAGTTGTGGATTCAAGCTTTATTCACATTTCTATCGTAGTCTTATCTATTTTGAATTTCTTTTTTACTTTTTCTCTAATGCATAAGTTCAAATGGAACTTCTTGTTGAAAATGTAATTCCTTGTGTCGAATAATGTGTAGCTCTACAAAAATAAGTATGTGTCAAAATAAGCCTTGTATGTATGTGTGTCAAAAGGTCGAAGCAGGTTGCTCGACAGGATTTCGATTAGGCATATTTTAGTAGTATTAGCTAAAATAGATATTTTTTGGACTTTTGTGTTTTGGGCTTTGTCTTAGGGAGCAAGCTAACCTAAAACTATAAATAAAGAAAGTAACCTCTATTTTTGTAACAACTTGAATTCATAGAATTTTCCATTTGCAAAGTGAATAAAGTTTCCATATTTTAGGGGAAAATAGTTACTTTGTAGAAATCACCATCTTCTTCCATATTTTTTTAAACCCTAATTTTATTTCTTCTATAATTTTATTTCTTTTCATTGTAATTGTGTATCGATAATAATATTTTTCATCAAGATTGATAGAAATTCTCCATAGGTTGTGGTGGATTTCTAACATCTGGTATCTAGAGCACTGACTGAGCGATTTGTGGGAAGAAAATCATGATGGCAATGAATCATCCAAATGGGCATTTTTTCGACAAGTCTTCTGATTCTCAAGAACAATAATTATGAGAATTGGTGCAAGCAAATGAAGGTTGTATTATCTAACCAAGATCTTTGGGATCTTGTGATGGAAGGAGTAACACCGATTGCGGAAAATGTGTCAGATCAAGAAAAGGTTGCACACAAAGAATTAAAGAAGAAATATTACAAAGCTCTCTTTATAATTCATCAATATGTTGATGCTGATAATTTTGAAAAGGTTAGTGATGTAGAATCGGCAAAAGAAGCATTGGAAATTCTTGAGAAATCGTTTAGAGGCGCAAAAAAGGTGAGGTCATTAAGATCAATTCTTCACTAGGGTTACAAAACTGGTGAATCAAACCAAGATATATGGAAAAATGATGACATCAAGATAAATTATTGCAAAGATCTTGAGGTCATTGGCTCCAAATTTCGACCACGTGGTAGTAACCATAGAAGAGTTGAAATACTTGTCAACATTGACAAAGGAAAAGCTTCAAGGGAAGCTTGAATATGAAGAACAAAAAATGTCTTAAAGAGTTGTAAGCAAGTCGAATAGTGACATGGCTTTGTAGGCGCAATCAGTAAAATAAAAGAAAGGAAAAGGAAGTTAAAATGGATACAAAGGCAGATGAGGCTACAACAATTTGAGTGGTCAAAATCAGAAAGAAAGAGGCTGGTCGAGTCAGAGAAAGTCCTCAAACCAAAGCAACCAAAGAGGTAGTGCATCAAGAAGAGGAATGAGTTATGGTCGAAACCAAAGCAACCAAAGATGTAGTGCATCAAGATGAGGCTACATTCAATGTTTCAATGGTCAGAAGTATGGTCATTATTCTAGTGATTTTCCTGAAAAGCATAAGAATTAAGAAACTGATGCAAATCTGGAGAAACATGAAGAAGAAGATATGTTGTTGATGGTCACTACAAGAGATGAAGAAAGATTCCAGGACCAACGGTACTTGGACTCAGGATGCTCATCACACATGACTGGTAGGAAAGATTGGTTTGTCAACATAAAGCACTCAATGAAGAACATGGTGAAATTTGCAAATGGAAATACTCTAGCAGCTGAAGATATTAGTGATGTTCTGATTATGAGGAAAGATAGCAAAAGGTCGGTAATTTCCAGTGTGGTATACATACCAGGAATGAATTTTCTCAGTATAGGGAAGTTGGTCGAAAAGAACTACAAGATGTCGACTGAGGACAAGATAATGAGATTTATCGACTCAAATCGAAGATTGACCTTGAAGGCTCCAATGTCTCAGAATAGAACCTTCATGATTGAACTTAATGTGATGGATCATAAGTGCCTTGAAATTGTAGCCAACATAGATGAATGGATATGGCACTACAGACTTGGCCATCTCAAATTTAAAGACATCAGATATTTGAAGAGAAGAAATATGGTTTCAGGATTACCATAAATCGACATCCCAAATGAAGTATATGAAGAATGTGTGCAGGCGAAGCAACACAAGAATAGCTTCGGCAAGGATGCAAGAAGCATGTCGAATACAATTCTTGAAGTCATATACTTTGATGTATATGGTCTTATTCAGGTGTATTAAATTGGAGCTAACTGATACTTTGTCACTTTTATAAATGATTTCAGTCGAAAACTCTATACTTACCTGATCAATAAGAAGAAAAGTGAAATGATCGAGGTATTTGCCAAATTTAAATCTATGGTCGAAAGACAAAGTGGTCGAAAGCCATGGATTCTGAGGACTACTGATGGTGGATATTATTTGTCGAAAGATTTCAATACATTATGTGAGAAAGAAGGGATTGTGCATGAGGTGGTGCCACCCTATACTCCACAATAGAATGGAACTGTAGAAAGGAAGAATATAACCATCATGAATATGGTGAGAAGTATGTTGAAAGGACAACATTTACCCAAAGAATTATAGGGAGAAGTTGTGTTGAATGCAACATACATCTTGAACAGATGTCCAACGAAAAGGCTAGAAGTAATTACGCCAGAAGAATGTTGGTCTGGTGTCAAACCTAGCCTAAGTCATTTAAAGGTGTTTGGATTTATAGCACATAGACATGTGCCAGATCTGTTGAGAAGAAAGTTTGATGATAAGTCGAGTCAAATGATGCTAATATGATATCATTCGACTAGAGGATACAATTTTTTCGACCCAATGAACAAGAAAGTAGTGATCACTGAGAATCTTATGTGAAGAACCAGCAAGTGAAGTCGAAAGAGAAGTTCGACAAGACGAAGTCAGAGGTGAAATAGACCCAAGCATACCTCAAAGAATAAGACACATGCTTGAAAGGTTACAAGAATGTATGATTACATCAGATGATGTGGTCGATGATGAAGGTGAGCTGGTACACTATGCTTTCTACGCAAATGTCAAACCAATCAATGCAACTGAAGCATTGAGGGATTCAAAGTGGGTGAAAGCAATGAATGAGGAACTAGAGTCCATCGAAGTCAACAACACTTAGTCACTTGTCGAATTGCCTCAAGATAAGAAGGAAATTGATGTGAATGGGTGTACAAGGTGAAATTGAACCACAAAGGAGAAGTAACTCGACACAAAGCGAGACTTGTGGCAAAAGGATTTCTTCAGAAAGAAGGAATCGACTTCGAAGAATTTTTTTACACCTATTGATAGGACTGAAACAATTAGGTTAGTTGTTGGTCTAACAAACATGAACAATTATCACATATGTTAGATGGATGTGAAATATGCATTCCTGAATGGTCCCATAGACGAATAAGTTTATGTCGCACAATCAGTTGGGTTTGTGAAACAAGGGGAAGAAAGTAAAGTATACAGGCTGCATAAATCTCTATATAGACTTAAGCAAGCTCCAAGAGCTTATAATAAGAAGATAGATAGTTTTCTAAGGGAGAAGGAATTTATGAAGTGCACAACTAAGCATGAAGTATATGTAAGAAAAAGTTAGAGTGAATTGCTAATATTACGTCTCTATGTTGATGACTTATTGATAACATGTAGCTGCAAGAAAGAGATTGAAGACTTCAAAGCCAATCTTAGCAAGGAATTTGAAATGTCTGGTCTGGGTGACATTTCATATTTCCTTGGCATTGAATTCTACAAGAGTAGTAGAAGTTTGATGATGCATCAAAGAAGATATGCACGTGTAATTCTCAAGAGATTTGAGATGAAGGAATGCAACTCAACTTCGACACCTATTGTACAAAGACTGCAACTATCAAAAGATTCAGATTAAGATGATGTCGACCCAACCCAATATATAAGACTTATTAGGTCACTAAAATACCTTTGTCACACAAGTTCTGACTTAACATACAATGTAGGTATGGTAAGTAGATTCATGCAGAAACCAAAGGTATCACACCTAATAGTGACAAAGAGGATATTAAGTATATGAAAGGAACTATCACCTATGGTATTTTGTTTCCTGTGGATGATGAAGGAAAATAATGCAAGTTAGTAGGATATACTGACTCATGTTGGTGTAGTGATGTTGAGGATATAAAATCAACACCTGGCTATTGGCTTATGTTAGTGGTGCACCATTTTCTTGGAGTTCGAGAAAGGATCCAGTAATGGCATTGTCGTCATGTGAAGCGGAGTACATAGCTACTTCTCTCTGTGCATGTTAAGCAAAGTGGATGGTGAACTCGGTCGAAGAAATAACGACAAAAAATCATGGAGCAATTACCATGAAGATCGACAACATGTCAGTTATCAATCTGCCAAAGAATCTGATAGCACATGGATGAAGCAAACACATCAAAATGAGGTTCCATTATCTTCGTGAGCAGGTAATAGAAAGGAAGATGAACTTGGAACACTGTAGAATTGAGAATCGGATTGTAGATATCATGAAGAAGGGAGTGCAAGTCGAAGTGTTCAGAAGAATAAGAGCTATGGTGAATGTAGATAACTTAGACACGATGAATTAGGTGGTGTGTTGAGAATGTAATTCTTTGTGTCGAAGCAAGTGTAGCTTGACAAAAACAAGGATGTGTCGAAATTAGCCTAGTGTGTGTGTGTGTGTGTCGAAATATTGAAGCAGGTTGCTCGACAGGATTTTGATTTTGGCCTAATTTAGTAGTATTAGCTAAAATGGATATTTTTTGGATTTTGTATTTTGCGCTTTGGCTTAGGGAGAAAGCTAACCTAAAACTATAAATAGAGGGAGTAACCCCTATTCTTGTAACAACTTGAATTCACAGAATTTTGCAGTTGCAAAGTATATAAAGTTTCCACAGTTTGTGGACTGAGAATTACTTTGCAGAAATCATCATCTTCTTCCATATTTTGTCAACCACTAATTTTATTTCTTCAACAATTTTCTTTCTTTTCATTGTTCTTATGTATCAATAATAATCTTGTTCATCAAGATTGATAGGAATTCTCCATAGATTGTGATGGATTTCAAACACTTCTCGTGTTATCTACCATCTCGGTCTTCTCTTCTTGTGTCATTCTCGCAGACATCAAAGACTCACTCTTCATTGCTTCTTCAAACTTTTTTTGAATCAAAATTAATTGAATATTGACTTTCCACAATCCAAAATTTGGTTCTCCAAAAAAATATTGATATTTCATAAAAAAACTCAACAAACACAAAAAAAAAAACCTGTAATGTGTTGATCTAGATATGATATAAAGGATTCATGGTGTTTTGAATGCAAATGATGATCAAGAACGACTCAAGGATGTTCAATAAACATGTTTCCACCTTCAAAACTCTTTGGAATGGCCTCTAGCAAGGAATCCGAATCAAGCTTTTTTGTGTGAATTTTGAAGTTTGCAATGTGTTCTTGAGGCTTCCAATTCGTGTCCTCTTGTGTGCTTTATGTTGTTTTTATATCATGTGATGAAATTAGGTCAAGAAACTAGTCCATCCTTTGGACTTTTTGTTCCATAGAGATTGAAAAAGATATGACTTTAAAAACATTGAAAACTTGGATATCTCATTGCTATTTTTGAATGATCTGATTTTGTATGATTTCAATCACCTCTAAATGAACATTAAGACCTTCTAGAACCAAAATCAAATCAAATATCCATCCTTTTATTTTTTTTTTAATTTAAAATGATTTTTAATATAAAAAATCATAATAAATAAAATAAAATGAATAAAAATATGAATAAATAAATTTTAATTCGTGCATGATGTCATGGAAGTGTTTGGATCATAAAAAAACAAGCCCATTTGGTGAATTATGGTTTTAAGACCCCATTTGCTTCATATACCTCTCAAAAATTTCCCAACTTTGCAAGAGCACAAATCCTTCAATTTTAATGCTATGAAGGTGTTCTTGGACATTTTAGAAAGCTTAGAGAGTCCTCTAACCAACCTCTTTGGTCTCATGTCCATATCATTTACCATTCTCAAGTTATGCTATTTGGAAGATGTTGACTTTTTGTTGACTTTTAAAAGGACCTATAATGTCTTAGCTCATACCTTCCAAATGAAGAATTTTTGGGTTTGGCTTGTGAGGCACAAAGTTGTAGAGAATTAAATTTCCTTCAAAATGAGTTGTGGATGGAAAAATTTTGATGAAGCATGTGAAAGTTATGGTTGGTCAAAGTTTAGTTGACTTTTCCTGTGAAAACCCTAATTTAGAAACTCCTGATTCTTGATGATCTGAAATCTCCTTGATGAATCATGATCAACCTTTGATAAAATGATGAATTTTACCTCATATACTTTATGTTGGCAAAAAATCATGAAGTTTGACTTTGGTTTGACCACAGTTGACCTCAGTTTGACTTTTTGACTGCCTTGACTGATTTTAACCTATCTGATCATCTGACTGAACAAATCTTTTGGGAAAGTCTTGAAACTTGACATGGGGATTCTTTAACACATATAGGATGCTATGAAGCTCACTTGAAGTCTTGGAAGTCCATTTATCCTGATGAAAGTCAAAACCCTAGTTTAAGATGCACTGCTTAGGAGGATGCATTGTCTGAGGGAATTGTCAAACTTTCTGACTAATTGTGAACCTTGTGAACCTCATGAGATGTCTTGTGATCTTTGTGAACCTTGTGAACCTCTTAGTACACAATGTCTTATCTTGGGGAGGGCAAATTTTGGGGTGCAACACATAGCTACTTCTCTCTGTGCATGTCAAGCAAAGTGGATGGTGAACTAGGTCGAAGAAATAACGACGAAAAATCATGGAGTAATTACGATGAAGATCGACAACATGTCAGTTATGAATCTGCCAAAGAATCCGATAGCACATGGACGAAGCAAACACATCAAAATGAGGTTCCATTATCTTCATGAGCAGGTAGTAGAAAGGAAGATGAACTTGGAACACTGTAGAATTGAGAATCGGATTGTAGATATCATGACGAAGGGAGTGCAAGTCGAAGTGTTCAGAAAAATAAGAGCTATGGTGAATGTAGATAACTTAGACACGATAAATTAGGTGGTGTGTTGAGAATGTAATTCTTTGTGTCGAAGCAAGTGTAGCTTGACAAAAACAAGGATGTGTCGAAATTAGCCTAGTGTGTGTGTGTGTGTGTGAGTGTGTGTGTCGAAATATTGAAGCAGGTTGCTCGACAGGATTTCGATTTTGGCCTAATTTAGTAGTATTAGCTAAAATGGATATTTTTTGGATTTTGTGTTTTGCGCTTTGGCTTAGGGAGAAAGCTAACCTAAAACTATAAATAGAGGGAGTAACCCCTATTCTTTTAACAACTTGAATTCACAGAATTTTGCAGTTGCAAAGTAAATAAAGTTTCCACAGTTTGTGGACTAAGAATTACTTTGCATAAATCATCATCTTCTTCCATATTTTGTCAACCCCTAATTTTATTTCTTCAACAATTTTCTTTCTTTTCATTTATATTATGTATCAATAATAATCTTGTTCATCAAGATTGATAGGAATTCTCCATAGGTTGTGATGGATTTCAAACACTTCTCGTGTTATCTACCATCTCGGTCTTCTCTTCTTGTGTCATTCTCGCAGACATCAAAGACTCACTCTTCATTGCTTCTTCAAACTTTTTTTGAATCAAAATTAATTGAATATTGACTTTCCACAATCCAAAATTTGGTTCTCCAAAAAAATATTGATATTTCATAAAAAAAACTCAACAAACACAAAAAAAAAAAAAAAAAAAACTGTAATGTGTTGAAAAAAGAACAATAACAACCAACTAAAGAGTCTCAAGAAATGGCGCCAGTATATGGTGAGAGACTTCAATTAGTCTCTCACCGTGAGCAATGCCTTTATTTTTATTATATTTTTTCAATTTTTAACAATTAGTGATGGTTTTTATCTGTCAAAATGTTAGTGTTTATTTTAATGATGTTTTTTTTCTGTCACTATAAATTTACTAATTCATTTTTACTATTCATTCAGTGACATTTTTTTCTGTCGCAAAATGAATAATAAACTTTTAGTGACGGTAAAAATCATCGCTAAAATGAATAGTAACATTTAGTAATTGATAAAAACCGTCACTAATGGTTGAAAATTGGAAAAAAGAGAAAATAAAAGCATTTCCTCCCACCCTATCCAACGCCTCAAGAAATAATCAATCTATCAATTAAAGTCTCAAATAGTAATCAATTTACCAACTAAGTATGTGTAAATAAAAAACTAACAAGAATAAGATAAAAGTAAAGAGTCAAGTGACATCAATTGTTTATCCCATTTGATCACCATTGATCTACTCTAACAACAAGAGTGGCTTTCAAATCCAGAACTATTTAGAAGTCTTAAAAAAAAATGACAAATGAATTTAAGTATTATGTCACTTCCCTGTTGGGTGAAATTTGTAAGACACCTGCCCCACAATGAGGTAGTTATATAATATAGTAAGGATATGATATATTTTGCTTTTTTTTAAAAGTATTATTATAATTTGGTAGCAAGTTGCTTTTTGCTTAAATTAAACGAGTTACTATATGAATTCACTTCACGTTTAACACTTATCCAAAAGTTTGTACTAATGGATTATTCATAGAACATGATACTTTTGTGTATAATATATTGTGGTCGCCTACTATCCTAGCCAAACTGTATTATTACAACTTTCTGAAAGTGGTTAGATCACAAAAGGTTTGATTAATTGGTTGAACAAGTCTTGGTTCCTAATTAAAGTGGGCTTTTCTTAATGACAAAAAGTGATCAAATTGAAAAAATGCTTATGCTACGTTTGATATGCAATCCAATGATATACTATTTGTCTACAGATGTAAGTTTCTATGTGGAAAGTGTTTAAAATTTCATTGTTTGCTTTTTCTTTTTATTGATGTGTTTAACTTTTTGGCTTTCAAAGGCTTTGTTGATATATTGGAAATGGATGGAGTGGCATAGAGTGATTATAAATCTTTGCACCTGCCTTTAAAAAAACTAACAGTTTTATCTCTCTACACGAATTTAATAGTCCTAACATGAATTTAACACTATAAATAAGACCGTTATCCATTGTTTTAGGATCAAGCTTACTTTAAGACATAAATTTACTCTGTTAAAGCATATAGACTTCACATTGAATTATTTGTAATTTTATTCTCCGCACTTTTATTGTTGTTGATTTCTATTTTATGTTACTGTTGTTGCTACTTTCCACATAATTATTTCAAGTTCAATCTTATACCAGTTCAGCAATCTCTCTTCTGAGCATTTTTTTTTTGGGCAAGTATTCATATTTTTGTTGCTTTTTCTAGGGTTTTTTTAATTGATGAATTTTATTATGTCTTCGTTAATGACATGTTTATTTACTTACTGCATTAAGTCTGAGTAGACTATTATAGGGTTTAAAATAGGGATGGCAAAACGAGTCGTCCGCTCCGTCCCATCCCGTCTTGTCTAATGCCCGCCAAAAAAGAGCGGGGCGGGTATGCCCGTCAAGTTAAAATGGATATAAAAGTCTAGTCCGTCTTTTATATATATATATATATATATATATATATATATATATATATATATATATATATATATATATATATATATATATTATTTTTTTAAATAAATTAGATGGTTTTTTTTTTTTTACATTTCAATAAAAAAACATTAAATCAACATTTAGAAAGCTTAAATTGGTTATTTGGAAGGTGAAACTAAATTGATTTATGATTTGAAACAAGTTATCTAATCAATTTTAGTATTGGTTTTTTGGAAGATACCTTAAAAAGTGTTTATTTTATAGGTGCGGCGGACTTTGGCAGACGGCGGATTTTGGCGGGGCGGACTTTGGCGGGGTGGCGGTCTTTAGCGGGGCGGACTTTGGCGGGTGGCGGGCTCAAAATCCCAACCCAACCCGCCAGTTTTTGGCGGGTGTGCGGGTCAGCCCAGCGGGCCACGATCCGTTTTGTCACCCCTAATTTAAAATGCGAGGTCTATTTTACCTGTAAAGTTCACACAAAATACTTAAATAGATTAATTATGATAAGAAGAATTATATTTTGCAATTTTTGTGTAAACGATAGAAAATGTTTGTTACGAAAGTAGGAACACTGATATACTATTTATGCACCTATGAGGCGGTATCAGATTTAGAAATTCAAACGATCAGTTCTTATGGCTTGTTAAAGCAGAGTCATAATTAATCGAGAAAATACTTCAAATTTCCGTTTGAAAAAATAGTTTTGAAAAGTAAGAACTTACTATGAAAGTAGAAGTTGTAGATATTGGTTACGTAGCGAAAATACATAATTAGTATCTAATAACTCTATTCAAACCCCTTTAATTTTTAGGTGGCGAAAGCATCTTCAAATCAACGGAGAAATCTATATAATCTATTAAATCTGAAGTGACTGACTATATTACGACACATCATATTTCACATACTTTAACACATCACTGTTATTCTTATGTGTCAGCCTTTTAAAATTTATCTTTGTTTCTCAAAATGTCAAAGCACATATTTTGTTTTTGTTGAGGTCATAAGTTCTAACCTTGCCAAAAAAAAACATGACACCTCCCAAAATTTATCTTAGATTTTCAAAATTCAAACTTTGACAAAAACAAAATTATATTAACCTAACAAATATTTTGTGATTTTGAATTATATTATTTGGTTAAACCTTATATAATATTATAAATTTTTTTTTCTTGAAATGACTTTTGAGTTATAAGAAATTAGAGAAAAAAATGTTGATATCTTTTTTTCAATATAATGTCTCACCCATTTTGAATAAAATAATATATCAACCCAACAATTACCCTACCTAAATATATATTTGCTCAAATTTGGGAAAAATAAAAGAAACATGTGAATCCAAACATCAGTAAATATTTGTTGTTTTCTTGAAATCATAGTAAAGGTAAAATTTAGGAGGTGCCACATAAGATAATAGTCATGTGTACATCAAATATGATGTTCTTTTGTTGAGATCATGAGTTCGAATCTTGCCAAAAGCGAAAAGATGATGCCTCCCAAAATTTATCTTAGATTTTCAAAATTTCAAAGCACACGTTATTCTTTTATTGAGGTCATGAGTTCGAGCCTTGCCAAAAACAAAATTATATTAACCTAACAACTATTTTGTAATTTTCAAATATATTATTTTCTTAAATCTTCGATAACATTTTTTTTCTTGAAATGACTTTTGAATTATAGAAAAATTAGAGAAATTTTTTATATCTTTTTTCAATATAATATCTCACCCATTTTAAATAAAATAATCTAACAACGCAATAATTATTCTAACTAAATATATATTTGCTCAAATTTAAAAAATAAAATAGACGTGTGAATCCAAACACCATTAAATATTTTTAATTTTCTTGAAATCATAGCAAAGGTAAAATTGAAACATATATATTTAATGTCAAAATTAGGTATTACACAAATTTCAAAGGATTGTCAATATTTGATAATATTAAAATATGATTATATATGTGTCGCTCCCGGGATTTTCATCCTAGTACAAATGTGAAAGTGGCACGGAAAAAGAAGAAGAGTCCTCAGTCAAACATTTTTATCCCAAGGAAAGGGAAAGGTAATGTTGCACAAACCTGGGGGAAAGGAAAGAACGAGGTCTTGCGAACCAGAGAGAACGAGTAAGGGAGTCAGTTACATGAAGGGAATGTATTATCACCCATTCACGTCTATCATACTCAACGGGATCCACGCTTGCTTGTACTGTTCAAAGGGTGCTGGAATTTGCTTCATCTACTGCTAAACTGGAACTGGAGAGAGAAAGGGAGCAGAAAGAGAACAAGAACAATATAGAGAAAAGAAAGAATTGTGCTCGAATGGGCCAGGAATTAGGAGGGACTTGGAAATTTTCGCACCCAAATATAGCGTCGGTCATAACCGACGCTAACATTTAAAAAAATGATTTTCTATATCAATAAAAAAAGGAGGCAAACGAAATTTGTGGGGGAACAGAAAATTTTCGCACCAACATTAGCGTCCGCCTAGGCCGACGCTACAAAGAAATTAGTACTCTATTTAACTTTTAAATAAAAATTAAATGAATTACTTACAACAGAATAAATAAATTCAGTATTAGCGTCGGTTTGGCCGACGCTATATTTAGAAAACAAATAAAAATCGGTTTTTATTGTTAGCGTCAGTTTAAAAAGACACAAATGTGACACTATTAGCGTCGATGTCGTGGCCGACGCTAATTTATTGATGCTAAAATGTGTTTTTCTTGTAGTGGCCATACCCTACTGTCTACGTATCTCATCGAGGGAGGAAATCTGTTTGTTTGTGTTTTTTATGATTGAACTGCTTATGCATATGCTCATGTGTTGCAGACTCGTCTGGAACGAGTGTGTTACCGTATTGCAAAAGACAAGTTGAAACGAGTTCTTTTGTTTTAAAGTGAAGGAGATAAGAAGATAATTCTCGTAGGAAAGAAGCTTATTGTTGGTTTGGAGCTTGTTAGAAGCTTTTTATTTGAGTGCTTTGTGTAAGAGATTGTACTGAAGTCTCTTACAATGGAGTGTGTACTTCACACATCACCCCGAGATAGAATGACAATGAAGCACACTAAGTATGAGGGAGATTCTCAAACTTATTTCCAAGGCTCAAGACTTAAGAACAACCACTTACTTCCTTTATTAAGTATTTTGGTTGTTTTAATGAAGAAGTGCTTTTGATTTTATTTGCGATACAACTTCATGCTAAGACTTGTTCAACATGCTAGATGACTTACAACTCACCATGAGATGGGATGAATGCAAGAACCCCATGGCATAAGACTTTTGGCACATGAAGAGGCATCAACCTTTATTATCTATTTTTGAGTTGTTTTGAAATGAGAGAAAAGAAAAAATCTAATGGAGACTAAGATCAATCCTATGTTATCATGGATGGAGATCCTAATGGTTAAAGATGAGATAAGAACTCAAAGGGATGAAGCGAAATGCAATGTCAAGGAAGCATAAAATGTTTGTCGCAATCACACCAATTGAAAGTTGAAGAAAGGGAGGGAAGAAGGTAGAATGTGAATGCACATCCACATTATTCATACTTACCATTAGTCCCTGAAAAGGTTAGTAAAATCAATGATTTATAAAATAAAAAATGATAAAAAAAAAGACAATTAAGCATCAAGCACCTCCTAAAATGAGTAGGGTTCAAACTAGACTCAAACCTAAAGCTAAGGGTACCTAAAGGTTAGATAAATTCTCAAGTCAACAACTATTACAACGCTTCATCACACACTCAATTATCACATGTGAATGACATACCAAACAGCTTATTACAGCTACTTAACAGCATGTCATCAGGTGTTAAAAGTGAAAAAAACAGGGCATGACAACATACATTTAACCACTATTGTTCAGAAATGCACCACTGAAATGCTTGGCAGAATTAAATCCTTTAACATGTAAATGCATGTATTGCAACACATGGATATGCACCAAATAACAACATCATAGAATGCAACATGATTAATATGAACATGGACATGTGTAGACGTAAACATTTCAAACACTTTGCATCAAAAGATCTTTGCAAACAAAAGGATAATGCACATTTTCAAAAGTGAATGTTTAATGCAAACAAGAAACCAAAAAGTGTGAACATGCATCACAATGCATTCTAACTAATGTAAATATTAACATTAAAATGAAAACATAAGGCAATCATGCATCAAGAATGTGTGCAAACATACATGGATTATGCACCTTTATCAAGCAATATACAACATTTTCAATTATGCCCATGAGTGTCCAAAACACGCATTGAACATGAACGCAACACAAAATAAAACTTCGATCAATTATTATCATACCAACAATGATATCCAAACATGGGAACGACATTCACAACACACCAAGAGCACAAATACACAATTATACAAACAATCGAAAGTAAGCAACATACGTGTCAAAATATGTCGAAGATACATGAACTTGCACCAAAACAACTCCTAAAAATTCCCTAAATTTATATTTTCTAAAGATCCATGGTGATTAGAGGGGGAGTGGATAACAAAAATGCAAGAAAATGCAATAATTTTTCATTTTGGTTCAGTGGTAACCGGTTACCAACCTGGGGGTAACTGGTTATTTAGTTCAAAAAACAACTTTTTATGCAGAAATACACTGACTAGTCGCTTACCGTCCTGGGAGAAACCGGTTACTCTGGGACCAGAATCAAAAATTCTGCTTTTTCAAGGAAAATTCAGCAGCAGTTTATTCAAATAAATTCCTAATGCAATGCCTATCATATGAACATGAAATTTACACCTAAATGCACCAATACAACACTAATCAGAACCACACACACATCAAGATCCTAAAACCTAAAGATCCAATTAATTAATGCATCAAAAATCAACAAAACGCGGTGAACACATGTGTCGAGAGAATGCGAAATAACTTAAAACATAAGTGATTATGAGTTTTACCAACCTACAAAACTGAAGTTTGCTTTGGTAATTGTTGCAAAGAGATATCAACACACAATTGACAAGAAATCCTTAGAATCGAAGCTCTTCCGCAAGAATACGCAAAATAATTGCGATTTGACGAAAACCTTGATGAACTATTCCAGTAATCACTTCCAAGTTATGAATTCAACACCAAAACAGTAGCAAATCCTTCAATAATCCATGAAATCAATGCAACGATGGAGGTTTAACTTCAAATTCTTCAAGTTTCAATTAAAACTTGAAGAATTTTGGAAGATGAAGCTTTGTGTGAGGTTTTGGAGAATGAGGGAAAAGTGAGAAAGAAATGAGAGTGATGAGAGAAAAATGTGAGAAATAAATTGTTGATGTGAAGTTTGGGACCAAAATGCTTATATAACTCTTAGGTTTGGAATGTGTTTTGGGTTAGGAGTGAGGTTAAGATACTAGCTTAGGAGTGAGGTTTGGAAATATGGTTAGGAGTTGGTTAAGAAAACTTCTTGAACCTTCCCTTGGAAAGTGGTGGATTGTTCTAGAATATTCCCTTGGGAAAACTAGAATGAAGTACAAAGTTGAAATGAAAAATGTAGAAAATCCCTCCATGTAAAAAAATAAATTTTTTTGCGAAATTGCACGTGGTAACCGGTTACTTCCAGAGCGGTAACCAATTACTTAGTACAAAATGTGAATTTTCCTTCTTTTCTTTGTTTTGGTGGGAAATCTTGTATATCCGGCTTCGATCATTTGTTCTAAGCTTATTTGCCTTCTGAGACCTGATAATTGAAATTATCACTTGAAAAACACCTAATCACATGCCTTGTGCGTCAATCGATGATGTATGCCTTTATTTTTATTATGATTTATGATTTGAAGGCAATGCAATGTATGAAAGCGTATGTTGTGGGGATGAAGCATATGCTACTTAAAACTGATAATAAATAAGAGGAAAATTTTTGGGATGTTACAATATTCAACACTTTTTAATCATATTTATATACTTTACTATTGTATTCTTCATTTTACGACAAACAAATAAATTAAAGGCATGAAATAACATTTTGGTTTTTCACATACGAGTGTGTCAAAAAGAATAAGAATCAAAATATAAAAAAATGACCACAAGTAATATTTAGGCAAAATAATTTTTTTAGTCTTTTAACTATACCTTTGGATTCTGTTTGGTTCCTTAATTTTTTTTCGTGTCAGATTGGTCTCTTAACTCTTAGAACGTATCATGTTAGTCCTTTTCGACTAATTAGCGACGGAAAAATTCAAAATTCGGCCACTAAATTCGTCACTAATTAGACAAAAAAAGACTAACCTGACACATTTTAAGAGTCAATAGATCAATCTGACACAAAAGAAATTAAGGGACCAAATTGAACCCATAGATATAATTAAGGGACCAAAAATTATATTTTCCATAATATTTATTAGAGTTATTAAAATTTACAAAAAAATCATTCTCGATATCAATATCAATTTACAAACATATAATTTTTCTTTCAAGCTAAATATTCATTTTTATTGTTGATTAATTCATATTTTTGTCTATATTATAATTCACAATAACTTATTATAATATAACTTTTTAACTATATTTTTTACACACACAAAAAGTTGGATTTATATCTATATCTATATGTATATCTATATCTTTCTATATAATATATTAAATATAAAACAACAGATTATATCACAATACATCATATGCTACATATTTTATATTTTGTCACCATTATTCTTATGTGGCACTACCCAAAATTTATTTTTATTTTTTAAAAGGTCATAGCACATATTATTCTTTTATTGTGTTCATGAGCTCAAACCTTCGCAAAAACAAAAATATATTAACATAACAACTATTTTATAATTTTGAAATATATTATTTTCTTAAAACTTATATAACATTATTTATTTTTCTTGAAATATTTTTATAATTATAAAAAATCAAAAAATAATTGATATATATTTTCAATATAATGTTTCACCAATTTTTTTAATTCATGTTTAACTGTTTTAAAATTGTAGTAAAAGAAAATCTTATTACAATACTTAAAATATAACGATCGTACAGTGTTTTTAAATTTACTTATAACTTTCAAATAAATAAACATACAAATGTTTCAAATTCTTCCTAAAATTTAATTTTTTAATAGTATATATAATTACATATTACAAAATTAAATTCAAAATATAAAATTATACATACATTTTTAAACTACAATCTATATTTCATTGCATAAAAATTTCTACAATTTATTAATAAATGACAATTAATATTATAGAAAAATATATTATCTTTTCTACTATTATAATATATAATATTAAAATTAAAATTTATTTCACTAAAAAATTGTCATCTAACTTGCCACATAAATACTTGTCACATAAATTAAAATCTGATAGAAACTCTTTAAAATATAAAAATCTAAAACTTATATTTTTCATTTCACTATAATATGACTTTCCATTCACAAAATCTAAAAAATCACATTTCTATATTCCACTAAAATTGTAAATAAAATATTTTTATTGAAAGAATAATTCATATTTAACCGCAATATTTTAAAAAACCACATTTCTATATTCCGCTAAAATAATCATGCAATATTTTAAAGTTTACTTATAACTTTCATAAGCATACAAATGCTTCATATTCTTTCTAAAATATCAATTTTTTGTTATTGCTTACATTTACATGTTACAGAATTAATTTCAAAGTATAAAATTAAATAATCATTTTCAGCTACAATATATAATCCATTACATATAAATTTTCTGCAATATATTAATATAATTAATTGAAATTATTGAAAAAATTCAAATGCATTAAATCACTTGTATATATGTTAAAAATAAATGACATAGTCAAATACACACAAAAATAATATTATTGTACTTAGTTTAAAAATCATGCATATCAATGTCTCTTCTATAACAACTAAAATATTTTAAAATATGACACTTTCATTTCAAATTTTAATGTTGACCATAATGATTATTTATATGATGTTTGAATTGTTAGAATTTAGAATGTCTTCGATCCACAAAATGATGAAGAAACATATTTAGAGAGTACAATAAAACTACAAAATTTTATAAACTTATTTTATATTTTTCAGTTTTAGTTATAATATTTTATTTTGTATTTATTTAATTCTTTTCATCCAGTTGTCTTTTATTTTGGATACAATTATCGCGAGGCTGCTGCAGTTGATGCTGTTCCGGAAGACATCGAAATTGCAGATTTTATTGTTTCGAATCAGACGAGAACATAGTCGTTGTTTGTTGGTCAGTCAGTCGACTATTATGGTCCTGATTTTGTTGATAGGTCGGTTTAGTTTTTGCAGAATGCAGAGGTAGGTTTCGGAATTGCAGGGTTTGGAGGTTGTTTCTGCTCTTGCAGATATTGGACCTGCTGTGTTGGAGAATCCTGCTTCTGGCACTGCTATGTTGGATGGCGGAGATATAGCGGAATCAATGGCTCCGTTTGTTGTTTTTGGTGATAGACCGATTCAATTTTTGCAGAATATAGCGGAGGTTTCGGATTTGCAGGGTTGGGAGGTTGTTTCTGTTTCTGCATGTGTCGATTCCTTGGATTTTCCTACTAATGTTTTGTTTGAAGATTCTGAATCTGGACCTATATTGGATGATTATGATACTGGACCTGCTGTGTTGGAGAATCCTGGTTCTGGTATTGCTGTGTTGGATAGCAGAGACGTTTTTTCTGTTCGCGGTAACTCTGTTTTTGCAGGAACGGAGAGTTTTATTGCTTATACTCAGAGGAACGAACCGCTCGCTCACGGGTTCTGCAGTCCCTCACAATGTTTCGCAGGATGATTTTCAGTCTATTTTAGAGCAGCATGATGCAAATTTTTCAGCCGTCAGCACAAGGGTCAACGAGTGGAACTTTGGACGAATTCAATCGCATGAAGATCTTCTTGTTGGATTTTCGGCCACAGGCCGGGAAGAAGGATGAGGTGCGTTGGAATGGTGGCCTATTAGGTGCTTTTAATGTTAGTTCTTATTATCAGCTGGCTTTCTCCCATTTTATTCCCTTTGGTCCCTCCAACCGTTACAATCGGGCTTTTGCGTTAATGTGGAAATCTGTGGTCCCTATTAAAGTTAAGGCATTCGGGTGGTGTAGTTTTTTGAATTCTTTACCAAGTACGAATGCTCTCTTGCATAGAGGGGTGTTTTCGGTGGAGAGCGATATATTATATCCGTTTTGTGCATCTTCCATCGAGACTAATAAACATCTTTTGTTAGATTGTGCGGTAGCTAATCTCATTTGGAAGGAGATTGCTTGTTGAGTGGGTTTCAGGGCTGATTTTAATTTAGATCTTTTAGGTGGATTTTTGGATTGGTATGCTTTTTGTAAATCTGGAAAAGTCGCAAAAGGTAGAGAAGGGAGTGTGTGGTTAGCGGTTTTTTGGAATATTTTGTTGATGAGGAATGAAATTATTTTTTGCAACGCTAGTTGGAATGTTTTAGACATTATGTGCAATATCAAGTTGTCGATTTGGAGGTGGTCTTCGATGGGGGAAATTACTCATCCCAATTGCAATTTATACGAGTTCGACAAGGACCCTTTGTTTTTCTTGTCTTAGCACAATTGGTTTGTAATATTCTCTTAATATTCTCTTTTATTTTGGCAAGCATTTGTCTTGGCCTTTTGTTTGTATTCAGGTGGAGTACCCTCAATACTCTTTTTCTTTAATATATCACTTATTTACAATATATATATATATATATATATATATATATATATATATATATATATATATATATATATATATATATATATATATATATATATATATATATATATATATATATATATATATATATACTAAAAAAACAAAACTCTATCAATATTTCAAAAAAAGAATTTTACACTACGAAAAAAGTTGTGAAATTGAAAATCTTTTATACTAAAACCAAAAAAGATGCATGTGCATTTGCGGTCACATCATTCATGTGGAAGGAAAAGATTGTCAGGTATAATATTTTATTGGCAAAATAGCATTTTTAGTCCTTTAAGTTATTTTATGTTACCACTTAGGTCCTTAAAGTTTTTTTTGTAACAATTAGGTCCTTTAAGTTTTAAAATGTCTGCAAAGTCGATCGTTTTTTCAAATTTCGTTAGAAAAAATCTATGTGGCCTTGACGGTGCTGACTTGGAAGTTAGTGATTATTTATGTGGCTTTTTGGTTAAAATTAATTAGGTTAATCTCAAAAGGTTGGAAATAGTTAACCCTAACGTTATATTCTTTCACAGATAAACAGTTCATTACGTTATCTTGTCCCCCATTGAATTTGTGAACCCTAACGTTCTATTGAAGTCTGCAGAGCACAAGTATTTGGAGTTTGAATCAGGTTTGTTCTCCTCATCACCATTGTTGTTTATGATTTTGAAGTTATTTTTTCTGTAAATAGATAGGTTTGATCTCCATTGTTCTTATGCTACAGTTGGTTCAAACAGGGAAAACATGGTTATGGATGAGTTTTATGTTGACTTTCATCATGGAGGGTATTTCTTAGGTGATAAGTATATTGGGGTGAGGTCTCAAACTGGAAATGTAATGGTGATAGGTGGAGTTACTTTGAAATATTGGGGGTTGTGAAAGAGATGAAGTATTAGGGAGTGTAGGAGATGTTATATGACTTTGCTGGAACCTTGAAGGCATTGGAAGATGATTTTGGGGCAATAGAAGCTTTGAATTGGTCAAAGATAATTGGAAAGGTTGACATTTTTATAGTCCACCCGGTTGAAGAACCCGATGAGATAGTGAATTTACCGTCATCCCAACCGAATTGTGAGGGCCATGTGTATGAAGAGAATGTTGATGTTGGTGGGGACCACGTGGATGAAGAGAATGTTGATGCTGGTGGGGACCACATGGATGAAGATAATGTTGATGTTGGTGGGGACCAACTCCAGCTCTAGCTCCAACTGTTCAGTCACAACCAACTCCAATGGCTCAGAAAAAACAGTCACAAACCACTCTAAATCCAACTGTTCAATCACAGCTAACTCAAAGGGTTCAAACAAGGCAGTCAGCTTCAAGTTTAAGAATCCAAACAAGGTAATCAATGACAGTTTCACAACTACTTGTAGTCAGAAGGCAATCTGGCACAACAGCATTTAAGCCACCAACAAGCATGAGGCCAAAATTGGCTATAAGGAGGAAGACCCCAAACAACTAGCATTTATGTTTTTAATTTCTGTTTTGGATTCTGTTAAGACCATTATGTTTTGTAGTATGATGTTACAAGTATGGATTATAATTTGACAATTATGTCTTTTGGATGATGTATTGACAATTATGTTTTGGAATATTATGACATTGTCTTATAACTGTGTGGAAATTGCTTTTTAAATTGTCTTATAACTGAATATTAGTACATAAAACAGGTTCACGTTTATTTTTTAAGTTGTAACAACTTGGTTCATAAAACATCACATTTTAGTTTCATTTTAAAATGTAACAAAATGGTCTCATAAGTTTGTAAGTTGTAACAACTTGGTCCTTCATGTTTTTAAAATGTAACAACTTGGTCCTTGAAGTTTTTAATTTGTAACAACCAAATCCTGAGGTCTTACCATTACCTGAACATAATTGTAAATGACACAGTTGAGGGCAGAAAATTCACAGTATGCATTGAAACCACTGTCAACAAAATTCATAGAGGATGAACATTCACAGTATGCAACAACCATTTCTTAGTTACAAATTACATGAACCAAAATAGACTAACACATAACCCTAGAAAAATAAAACCTAACAACACAATAACATAGCCTAACAGCTTCACCATCTTCTCCATGATCTTCATAACCTCCTTGGCGTATCCCTCTTCATTATCAATGTTCCTTTTGAGCAAGTTGATTTCAGTATTCTTGTCTTCACATTTGGTACATAAACCAAAACAAAAATTGTGACCGTGGATCAAAAATTTGTACCTCAAATAATCTGCATCCCCAAAATTGCTTCCCGAAATTTCTTCCTTTTTTCTTAACAGTACGTAGCACGGCCCACGTTCCACGCATACACTTCTTCGCCATTCCAGATGTATTCACATACCTACGATTTCCATTGTTACTCCCTTAAGATGCCATTGTTGAAATTTTTTGTTTTTAGGGTTCGTCAATTTTGATTTTGGGATTTATAAATTCCTTAGGTCTACAAATGTAAATTGCCATGTGTTTTGCCCTGTCATCATCTGATGCGTTTTTGCCACCTATGAACATTATAAACAAAATTTCAAAAAAAAAGCTAACGTTGCAAACATTTTTTAACTTTAGGGACCCAATTGTTACAAAAAAAACTTAAAGGACCTAAGTGGTAACATAAATAACTTAAAGGACCCCTGGTGCTATTTTGCCTATTTTATTTCTCTATGTATGAAATAGTAATATCTACAATCTCCTTAATCGAGTAGGAACTTAAAATACATGGTCATCTTAAAATACGTCAAAATAGGCCATTAATATTATTTATCGTTAATATGTATACTTAAATATCTAGGAATATAATATTTAATCATACAAGGGTGAAACAATCATCTCTTGTGTTCATTATAGAGATAAAGATAATAAATTATATAGATATGTGATTATTGTCAGAAATAGATTATAACTGAAAACATGAAATTCTTATCACTTGGAAAACATTGATGTACTAGATATCTCCATGTATACTATAAATATTTCTAGAACTTACAATAAAACACATAGAAGGACTGATAAATGAGAGAATAAATAAATGATTAATATTCTTTTATAGTAAACATTCTCATTTAATAGATAGAACAAATGGAATATAAGCAAATTGAAAAAACATTGAGTGAGGACATTTCCCATCCTCAAACTAAATTCAACACTAATAGCCACTACTATGGAAAAGATATTTAATAATGGTTGAGAAAGATATATAATAACGCATGCGCATGAGTTGTTATGTAGAGTGTTGTTGTATATGTGGTACTTACAATAACGGTCTTGAGATCGTTGTTGTATTCTAAAAAGAGTGCACCATATCATGACTGTTAGTTTTTACAACTGTTGTGATATAACTAAAGATAGTCTTGTTCCATTACCAGCAACATCATTTTATTTATTTATATTAATTTGGTCAGCGTTCAACATACAACTACAGTTAGGTTTTTATTACCGCTGTCATAACCACTGTTTTAAATATAAAAATTCGCTACTAATTAAATTCTTCCTTTATTTTATTCTGTCAAAATAACTTCTATTTTTTTTGTTGAAAATGCCAAATGAATTGATAATAAAATATAGGCATAAGATATGCCAAAATACAACAAGTTATATCAGTCCAAAAACACCAAAAAAACCTGTTGAAACATACAATTACAGTAGAATATCAAACACAATATGTGCATCAAACACAATTCTTCCTATATTTTATCCTATTTTATCCTTATAGCTGAATCAAAGAATTTACATCAAAAGCTAACAACATTAAAATCCAAAATTATTGATTACATCAAATACAATACATGCATCAAAAGTCAATATTATTAATGATTATATTATGTGCATCAAACACAATATCCTCTTCATCAAACACAATATATGCATCAAAAGCAAAATTTATTGTTTACATTATGTGCATCAAACACAATATCCATGTACATCAAAAAAATATGTGCATAAAAAATATATGGTGAGGAAAGTTACTGATGAATCAAACATCAGGAGGACCCTTAAGTGTATTATGGATATACGTCCATCATTTACGAAGATCTGCAAAATCCTCAATGAGTATTGGGGTTTGATCGTTAAACACCTACATTAGAAAGAGCAAAAAATACAATATCAAGCATGATAATAATTTAATAGTCAACTTATATATTAATATATGTAAACATTTAATGACATATATACTTTATCCCATGAATCAACAATGTCGTCCAATACAATGTTTAACATGTGTTTCATGACATAATACTCACTCTCGTAATTCCCAGGTTGTCTTCTCGTCTACAAATTTAAGAAAAATATAATAACATGAATATAACCACACAAGAATGTAAATAAAAGAAACAAGGTAATCAGACTACTTACAATAGGAGTGGTCCATCTAGGCTTTTTTCTAACATTCCTTAGTATATTAACTTGCTCTACATAAATTTCCATTGAAAATGAATTAAACATATTACATGATAAACTAATTACAGTTAATGTAAAATAAAATGATATTAAACATAGACACTTACGTTTGAATTATATCTTTCATTGGTTTGTGGAGTCTACTATACATAGAACACAATAATGTCACTGTATTTGTCTTAATTGATATTATGATAAATTGTCAATGATCACTGAATGAACACGAGAATATATATTATTAGTTTTACTAAAACAAAACTAAATATAGAATATATAAATAAATTACAATAATACTTACCAATTGAGGAATTGTGCAAGGTAACATTCTTTTCCTCCCTCATTTAGCTGATCTTTCATGTAGTCTTCCATGATATGTTGTCCACTATTTGCCCAATTAATATAAGTTGGGTCCAAGATTTCATAAATACTTAATTTATTTAACTCTATACAAAGACGTAGAATGTAGCTAAATGGTCAAAGAAAATGAATAAATTAAGCGAGAAAATACAAAAAAAATGATAATATTCTATAATGCAATATACTTACATGCACCAAACTTGAAATATACATATGTCAAGACACTTAAATCCTGCGAGAAAATCCCTTACATATTCAGGAGTGTAATACACTACATCCAATTTCGGGAAATGCTCTAGCAGGGGAGCTTGCGATGCATTTGTTGTTGCAATGTACAAGTATAAAGTGGCTATTTCATTGGGACTAGGGTCTAATAACCCATCGTGGTTATCTACATGGGAATGGACTGTACAATTACTTCCTTTTGTAGAAGCACGATTTACAACACTTCTACTTGGAGTTTTATCATCACCATCAACATAACGGTGATCTTCATTTGTTCGTTGTTTGAAGTTTTCACTTAATCTCTACATCATAACATTCAATTAGAACATAAAACAAAATTAAACACAATATATATATATATATATATATATATATATATATATATATATATATATATATATATATATATATATATATATATATCATACATTTCCGATAAAACACTAACATCTTATGTAAAGCACATACCAAATATAACTCTTATAACTTTCCCATGTCTTTCTCCTTTTTTTTCCTCTCCTCTTTAAACACCCTCCTTTGTTCTTCCAATTTTTTCTCAACATTCTTAATCTTTTTGTCATTGAGCATTCAATTCAGGGTTTTCGGTGCTTCTTCTTTGAGAACCAAAGTATGCCCTCAAGCCGACACCTTCTCCAACATCATGGACACGACCTCCATGCTCAGTTGTTGCGATAGCTTCCACTAATATGCCATGTCGTGCTTCCGGAACAAATGTGCCTTCACAGGCCGCCAAAACCAAATTATCCTACACAACATGAGCAACTTACATAAGTAAACACGTTTAAATAATATAAGCAAAACAAAACATATACTTACAATTTTCTCAGCAACTACTCTTGAAGCCTCAGAGGTGTACTCTCCATTAGGTCTTACTCGAACCCTCTTCCATTTCTCATGTCTTGACGGTGGAGATGGGATGTCACCATCTCTTATTTGTTGTTGTTTTTCCTGCATGATTCTCTTCTCAAGTTTCCTGTAACCCCCACGAGACAATCTATGGGGGTACATGTTTTTCACCTTGTTTTCAACTCCTACTTCGCTTTTATCCTGTTATTAACAAAGTGAAAAATGTGTATGATTAGTATCTATAACTCATTAGCATAACATTATTGATTACATAAGACTAGTACTAACCTTGAATTCCTCAGAACGAAGTTTCTTCGCAAACTTGTATCACACCTTCTACTAAATAAAACTATATTGAATCCATGGACGTTCAATACCGCTCTTAGGCCTCGTAATGTAGTCAGTCGTGAGCATATAATTAAATCCCCTCTAACGAACACCAGCATAAGTAAGCCACTTATGTTTCAATTTTGAGTTATCGGCAATCTCAAAATTCAACTATATTTAAATCAATATATAAGTATGAATTAGAAATTATAGGTAGTGAATTAGAAACTATAAAGCGTGAATTAGAAACTATGTAATACCGTAACGTTTGTCCATATGATGTCTTTGACTTTAACATCCACTTCTCTTCAGTCATTTATCATTATACTCACATTGCTACATGCGAGGAACACAACATAACTCTTGAAAGTAGACTCATGTGGACAATCCACTACTCTATATAACGAATCAAACTCGATTGAAATTTTCACACCTGATGAATTGCGAAGTGATGTGAATTGAGGCATCATTGTGACACATCTCTGTGATCTTTTCGATTGAGTATCATCGTTTGAGTTGTATTCGCAGAACACTCGTTCGTTTGAGTATCTTCGCTACTTCCTGATAAGAACTCGACAAGGTCGACATCTATGTTTAAAAGCAACAACAATAACATGAACAACAAAAACATAAACAACAACAATATGAACAACAAGAACATAAGCAAAAACAACAACATGAACAACAAGAACAACAACCACGACAATGGCAAATGGGTTTATTGTAGATTCATGGAGAAAATATTTTACGTACCATAAACATGAAGACTAAGTAAATGATGCTGGTATTGGTGGTGTTGTTGTCTTCCTTCCTTACGACAACGACGATGTTGTTGTTATCTTCCTGATCGATGGTGATAACTTGGTTGGTGCGTGATTTTCCTTTCGTAAAGATCGTGATAATGATGACGAAAATGACAACAACACGGTGAAGAATGATACTGATGATGTTGGATTTCATTGAAATTGTGTATTATTTCACAGTATTGAATGTTAGGGCTTAGCGTTGAAATCATCAAACGTTTCGTCTAGTTTCTATTTTCAATGGAAAAATGATACTGAAGAGACAAGCAAACTAGGAGCTAGTAAACAATAATTTAAAGCATCTACGACGATCTATAACATCAACCGTTATGATACAAAAAATATTGTAAAGTTATTACGACATTCAATACTTATACTGTAGGGATGAACTATGGTGAACACGGTGTCGTTGTTTACGCATTTTGTAGTAGTGAGCTAAACTTACAAAGAGTTGCACAACCATAAACTTTGAGAGATTAGAATCCAATGGAGTGTTACCAATCCAATCCATTAATCTGAGCATCCAAGCAACAATCTTCCATAAAAGTTAAATGAGTTTGGGAACCACAATCTTAATATATATTCAGTTACAGATAATTTATTTGGCTTTATCACGCACAATTCGATTATACAGGTTCTCTAAATTGAATAAACTCATTTCTGAAAGAAGCCTTTGTTGAAAGGAAGAAAGAATTTGATTAGATACCACACTTAGATTTTTACTCAAAATTTCATTATCTTTATCCAAACCCCTTTGGAGCAATTCATTAAACACCTTGAAGACACACTTAAAATAGGCTAAACAAAAGCACAACAAACACTACTGAAGCAAAACACCAACAATTAGATACCAATGGGAACACAATAAGATACTCCAAAAAGCAAAACACTTATGAGACATATTGTCAAACACCAAGAGTGCATACTTAGATCTCAAATGACAACAACACAAAACACAAAACTAAAATTAGATAAATGAAAAGGAGGAAAGCATTGTAAACCATAAATAAACCATGGTGGCTTTGGATCTGGGCGAGTGATTAACACCTTTGAAGGTGTGGGAACGGTCGGTGGTGGTTCTAATGCTGGACACAACAGTAAAAGGAGCTTTTGAGATGGATGGGCCGTTGACAACTTTGAAGATATGAAAACACTTAGTGGTGGTGGCTCTGGTGGCGGGTGCTTCAGTAGAAGGAGGAGTTTGGCGGTGATTTGTGGGAGTGATCAGATGGAGTAGCTGATGAAAGGGGTTAGCCACTAAGAGGGTGTAATTCTCTCCATAGATGAGGGGATGTCAACCATGAAGGTGGAAGATGAGAATCACCATGAGGGTGGGGAACTACCACCAAACCCAAGAGTGTTGGAGGAAAATTTCTAGAGAGAAGGGATATCATCTTTCTCTAGAAGGGAAAAATTCTCAAACCATTTTAGGTCCATAATAAATAGTCGTATATTCTTATGATACATTATCCTTAATCAGAGAAACGCGGTACAACATAAGATATGGTGCATGTAAGTTGTTCTATATATAAAACCATTATATAAAGGTGATACTCACTCATTAAAATATACTCAAAATACTAGTTGTACTAGGATTCTTAGTTAATGTTCTCACTAAGACTTTAGTTCATTCATAATTAGCACTATAGATATGATATTCTCTCGTTGAAATTACGTTCATGTGGATTGTGGATTGAATAGAGAGGAAGTCGTTTGTGTGGTACTTGTAATCAACCTATTTGAAGATCAATAGTATTGTGCTACAAGAGTTATCATTAATACCTAGCAAACCTTGCTTAGCCAGATCAAACAAACAACTTTTACTAGCATGCTCTAATTTCATATATCATGGTATTATCATAAAAGTCTATACTATATAACGATGCATTACCAACTTATTGTTACGGAATCAAAGGCTCTAAAAAAATGTGATATAATGAAGAAAAAAAACAATGAAAACTAACTAAATTGTCTCAGTAAATAATCGATATACCAACTAAAGAGTAGTAGATAATAATCAATATACCAACTAAGTACATGCATATATAATAACAAGAACAAGATAAAAGTAAATATTAAAATGACATAAATTATATAACCAATTTGATCCCCATTGATTTTTTCCATGGAAGGGAGTAGCTCTTGAATCTTTTATAAATCAAGCATTTAAACAAAACATGATAAATGAATTCCAAATAATTATCTCAACAAGTTTATAAGAACTTTTTTTTTTTTTAATTTCAGCCTATTTGTAACTAAATCTATTATGTCTCTCAATACATAAATTGTTCAATTCCATTGTATTTGAAAGTATTTTCCAACCCTTAGATAATTTGCAGAGATCTTCACATTCTTGGAAATTTGTGAAGTTTTCACAAATTATGATGAAGATGAATGAAAATAGAGAAAAGAGATTGATGGAAGTAAAATATCATTCACTAATTAAGTTAGTCACAAGAAGTTGTTATATAGAAGCTTAGGATCTAACAACCTTTAACTACCTGTAACAAACTTTAGCTTAGGTGGGTTATGATATGGCAAGATTACACTAAGTTATAGTGTTCAAATTTTGAATTCAACTTCTGAATACAGCTTCTAAAAGCAACTTTTGAATGCATCTTCTGAAAGCTTTAGCTTCTAAAAGCTTGTGTAGCTTCTGAAAGCTGTAGCATCTAAAATCTTCATCTTCTAAAAGTTTCGGCTTCTGAGAGCTTCAGCTTCAACATCTCCCCTCAAGCTTAGAATTATACAAATCAAGCATGTTAAGCTTGGAAATGAAGTAATTAAGGTTTTAGGTGGTAGTATCTTTGTGAAGAAGTCAGCAAGTTGGGCATGGGATTTGAGGTGCGTAAATGTTGATGGTTTCAGGATTATCACTAGAGATAATGTCTTGCTGAAATGTATCCTCATCAGGTATTAATGTATGGTCAATATCAATTTGGTCAATAGAAATTGTGGCTTGGTGATTAATGGCAGTAGGAATTATGAGAAGGGAAATATAAACATTGTGGTCATGATGATATGTCTAATTGAAGGCTATGTTTGGGTTAGAATAAGGAAGAATATGATCATGGTGTATAACATGTCTAGAGACAAAAATGATTTGGTATTTAAGGCAAGAGTTACCACACCTTTAACATTTTGCTTGTATCCCAAGAAAACACTCTTTCTAGCTCTGGAATTTGGTTTGGTTTTATAGGTTTGTAAGGTGGTAGCATAGTAGAGGGATCCAAAAACTTTTAACTCATTCATTCATTGATTAAGTTAGTTAGTTACAAGAAGTGATTATATAAAAGTTTAGCATTTAACAACCTCTAACTAGATTTAACAAACTTTAGATTAGGTGGGAAATTATATGACAGGATTACTCTAAGTCTAAGCTATGATGTTTAGCTTATGAATTCAATTTTTGTGTAGTTTCTGAAAACTGCAGCTTCTGAGAGCTTTAATAGAAATAAAAACTCCTAAAAATCCATTTATTTCTCCCTAAACTTATCTTTCTAAATATCATTTCTATCGCCAAAAAAAGACAAAAAAAGACAAAAAAGAAAAAGCTAAAATATGACACTTGCTTACACATGTGCCAACCTCCTCAACGTAAACATCCACCTGTCTTTCACCTCATCTCATCTGTCTCACTAATGAAATAGAATGATCTTTTTTTTTTTTAATTTTGGTATCCGATCTTTCGACCAATTAATTCAAGATCACCAATCTCATCATCTATTAGTGGAAGTCCCGTTTAAAACCAGAACAAAGTTCTGTATAGACTAGTCCACAAAATCTTAAGAGTAATAAACTTTTAAAACTCAGGTCTCTACCATTAGACCAGAGTTATGAAATAGAATGATTTGCAATTGCTACCGCGCATAACATGCAAGGGTGTTAAATGTATTTAGATATCTAGACACATGCCCACAATAAGGTAGTTATATAATAATATAGTTAGGATATGATAAATCTTGCTTTTATTAAAGTTTGCATTTAACTATTATTATATTTTGGTACTAAGTGCCTTTTTACTCAGTTACTATATAAATTCACTTTAAGGTTTACACTTATCCAAAAATTGTACTAATGGATCATTCATAGTACATCATACTTTTGTGTATAATATATTGTGGTCGCCTACTATCCTAGCCAAATTGTATTATTATTATTACTTTCTGAAAGTGGTTAGATCACAAAAGGTTTGATTAATTGGCTTAAGAAGTCTTGGTTCCTAATTAAAGTGGGGTTTTCTTAATGATAAAAATTGATCAAATTGGCAAAATTTTATGCTAAGTTTGATATGCAATCCAATGATATACTATTTGTCTACAGATGTAAGTTTTTACGTGGAAAGTGTTTGTCTAAAGTGTTTAAAATCTAATTTTTTTTGCCCTTTCTTTTTATTGATGTGTTTAACTTTTGGGCTTTCAAAGCCTTTGTTGATAAACATATTAGTAAATAGTCATGAATCATTCAAAAAAATATTAACATGTCAAGTGTGTAATATCCTAAATCATCAAATAAACTTAAAGATAACAAATTTATCTTAGGGTCTGAAATTTACCTCAAATTGCATAAAAGGAACACTTAATTTTTAAATATCTTGATATTATAGCAAATAAAGCCTTATACCTTATTTGAAAAAGAGGTCTTATCTCTGTTACACAAACGAGGTAATGAAGAGAGTCATAAAAAGTGCACACTTTATCTATCGATTAAAAAAAAAGTTAAAAAAAAAACCTTAAGCGTATGTGTCAAGGTCATGAACTCGGTCCCCAAGGAAACCTTTAGTGAATTATGAAATGAAAAAACACATGTCTTATCAATTTTGACATTTCACCGGAAAAAAACCACATTTTCACCTCAGTTATCTCATAAATTTACGGGTAAAACAATTTTGAGTTTATTAAATCTAGGGTTAACTAGTGTTTACCCCCTGCCAAACAATCGTGTTTTGATTTACCCTCTCCCCCCTTAAGAAATATTTTTGTGATTCACCCCTCAAATTTTTCAAATTCCTTTTGCAAAAACCCTAGTGTGCACATGTCACCATGATTCGCTTACTTGGCCTCATTGTGTGTTGTTGACAGTGAAATTAGTTGCCACGTTGGAATAATTATTTGAACCATAATTATTTTCTCATTTTACCACTTGAAAAGCTAGGATTCTTATAACCCAAAAATAGGAAGCGGAGACGACGAACATTGCCCACGATGAAGAAGAAGAACAAGAAGCAATTGAAGAAAGCCATTAAACTGAATGAAGCCAGCCAATCAAAGTAATGTGTTGAACAAGAGATGCATAAGGAAGAAGCAGATGTTTCTCATGCTCAAGCTCAAAATGTTTGTTCTTTTTCATTGTCTGTGTCATTTCCATAAATGTTGTTACATGTAAGTTTTGTATTGCCTTTCTTATGAATTTCAGAATATGCAAATCTTTAATGTTGTTTTCCACCACGGAGGGGAATTAGTAAGATTGAGCGATGGGGTTACGATTTACAGGGGATGTGTATCGACATTAGTTTATGGGCTCGAAATTGATAAGTGGACAATGGTTAGCATTCATAGGTTGGTGACTATGTGGGGTTGCTTGCAAGGGACATATAGAACATGAACTAAGATTATCGAAGTAGATGAAAAAAATTTCCAGATTAGGAGGGATGATGACTGTTATGATTTCTCCACATATGCTTGTGCAACCTAAGTAGAAGGGGAAATGTTTGTGGAGCATGATGTAACTGATATTAGAGACACAGTAAGGAGTCATAGGTGTGAATGAGATTATTGAGTTGGAGGGTTGTGATAAAGAGGGAGTAGAAGGATTGGATGATAGTAAGGATGAACGAGCAACTGCAAAGATAAATGGATTTGAAGGTATTGATGTCACTTTGTCTATAAATGAAGCACCTTCAATTGGTGGGTTTTCAAGTGGAGCCAAAAAGAAGAAATGGGAATTAGATGATGAATATGTGAGTGGTGATCTAGACAACTCAAATCCTGATGTTACTGATGATGAGAAAGTTCCAAAGTTTGAAAAGTTCAAGAAAGAGCATTTGAATAAGAATTTTAAATTTGAGTGGGGTATGCAATTCAATTCCCTAAATAACTTTAGAGAAGCAATATGTGAGTGGTCAGTATTAAATGGTAGGGAAATTACTTTTGTGAAAAATGTGTCATACAAGGTAAGGGTTGAATGTAGGGCCAAATGTGGGTTTTTAATGCCTTACTCTAAAGTGGGCCATAAGCATACTTATGCTATGAAAACCATATTGGACAAACATATTTGTGTTAGGGCTTTGGATAACAAGTCTGCAAACTCAAGGTGGGTGGCTAAGGCTGCAGTGAAGAAGATGCAAACATTCAAGACTGTTAGGATCTGTGATATCATTCAAGACATAAGACAAAATTATTCTGTGGGAATCATTGTGGGTAAGGCATGGAAGGCAAAGCTCATAGCAAAGAAGATCCTAGAAGGAGATGCAGACAAACGATATACGAATTTAAGGAGATATGCAGCTAAGTTACATATAGTGAATCATGGGAACACTTTGAGTATCACTGTTGATAAACCAAATCCTTTTATTCAACCAATGTTTGAGGAATTTTATTTTTGCTTTGATGGTTGTAAAATGGGTTTCATAAATGGTTGTGGACCCTTTGTTGGATTTGATGATTGCCATCTGAAAATAAAATATGTGGGTCAATTATTAATTGTTGTGGGTAGGGACACTAATGATCAGTACTTTCCTTTGGCCTTTGGAGTGGTTCAGACAGAAATAAAGGAAAATTGGAGGCGGTCTCTTGACTGGCTAATGGCTGATATTGGACAAGACAAGAGATATGTTTTTATCTTTGATTAACAAAAGATGTGTTTTACTGTCATTATGTTATAAATAATCACATGTTATTATGTATTGATGTCAATATATGTGGCAGGGTTTGGTAGTTGTTTTTGAGGAAATGTTTGAAAGGATAGAACATAGGTTGTCACTAAGGCATTTGTATGAAAATTTCAAAAAAATATTTAGGGTGGCTCTTTAATTAGAGATCTGATGATGGGTGCTGAAAAGTCAACTTACTATCAAGGATGGTTGCAAAAGATGAATTACATGAAGTAAGTATATCCAAAGGCATGGGATTGGTTAATGGGAGTTCCTCAAAAAGTTGGTGTAAGCACACTTTCACTTTTTATCCTAAATGTGATGTTCTTATGAACAATATTGATGAATCTTTTAATGCCACAATCTTAGCTGCTAGGGATAAGCCAATTCTAATAATGTGTGAGTGGATTAGAAGGTACTTAATGAATAGGTGCTCCACATCTTCCATGAAACTTGATAAGTGGCCACACAAGATTATGCCAATTCCTAGGAAGAGACTTGATAATGAGGTTTTTTTGAGTGGCCATTGGCTTCCTACTTGGGAAATGGATGAAAAAATCCAAGTAACTCATTCTTTCAACACTCAAGAATTTATAGTTAACATTGCAAAAATGTCATGTACATGTAATTTATGGGAGTTGGTGGGGATTCCATGTAGGCATGCTATAGTAGCTTTAGCTTTTAGGCAACAAAATCTTGAGGAATTTGTGGATGAATGTTATTCTAGAGAAAAATATGCACTCTGCTATGGTTTTCTATGAGTCCAATTATTAGCCAGGACATGTGGCCTGAAATTCAGTCAGAATAAATTTTACCACCTATGTACAAAAAAGGTCCAGGTAGGCCTAAAAAGCTGAGGATTATGGAGAGTGGTGAAGATGGTGCTAGAAGGAGCCAGGTGTGTCTTACAGGTGTATAAGGTGTGACAAGTTTGGTCACAATGCTCAGACTTGTAAAAGCACAACACAAGATCCAAATGGGATGAAAAGAAAGGTATGGTCTGATATTTATGTATGTCTTGCATGTATTTTATTTGGAAGAAAAAGGTCAAGGAAAATGCAACAATACCAAATGATGTTGCAACACAGCCAAGTGATGCTCCACAACCAAGTGATGCTCCAATACCAACTGATGCAACACAACTAGTTAATGCAACAATTTCAGCTAATGTAGATCAACCAACTAACAACTTTGGTGACATATATGATGAACTCATTTCAAGTCTTCCTGATGCTACTCAAACACAGGAATTTGCTGCAAGTGAAAGTAATGCTACTCAAGCACAACCACTTACTGCAAGTCAAAGTGATGTTACTCAAGCATATGCACCTGCTGCAAAAAGGGAAAGTTACCAAAAAGGGGAAATAGGTCAAGCTAATCAACAAGAAGTCAAGTGAAAGAATCAAACTCAAGTGGTTTCAAAAACCAATCATAAGGATTTGTTCAAACACTGATCAACCTATCTATCTGACAGAAGAAAAGGGATGGATTTGTACACAAGAAGGAAATGGTTCTCATCGTGCCAAGAAGAAAATTAAGAAGTAGTTTTATGGTTGTATTTCTTACTTGCATGTTATGACTTAGTTATTATTTATGTTTGAACCTTAAAGTTGTATTATTGCTTGCAAATTGTATGCCATTATGTAATGACAATTCCATTTTTTATGGCTTATGCCCTTGTGTAATGACAATTCCATTTTGTTATGGCTTATGTTGAATGACATCAAACTTCAACATTTTAACTCAACAATTTGTACAACTTTTATTGAATGACATAAAAAATCAAACCTCAACATTTTAACGCAACAAAAGAAATGTGATTAACAACATCATGTCAAAAAAACATCAAACTTATTAATACATTGTTGCAAACATACATCAAACTTCATAATACATTGCATAAACTTAAACCAGGACATTACATTTACAACTGCATGTACTTGTATACTACTGAAAACATAATCCAAGATATCCAAATTGCAATTTTCAATTGGAAATGTTTCCCCTTCATGACAATTATCTTCAACTTGGCATTTTCTAGTTTATTTGCTGTCATTTCAGACTTCACCTTTGCCATATCACAGTTTTTGCAACAATTTCCATTCTTTGAAAATTCATTCATGGAGTTATCAACTTCATCATCCCAAATAAACATCTCATGACTACTACCCATCTACATACACATGCAACATTAATGACATTATAATCAATCTGGAAATAAACAATATTTGGATTCAAGCACTCAACCATGTGTTCCGACAATTCCAAGACTTCCTATTACGGTTTTGTACATTATTTTCCACCAACATATTCATCGGACGACAACAACCGTCACGGGAATAATTGAAATGTCAAAGTAATTACTTCTTTTAACACTTACACTTTGACTTGCAGCCATTTAGGGTTTTTTTTTTATCAAAAGAACAAAGGAAGAAGAAGAAGAAGTTTCAGAGGAAGAAGAAGACATGTTATAATATAAACATTAAATAATTATTCCAACGTGGCAACTAATTTCATAGTCAACAACATACAGTGAGGCCACGTAAGCGAATCATGATGACATATACGCGCCACAGATTTTGCAAAAGGAATCTGGAAAAGTTGAGTGGGGAATCACAAAAATATTTCTTAAGGGGGGTTAATCAAAACACACCTGTTTGGCAGTGGATTGCTTATTATACTAAACTATATTCTTAACATATAACTTCTCTATATTGATTAGGAAAATAATTATAATTGTGTTATATTATAAGAACAACTTATATTGATTAGTCATTTTGAAGCATCCTACAACTCATCATTTATCACATGCTCTTTTATTGTTTAAATCTCTTCATTGTTTCAAGTTATTTATTCAACACTTTTTTTTCTTTGAAAAAATTGATTCTTTGAAAAATGAACAAATATGGAAGAAGTTGAATAAATATTAGAAGTATTGAGAGATTTTAACGATAAAACAACATGAGATAAATGATGAGTTGAAAAATGTTAGAAAATCATTATTTGTGTAAGATAACTTTCAGATGCAACATAATTTTTCATATGATTATTTCCAAAATCAATTTAATAAGTTATAGGTTCAAAGAAGGGTTAATAACAAACAATTGACATTAGATTTAATAAACTCAACTCGACGGAACAATATGAGGGCTGCACAAATCACAAAAAACATAATTTTTATATCAATATCAATCTCTAACTCAAACACATTAAAAATAACTAAAATACAACATATAAATTCAATTAACTCAACTCAAAAACAACACTTACATTAAATGTTGTGAATTTATGTCGTCAAGAACAAACCAAAATATGAGAAAAAGATTGAGTTTCTTGAACAAACACATGAAACCCTATTAGGTTTTACAAAAGATAGAGAAAAAGGAAGAAAAATAAGAATGTTAATTTTTTTTTACTATTCAGTTTCCCAATAAGGGTTCAAATATTACAAGTGAATACCAACAAATAACTTCTCTTAACAACTTGAGAGAACTAGTCTATTTATAGACTACTAAGCTAACTTTACTAAACAATTGGGCTTACAAGTAATGACCATTTAGACATGCTAACAATCCTTGCATTTCGACTACTGCATGTTAGAGCATACTTCGACTACAACTTATAAGATCATCATGTGAACAGACTTCAACTTCATATTAAACCTTCTGTCAAACCATGAAATTACCCTTATCGAAACCTTCAGCACTTGGACTTCTCCACCTTGGAACAAACTCTACAAAAACAAGGGAAAAAACTAGATTTCAGCATGCATCTTTATCAATTGCATTAAGTGGAAATACTTGTTACTCGACAATGTGTTGGTGATCATATCAGCAACATTATCATCAGTTGAAACCTTCAGCACTTGGACTTCTCCATGCTCAATTATCTCTCTGACAAAGTGCAACCTCATATCCATGTGCTTGGTTCGCTCATGATAGGTTGAATTTTTCGACATATGTATTACACTTTGACTATCACATTTAACAATGATAACTCGACCTTTAAGTCTTAGCTCCTTAGAAAAACCTTCCAGCCACAATGCTTCTTTCACAGCTTTAGTGAGGGCAATATATTCTACTTCAGTTGTTGATAAGAAAATAACCCTCTAAAGTGTCACTTTCCAACTAATTGTTAAGTCGAACATAATGAACATATATCCATCAATAGATTTTCAGGAATCCATACAACATGCAGAATCAGGGTTGACAAATCCTTGGATTTCGAATTTTCTATCATCATCACAGACTCCACCATAAATAAAGATTCAACTCAAAGACTCATTGATGCACATAAGAATCCACTTTAATGCTTGTCGATGCGCATTTCAAGAATTGACCATATACCTGCTTACAAGGCTCATTCAATATGCTATGTATGGCCTCGTACAAACCATAACATACATCAAAGAAACTACTTTACAAGTATATGGGATGATATTCATATAGGCTCTTTGACATCAGTACTAGGACTTTGAGTCATACTCAGCTTGTACTGAGAATTAGTCGGTGTTAGAACATGCTTTGAATTCGACATACCAAACTTGTCGAGAATATTCTTCAGGTATGTCTCTTGAGATAAGCATAATCTCGACTGCTTTATATCTCTTTGTATGTCAATCCCAAGAATTCTGGAGGCAGCTCCCAATAATATGAATTAATCACACACACACACACACACACACACACACACACACACACACACACACACACACACACACACACACAAGACCGTAAGAGGAACATACTCTGAAGACTCAAACTTTCACCATTAGGTCGACACATGTACACATATATGTTTACAAGTTGAAAGTGACATACAAGATTTTATTTTACAAATTGAAATAATTTTAAAAGATATCTCTAATAATTTATTTTTAATTCTAATGTATTTTTTATATATGTCTCTCTTTTAAATATTTTATTAGAAGTTGTTAAATATGTGTCTTTATTTTTAGTCTTAAATAAAAAATTTATTTTATTTTCAGTAAGTATTGAATAAAGCATTCGATAGCTTTACAAATTTATGTCTATAATTTAAAATTTTTAAAATATACTTTAATAATTTAATTTAAATATATTAAATTTATATATTTTTAAATTTAATATAATTTTATTTAAATTTATTTATGTAAATTATATATTTTTGATGTTAAATATATTTTTTAAATATATCAAATTTAATTTAATTTTATCTCTTTTTTATTTAACTTAATTTATCTCTTTTTTATGCACTTATCTCATTTTTGTCTTATAATATAATATATTTTATCTCTTTTTTATTTTTTATTTTAAAATTAAATGTTAATTTAAATAAAGTAATTAAATGTTAGTATTCTTTATTGGAAAATATATGATGCAGAAGTACTTGTCATACCCTAAATTTTGACCAGAAATTTTTAAATTTTTGTTCATTTAGACATGTTATCGTCGGTTTATCGAAAATCAATCATTTTGTATTTTTCTAAGTTAAGACATCTCGTATTCCATTAATCATACATTTTACTATCATCTTTTGTTTTAGATTTTGTTTCCTTTTAATTAAAATGTTTGGTTATATTTTAATCACTTTATTATTGATTTTAGAATTTGGATTAATCCTAGGAATTTTTATTTAGATTATTTTTGTCCCATTTTGTAATTTATTTATTATCTTATTTTTTTTAGTTGAATATTTTAGTTAGATCATTTTTAGAATTTAATTAGAATTTTCGGCTTGTTAAATTTTGGGTCAATATGAGTCTATAACTTTTTTCCTTAAATTTAGGCTAATTAACTTTTGTTTAAACTCTTGATTTATCTTATTCTTATTTTTAAGAAAAAGGTTCAATCTAATGTTTTAAATTTCTTTTAGATTTAGTTTTATTTGTTTTGGTTTAAATGATTAGTTGATTTTTTATTTGAAAATAAATTTACTTTAAGTTAATTTTATTTTAATTTATTTTTTAGTCTAAAAATTAAGTTTTATGTATTTTGCTTTATCAGCTTTTAATATAATTTATTTTTGGTTTATTTCAAATTTTGTTTCTTTTAGAAAATAATCCAAAAAAATATATTTAGTCTAATATTTTAAGTTTGTTAGTTTAATTAGGTTACTATTTGGTTTTAATCAGTCTATTTCTAAATTAGTTTAAATTAGTCAATTTAGTTTAGTTTTAATTTAATTCATTTTCTCTGTTTTAAAATTTAATAATTTAATTAGTTCTAGTTAGTATATTTAGTTGGTCTTGTTATAGTCCAAACATTATGCACCAAAACAGACAAAAGCAACCCGTATACTCCATCATCCTTACACTGATTTGGCTGAAAAACAAAAACCTGCTGCACCTGCAAAACCACAGCAACAACAGTGCATCAATCCAGCCTGTTTTCTTTTCACAGATTTAGACAAAAAAACCTGCACAGGTAAAAAGGGATATTGATCAAAAATGAAACCAAAGGATAACGGATAACATCCAACGGATAACAGCTAGAGGGGGGCCTTCTGATTTCGATTGAAAAACAAACAAAAGACAGCAACAAAAACATTTTTTGGGGAACCTCTCACAGGGGGACCCTTCATGACGAACAACAGGAGGACTTTCAAAAAGGAAAAAAAACTTCACAACTTCAGGAAGGATCTGAACCGACACCTCCAACAGCTTCTTGACAAACCCATCAACAACAACAAGTCGAAATTACGACCTTCGCTAACTCCTGTCTCTTCTCTCCTTCCTCATCTCCATTAACACTTCCAAACCATTAACATAAACCTTCAATACCTCAAGCCAAGAAAAACCTGCAAACGAAACGCACAGAAAAAACTTTGAGAACAGGAGGATCCTCAACTGAAAAAACAGAAGAACCTTTTCATCTAAAAATTCCTCTCAGCCTTGAAAAACCCGAAGCTTCACAACCCGTTACGAGGACCAAAACGAACCCAACCATAAACAGGGCCACCGCCACCTACTGAACCTCTCGGCCACTGAACCATAACTACACCATATAAACCGAACGGAATCTGAGCGAAACCGCCGGACGTTATCATTTCACTTCCCTCAAACTCCACCAAGCCATTGCGAGATACCTCGAATCCGCAAATGAGAAATGCAGTTCGAGACCGAGACGCAAACAAGATCCGATGGTGATCAGAAACGCTCAAGTGTGAGAGTGAAACTCGTTCGTCTCCACCGAACAAAAACACTTCACTTTCTTCTTCTTCGAACAACCACTCAAACTCACAATACCTGAAAAAACCAGCAAACCTTTCCGAAACTCAACCATCCTCATAACCACCATCGAATCCATAAGCATCCACCTTTAGCAACAAGCACTAAGAACAAAATCTCGAAACTCATCACCCTCCTTCTTCCCTCCATACGTCCGCCGTAAACCCCATCTTACCGACGACTCATCATCACCGCCGGCCACGAAACCGTTGCCACTGTAAATCGCATTTTCAGAAAAGGTAGGTTTTTTTTTCAAAGTCGCGATTGAGAGAGAAGGGCGATGATCGGTCTGAACAAGTGCCGCCGCAGATGGGTTTTGGAAGAGGAACTTTAGATGGGGCACTATGAAACTGGGAAAGAGGAAGTTTACACTGACTTTATCACTTAATCCTTTTACTATGTTACATTTTTTATTATTTATCAAGCTAATTATTGTGATTACTATGTTGTTGTGTAGTCAATGGGCTTATGCCTTAAACCCATTCGGATTCTCATGCTTGCATCCCCCATATCCGACGCCAGACCCCTTTCCTATTTTGTTTTTTTTCTCTTTTCTATTTTTGTACTAATTTTGTTTGTTAGATTTGTTTTTTTTAAATAATTATTAATTATTGTTGGTTTAATTTTTTTTTAAGAATAGTTTCTAGAATTTTATGTGAATTTCCATTTTTTAGAATTTTATTTATATTATTAATTAGAAATCGCTATGTACTTTAACTATCTTGCTATTTTTATTTATTTATTAAGTCCTGGTTTATTAGATTTTTTAGGTTTTTGGTTGTCACCATTTCTCGATGATATCAATTAATGTTTATTTTGTTCAATTATTGATAGAATGACTTGTTTGCGATTTAGTTAATTTTTTAGAATTTTGATTGAACTAACCATGATGATTCATGATGTGGACATGAAGGGATACTTTGGTTGATCGTGTGAATCTTTTGATATCTTTCTTGAGTTACTTTTGGCACGTACTGAAGAGGCAACGGACCTTCTCCGTTAGGTACCTCTAAAATTCAATGTTATCTCTTTTGCGCCTCACTGTATTATTGATACCACGTTTGCGTTCGTCTGATTACTTGTACCTCACGGATCCTAAATCTCTTACAAAGAATGTGATATTCATCAAACTTTCAAACTAATGAACTTAACAAGGAATAGAATTCCGGAGTCTAGCATTCCGCACGTTCTAGAACGAACTGCAAATGGGCTAGCCCCACGCGTAATGTTTCGCTCACTCCTTTGTTATTAAAATAAATAAACCTAAAAACATCAAAAAACAATTATCCAATTTATTTAATTAATTTAATACGAAAAAAGAATTCCGGAGTCTAGCATTCCGCACGTTCTGGATTGGACCGCAATTGGGCTAGCCCCACGCGATGGTTCAATCACCATTCGTATTTCAAACAAATAATCTTATTAATTAAATTACGAAAACAGAACTCCGGAGTCTAGCATTCCGCACGTTCTGGATTGAGCCGCAATTGGGCTAGCCCCACACGATGGTTCAATCACCATTCGTATTCAAAACAATTCAACAATCGTAAAGGATCAGGCATGATTCATCTCCATAGGAAATTTGTTCCTCCTATCCCCACAAACACAAACAAAATCTTACAAACAATTACTTTCAAAGGAAGAACGTGGCATTGCTTGTCGATACTTATATCCAAGTTTAAAGCTTCTTCCGATTTTATTTATTCTCAAAGAAAGAATGTGGCATTGCTTGTCGATCTTATATCCAAGTTTAAAGCTTCTTTCGATTTCTCATTTCTCAAACGTTTGTGGTGGAATAGGTGAGATACTTCTCTTAAAGATGACGACTTGTCTCTTTCTTTCACATACAAATTAAAACTTACCAACCAATTCAAATCATTTTCATAATTAATTAGCGAGTAACTGAACTCCGGAGTCTCGCACTCCGCACGTTCTTGAATGCAACCGCAACATGGGCTAGCCCCACGCGTGGTTCATTCGCCCTCTCGTTTTAAAACATCCTTAACAAAGTTCAAACATCTTTTTTCAAAACGAACCCTGTTTGAATATTTCTATCTCGCAGATAAGCCAACTCTTAGCGATAGAAGTTATTTTCAAACAGTCGTTCAATAAAAACCACAAATCGTAGTAGCACGAACTACGAAGCTCTGACTTTCCCATTGCACAAGGGAATACGTAGGAACGGGGATTTTAATCCTTCGCGAGCACAATAATAAAAAACTTAACATTTCTCCATAACCAATAATAACTAAAACATTTCCTTAAAAGAAGACAATAATAACAAGTTAACATTTAAAGCGCAAACTAGACTAAGAGGTTCCCGTTGAGTACAACGGACGTGAGGGGTGCCTAATACCTTCCCCTTGTGTAACTGACTCCCGAACTTAGATTAGTGGTTTCGTTGACCATTCTTATCCTTTATTTAGGTTGTGTCTATATCTCCCTTTTCTCTCGTAGAATAAATAGAATTAGGTGGCGACTCTGTTGTTTATTTTAGGATCATATTTTTCGAGGTGCGACAGCTGGCGATTCTGCTGGGTATCTATTGCCTTGTGCATAAGAGAGTCGAGCCTAGCTTAGGATAGTTCGCGTTTGTTTGCTGATTTGTTTAATTGTCTTCTTTATTTGTTGTTGGTATTCTATATATTGCTTCCTTCTTTATTATTTGCTCATTATATTTGCATGTTGGATCTCGGGATATCACGGTTTTGAATTTGTACTTGAGTTTTGAAAAATAAGAGGGAACACCTAAGTTAGAATTGGATGTTATTAGTGTTAGTCTCCAAGGACTCGCTCCTTGCACGCCTAGCATGAAAGCTCCCCCAGATAGTTAGACTTTTCGTAGATCTTGTCGCAACGCAGCTAGCCTGTCGCGTGACCTGATTCACGAAAGGGCTTTGATTCTGGGACCCCCTAGAACCTGTTTCAATTTTGGTAGTTGTGTAATGTTAGGATCCGAGGGCTCGCCCCTTGCACGCCTAGCATGAGAACTCCACTCAAGGTAGACCTTATCGTTATTATCGTCACAATGCAGCTGGCCTGTGGCGGGACGTTAGTACGATAAACCTCTGTGACCTTGAGTATCCTTATACCATCACCATAGAAGCTACCCTGTGAGTGGGCTTTATGGGTAAAGAATTCAGAACTCTCCACTTAAGGCTTACCAGTTAGGAGATTCCGAGTTACTTGTACCTTGGATCCCATACCTTGCCTTTATATCCAATTCTGGAGTTGTTTATGTTTGTGATTTTGAGCATTCCGAGCTTTGCATCCATTCGCATATCATTTGCATTTGCATTGCATATCATCTTCCAACAATCCAACTCACACATGTCTTATTCTCCGTCAGTCAATTGTACTCGACCAGTCACCAGGGAAAGATGGACCAACTTGAGCAGGAAAACAGAGGACTTAGAAATGAAGTCACTACTTTGAGAAATCATATGGGAATATTCTCAACTACAATGAAGACTCTAGTAGACAACCTTGTGCAGGAGAACATCGAACTCCAAGAAGAGATTCACCATTTGAAGATTGATAGAGGGCGACTGATTTCTTTGGTCAAAGATTTGGTCATTTCTCAGCGTCGGTCAAATTCTACTTCTACTCGTCAGCGGCGTCAGAACCAACGGAGATCTCCAAACAGTCCTGGAGGAGCGGCCCACAAGTTTGACCCAATCCCAATGACTTACAGTCAATTGTGGTCTCATTTTGCCCAGAACTCAATAATGACACCCAGAAAGACTAGAGCCACGAGGTCTCGGCCCTGGGGGATCAATCCGAATACCAGTTGTGAATTTCATGGTGGAGTACAGGGGCATCCAATTGAAGAATGCAAAGTCTTCCAGGAAAAGGTTCAAGAGATGATCGACTACGGGGTGTTGGCCTTCAATGGAGGAATCCCATCTGTGAACGGAGTGCCTTTGTGCCAATAGAAAAACTCAAGAAAGTCCTTTCCAAATTAGTTTGTTACTGGAGCCTAGGACCAGTTCCTCGACGCATATGATCGTTTGATGCTCTGAAGTTTATCTTCTCAGATGATTAGCTTGTTCACTACTTTTCATATGTATTTTTCTTTGTTTGTTAATGCATTTGTTTTTGGCATGTAAGAACTTATTTGTTTTAATGATTAATGCAATGAATATGTTTGTCTTGAAGTAATCCATTCGTATTCACTCATAATGCTTTTTCAACTTTATAATGCCAATATTATCCCATCTCTTGCTTAGGCAGAGAATTGGAGGGAGGATGACGAAATTAAAACACAAATTCTCTAGTCGAATGCTTTTGATTAAAATCCTACTGACGATGTATAGGCATTGTTTCAAATTCCCAAACACTGGAGAAATAAGGAGTTAATCCCTAGTCAACCACTTCGAGCCTAGAGGTAGGAGTTTCTTTCAGATATTTCAAAACCCTTACGCTTAACCTGGGGCAGGGTAGTGTTCAGTTAATATGGTTACACAATCAAATCATAAGATGAAACATCCCATCAGGGAATCCACTACAATCAATGACTTGACAGTCACGATTTTCAACCTTCCAATGAAAAAGAAAGCAGAAAAAAGAAAAAAGGGAAATTCCTCTAAGTCAAACCTATAAAAGGACTTAGACACAAAAAAGATCAAATAGAATAAGTCATTCATGAGAGGTCCTCAAATCCTCAACCTCAAATACATAAGATTTAGTGACCACCATACCAAAGTCAAAGGGGTCACTGATATCCATAGAGGACAAATAAGATGACTGTCATTTCAAGCAAACCTTGGATCTTCATCTCTACGCTATCAAGACAAATGTATGTGTTGATTTAGCTGAACCTAGGATTGGAGAACATCACGGAGAGTGGGTGGGCACCAAATAAACTTCGAGCCTTTATCCTTTGTTTCTAAAACCGTGAACCAAACCACATTACAACCCTCAAAAGTCCTAATTGAAGTAGGGTTTATTTCGAAAGCACACTCGATGAGAAAGTGTTTCCCGACTCCCATGAGCTTGGCTCAAAAATTTGTGTTGGCTTTATAAAAAAAATGAATATCACCTCCTAGCTAGTGATTCGGTCACAGGCTATTGTGAAAACCTTTTCAAAAACAAAAAAAAACTTCAAAACAAACACGTGTGTTGCATTAGCAGTCTTAACATTAACCTTTTTGCTTGTTAGCATTTGCTTGATATCATAGAAACCTATGTATGAGCACCAGTGATGAGCTTAATCTCTTGAGATTTGAAACTCTGACGAGTAGTTGAACAACCATTTCAGAGAATGATCACCCCCATGGGCATGTTGCTTGAAAACCTTGCCAGACAGGGGCAAATTTCTTGAAGACTATGCTAGACAAGGGCATGTTGTTTGAATACTTTGCCAGTCAGAGGCAAGTTACTTGAAAAAACTTAGCCAGCCAGGGGCAGGTTGCCTTAATATTTTGTCAGCCAGGGGCATTTTGCCTGAAGACTATGCTAGACAAGGGCATGTTGTTTGAATACTTTGCCAGTCAGAGGCAAGTTACTTGAAAAAACTTAGCCAGCCAGGGGCAGGTTGCCTTAATATTTTGTCAGCCAGGGGCATTTTGCCTGAAGACTCTGCTAGACAGGGGCATGTTGTTGGAATACTTTTCCAGATAGGGGCATGTTGCTTGAAGACTTTCCTAAACAGGGGCAAGTCGTTCCCCAATTTGTACTTACACATTCTTATCATCCCTAAAAGGATAAGTATTGAAGACTCATTTGTGCCAAGTACAGTTAATCTGAGGCAGTGACGTCGAGATTCGACGAATCTCTACAAGAGTTTGAAGACACTGGGGCATCTTGAATGACAAGTCTTCTATAAAATCCTCTTGAGATGATCTCTTCTCATAAATCATTTTGTGGGCGCATGACCACGTGTTCCCCTAAGCAAGACGCTCTTAGGATCTACCTTGCAAGTACTTCCAGATATTGGGGTCCTCACGCCAAGTTGCTATGGTATGTCAGGGGCATGACTCATTATTTTCTGGTGGATTTCTTACTACTTAGTGCTTCCAGTGAGTTACTAAGTCTAGTACCCCCAATTGAGCCTTGATTCTAGCTTCTCCAGCTGAATCTGATTTTCTCTCCCCAACGGAGTACAAATTTACTTCATCCTAAGCAAACGTGGTTTGTATGTTTGTTTCCTTTCTAAGGGACATTGAAGTTAGAAGATTTGCTTGGGTTTATTTTCCCGATTGAAGCATCTTTCTCTCCTCGAAGAGATTCGCGCCTTGTAGCAAGACTCGTTCCATGGATGGCTCTTTACCCTATCTCCAGTAATTGCGTACACTTTGACGAGATTGGTCGAGTATCCATTTGTTGTGATGTTTATTTCATCACCAGTTTATCTCTTGTGTCTGTTTTGTCTGTTTGTCAGCATAAACATAACACATATACATACACGTACATCATATTTGAATTCATATTCATATGCATATTCATGTTGCATTCATTGATGCATACTACCTTCACCTTGGTCGTATTTATCCCTAAGTGATGTGTCTCTCTCCAAATAGGGTTGTCAGCCTTAGGCAGAAAATGTACATTCTTTCTAATTCCCCACTGAGATTCTACCCTCGTGGAAGATTTTGCTTTAGCTCCCCTTTCCAAACTTGGATAGGATAAATCTCGATTGAGTTCATTCCTCATGGGTTAGTGACTTGCTTGACAGTTTCTTTCCAGCTCGTTCCTGGATTGAATTTTGGTCGTTGGCAATTTTTGATAATTGAATTTCCATATGGAAAGTGCATTTATTTTGCACCTTTGGATGCTTAGTTTCCCAGAAGGAATTTGTTGGAGGCTTCCATTGAAGACAAATTTTGCTCTCCAGCAGTGTTACTACAACATTCCCTTGGATTACTTATACCCGACAACAAGTGGCCGTCTCTTTATTCGAGAAGCTTGTTTCGTCCTAGAACTTCTAAGTGGAATCAACAAGTGGCCGTCTCTTTATTCGAGAAGCTTGTTTTGTCTTCGAACTTTTGAGTAAATCAACAGATGGCGGTCTCTTTCCGAGCAGTCGTTCCATCCCCAGCAATTCCAGATGGAAAGTGGATTCATTTTGTACCTTCGGATGTTTAGTTTCCCAGAAGAAATTTATTGAAGACTTCCATTGAAGACAAACTTTGTTTTCCAGCAGTGTTGCTACAACATTCCCTTGGATTACTTATACCTAACAACAAATGGCAGTCTCCTTATTTGAGAAGCCTGTTTCTTATCCATAGATTTCCCAGTAAATATATAGATGGCATTCTCTTTTCGAGCGGTTTTTTCATCCTCAGCAAGGTTTATGTTCTATCAAATGGCCTCTCCCCTGTTCGGCGGAGAAGTTTGATATGAATCTCTTTTATTTTTTCAACAAATGGCATCTCATCCAGACCAGGTGAGAAGTTTGTTCGGCAAATGGCATCTCATCCAGACAAGGTGGGAAGTTTGTCGTGATTCCAATTTTCAACAAATGGCATCTCATCCAGACAAGGTGAGAAGTTTGTTCGGCAAATGGCATCTCATCCAGACAAGGTGGGAAGTTTGTCGTGATTCCAATTTTCAACGAATGGCATCTCATCCAGACAAGGTGAGAAGTTTGTTCGGCAAATGGCATCTCATCCAGACAAGGTGGGAAGTTTGTCGTGATTCCAATTTTCAACAAATGGCATCTCATCCAGACAAGGTGAGAAGTTTGTTCGACAAATGGCATCTCATCCAGACAAGGTGGGAAGTTTGTCGTGATTCCAATTTTCAACAAATGGCATCTCATCCAGACAAGGTGAGAAGTTTGTTCGGCAAATGGCATCTCATCCAGACAAGGTGGGAAGTTTGTCGTGATTCCAATTTTCAACAAATGGCATCTCATCCAGACAAGGTGAGAAGTTTGTTCGGCAAATGGCATCTCATCCAGACAAGGTGGGAAGTTTGTCGTGATTCCAATTTTCAACAAATGGCATCTCATCCAGACCAGGTGAGAAGTTTGTTCGGCAAATGGCATCTCATCCAGACAAGGTGGGAAGTTTGTCGTGATTCCAATTTTCAACAAATGGCATCTCATCCAGACCAGGTGAGAAGTTTGTTCGGCAAATGGCATCTCATCCAGACAAGGTGGGAAGTTTGTCGTGATTCCAATTTTCAACAAATGGCATCTCATCCAGACCAGGTGAGAAGTTTGTTCGGCAAATGGCATCTCATCCAGACAAGGTGGGAAGTTTGTCGTGATTCCAATTTTCAACAAATGGCATCTCATCCAGACAAGGTGAGAAGTTTGTTCGGCAAATGGCATCTCATCCAGACAAGGTGGGAAGTTTGTCGTGATTCCAATTTTCAACAAATGGCATCTCATCCAGACAAGGTGAGAAGTTTGTTCGGCAAATGGAATCTCATCCAGACAAGGTGGGAAGTTTGTCGTGATTCCAATTTTCAACAAATGGCATCTCATCCAGACAAGGTGAGAAGTTTGTTCGGCAAATGGCATCTCATCCAGACAAGGTGGGAAGTTTGTCGTGATTCCAATTTTCAACAAATGGCATCTCATCCAGACCAGGTGAGAAGTTTGTTCGGCAAATGGCATCTCATCCAGACAAGGTGGGAAGTTTGTCGTGATTCCAATTTTCAACAAATGGCATCTCATCCAGACCAGGTGAGAAGTTTGTTCGGCAAATGGCATCTCATCCAGACAAGGTGGGAAGTTTGTCGTGATTCCAATTTTCAACAAATGGCATCTCATCCAGACCAGGTGAGAAGTTTGTTCGGCAAATGGCATCTCATCCAGACAAGGTGGGAAGTTTGTCGTGATTCCAATTTTCAACAAATGGCATCTCATCCAGACAAGGTGAGAAGTTTGTTCGGCAAATGGCATCTCATCCAGACAAGGTGGGAAGTTTGTCGTGATTCCAATTTTCAACAAATGGCATCTCATCCAGACAAGGTGAGAAGTTTGTTCGGCAAATGGAATCTCATCCAGACAAGGTGGGAAGTTTGTCGTGATTCCAATTTTCAACAAATGGCATCTCATCCAGACAAGGTGAGAAGTTTGTTCGGCAAATGGCATCTCATCTAGACAAGGTGGGAAGTTTGTCGTGATTCCAATTTTCAACAAATGGCATCTCATCCAGACAAGGTGAGAAGTTTGTTCGGCAAATGGCATCTCATCCAGACAAGGTGGGAAGTTTGTCGTGATTCCAATTTTCAACAAATGGCATCTCATCCAGACAAGGTGAGAAGTTTGTTCGGCAAATGGCATCTCATCCAGACAAGGTGGGAAGTTTGTCGTGATTCCAATTTTCAACAAATGGCATCTCATCCAGACAAGGTGAGAAGTTTGTTCGGCAAATGGCATCTCATCCAGACAAGGTGGGAAGTTTGTCGTGATTCCAATTTTCAACAAATGGCATCTCATCCAGACAAGGTGAGAAGTTTGTTCGGCAAATGGCATCTCATCTAGACAAGGTGGGAAGTTTGTCGTGATTCCAATTTTCAACAAATGGCATCTCATCCAGACAAGGTGAGAAGTTTGTTCGGCAAATGGCATCTCATCCAGACAAGGTGGGAAGTTTGTCGTGATTCCAATTTTCAACAAATGGCATCTCATCCAGACAAGGTGAGAAGTTTGTTCGGCAAATGGCATCTCATCCAGACAAGGTGGGAAGTTTGTCGTGATTCCAATTTTCAACAAATGGCATCTCATCCAGACAAGGTGAGAAGTTTGTTCGGCAAATGGCTATCTCTTCCAGACAAGTTGAGAAGTTTGAGCGTGAAGTTGTTTCTCCGTCATATGGCTGTCTCTTTCAGAAGAAGGGAAGTATGGTGAGAGTTCTGTTCAATGACATCCTTAGTTGAATCTCGGCAGAAGATTTGACAACAGGTGATTCCTTTTATTTCTCGCAAGTCTCGGCAGAAGATTTCCAGTCTACCTCGGCAGAAGGTACTTACTTTCATAAGCTAGACGATGGCATCCTTAGTTAAATCCCGGCAGAAGATTTGGCGACAAGTGTATCCTCAGTTAATCCTCGGTAGTAGGAACTTCATTTTGATACCTCGGCAGAAGGTATCTCATTCTTAGATTCTCTGGTAATCTCGGCAGTAGATCTCCAGCAGATTTCGATAGAATTTGTTTTTCTTACCAAGATCTCGGCAGTAGATTTTTTGGTTCATTTTTGATACCTCGGCATAAGGTATCTCATTCTTAGATTCTCTGGTAATCTCGACAGTAGATCTCCAATAGACTTCAGAAGAATTGGTCTTCGTTTCAGAATCTCGACAGTAGATTTCTGTTTCGTTATTGATACACCAACATAAGGTATTTCCAAATGAGGTTTCAAATCTCGGCAGTAGATTTCCTCAAGATGGAATTTTGTTCGAAGATTTCGAGTCATCTTGGGATTCGTAGACAGTTGTCGTCTGGTTTCGCTCAAGATAAATCCCTCGTGTGGTCTGTATTCCAGTCATGTGCGTCTAATTCCCAATAGTGTCAGTTTTCTGCCCAGCGGCGTGATAGCTTTTGTCTTACATTTTTTGCATTGCACATCATATCATTTCATTTGCATTTTTCGGTCAAAATTTCAGGTATTCTGATATTTAATCATCTTCCACCTTGAATGACCTAAAAAAGATCTCTTTGTTACTCAGACATTCAGGTTCAGGATGATTAAATAGGGGCAGCTGTCATACCCTAAATTTTGACCAGAAATTTTTAAATTTTTGTTCATTTAGACATGTTATCGTCGGTTTATCGAAAATCAATCATTTTGCATTTTTCTAAGTTAAGACATCTCGTATTCCATTAATCATACATTTTACTATCATCTTTTGTTTTAGATTTTGTTTCCTTTTAATTAAAATGTTTGGTTATATTTTAATCACTTTATTATTGATTTTAGAATTTGGATTAATCCTAGGAATTTTTATTTAGATTATTTTTGTCCCATTTTGTAATTTATTTATTATCTTATTTTTTTTAGTTGAATATTTTAGTTAGATCATTTTTAGAATTTAATTAGAATTTTCGGCTTGTTAAATTTTGGGTCAATATGAGTCTATAACTCTTTTCCTTAAATTTAGGCTAATTAACTTTTGTTTAAACTCTTGATTTATCTTATTCTTATTTTTAAGAAAAAGGTTCAATCTAATGTTTTAAATTTCTTTTAGATTTAGTTTTATTTGTTTTGGTTTAAATGATTAGTTGATTTTTTATTTGAAAATAAATTTACTTTAAGTTAATTTTATTTTAATTTATTTTTTAGTCTAAAAATTAAGTTTTATGTATTTTGCTTTATCAGCTTTTAATATAATTTATTTTTGGTTTATTTCAAATTTTGTTTCTTTTAGAAAATAATCCAAAAAAATATATTTAGTCTAATATTTTAAGTTTGTTAGTTTAATTAGGTTACTATTTGGTTTTAATCAGTCTATTTCTAAATTAGTTTAAATTAGTCAATTTAGTTTAGTTTTAATTTAATTCATTTTCTCTGTTTTAAAATTTAATAATTTAATTAGTTCTAGTTAGTATATTTAGTTGGTCTTGTTATAGTCCAAACATTATGCACCAAAACAGACAAAAGCAACCCGTATACTCCATCATCCTTACACTGATTTGGCTGAAAAACAAAAACCTGCTGCACCTGCAAAACCACAGCAACAACAGTGCATCAATCCAGCCTGTTTTCTTTTCACAGATTTAGACAAAAAAACCTGCACAGGTAAAAAGGGATATTGATCAAAAATGAAACCAAAGGATAACGGATAACATCCAACGGATAACAGCTAGAGGGGGGCCTTCTGATTTCGATTGAAAAACAAACAAAAGACAGCAACAAAAACATTTTTTGGGGAACCTCTCACAGGGGGACCCTTCATGACGAACAACAGGAGGACTTTCAAAAAGGAAAAAAAACTTCACAACTTCAGGAAGGATCTGAACCGACACCTCCAACAGCTTCTTGACAAACCCATCAACAACAACAAGTCGAAATTACGACCTTCGCTAACTCCTGTCTCTTCTCTCCTTCCTCATCTCCATTAACACTTCCAAACCATTAACATAAACCTTCAATACCTCAAGCCAAGAAAAACCTGCAAACGAAACGCACAGAAAAAACTTTGAGAACAGGAGGATCCTCAACTGAAAAAACAGAAGAACCTTTTCATCTAAAAATTCCTCTCAGCCTTGAAAAACCCGAAGCTTCACAACCCGTTACGAGGACCAAAACGAACCCAACCATAAACAGGGCCACCGCCACCTACTGAACCTCTCGGCCACTGAACCATAACTACACCATATAAACCGAACGGAATCTGAGCGAAACCGCCGGACGTTATCATTTCACTTCCCTCAAACTCCACCAAGCCATTGCGAGATACCTCGAATCCGCAAATGAGAAATGCAGTTCGAGACCGAGACGCAAACAAGATCCGATGGTGATCAGAAACGCTCAAGTGTGAGAGTGAAACTCGTTCGTCTCCACCGAACAAAAACACTTCACTTTCTTCTTCTTCGAACAACCACTCAAACTCACAATACCTGAAAAAACCAGCAAACCTTTCCGAAACTCAACCATCCTCATAACCACCATCGAATCCATAAGCATCCACCTTTAGCAACAAGCACTAAGAACAAAATCTCGAAACTCATCACCCTCCTTCTTCCCTCCATACGTCCGCCGTAAACCCCATCTTACCGACGACTCATCATCACCGCCGGCCACGAAACCGTTGCCACTGTAAATCGCATTTTCAGAAAAGGTAGGTTTTTTTTTCAAAGTCGCGATTGAGAGAGAAGGGCGATGATCGGTCTGAACAAGTGCCGCCGCAGATGGGTTTTGGAAGAGGAACTTTAGATGGGGCACTATGAAACTGGGAAAGAGGAAGTTTACACTGACTTTATCACTTAATCCTTTTACTATGTTACATTTTTTATTATTTATCAAGCTAATTATTGTGATTACTATGTTGTTGTGTAGTCAATGGGCTTATGCCTTAAACCCATTCGGATTCTCATGCTTGCATCCCCCATATCCGACGCCAGACCCCTTTCCTATTTTGTTTTTTTTTCTCTTTTCTATTTTTGTACTAATTTTGTTTGTTAGATTTGTTTTTTTTAAATAATTATTAATTATTGTTGGTTTAATTTTTTTTTAAGAATAGTTTCTAGAATTTTATGTGAATTTCCATTTTTTAGAATTTTATTTATATTATTAATTAGAAATCGCTATGTACTTTAACTATCTTGCTATTTTTATTTATTTATTAAGTCCTGGTTTATTAGATTTTTTAGGTTTTTGGTTGTCACCATTTCTCGATGATATCAATTAATGTTTATTTTGTTCAATTATTGATAGAATGACTTGTTTGCGATTTAGTTAATTTTTTAGAATTTTGATTGAACTAACCATGATGATTCATGATGTGGACATGAAGGGATACTTTGGTTGATCGTGTGAATCTTTTGATATCTTTCTTGAGTTACTTTTGGCACGTACTGAAGAGGCAACGGACCTTCTCCGTTAGGTACCTCTAAAATTCAATGTTATCTCTTTTGCGCCTCACTGTATTCTTGATACCACGTTTGCGTTCGTCTGATTACTTGTACCTCACGGATCCTAAATCTCTTGCAAAGAATGTGATATTCATCAAACTTTCAAACTAATGAACTTAACAAGGAATAGAATTCCGGAGTCTAGCATTCCGCACGTTCTAGAACGAACTGCAAATGGGATAGCCCCACGCGTAATGTTTCGCTCACTCCTTTGTTATTAAAATAAATAAACCTAAAAACATCAAAAAAAAATTATCCAATTTATTTAATTAATTTAATACGAAAAAGGAATTCCGGAGTCTAGCATTCCGCACGTTCTGGATTGGACCGCAATTGGGCTAGCCCCACGCGATGGTTCAATCACCATTTGTATTTCAAACAATTAATCTTATTAATTAAATTACGAAAACAGAACTCCGGAGTCTAGCATTCCGCACGTTCTGGATTGAGCCGCAATTGGGCTAGCCCCACGCGATGGTTCAATCACCATTCGTATTCAAAACAATTCAACAATCTTAAAGGATCAGGCATGATTCATCTCCATAGGAAAGTTCTTCCTCCTATCCCCACAAACACAAACAAAATCTTACAAACAATTACTTTCAAAGGAAGAACGTGGCATTGCTTGTCGATACTTATATCCAAGTTTAAAGCTTCTTCCGATTTTATTTATTCTCAAAGAAAGAATGTGGCATTGCTTGTCGATCTTATATCCAAGTTTAAAGCTTCTTTCGATTTCTCATTTCTCAAACGTTTGTGGTGGAATAGGTGAGATACTTCTCTTAAAGATGACGACTTGTCTCTTTCTTTCACATACAAATTAAAACTTACCAACCAATTCAAATCATTTTCATAATTAATTAGCGAGTAACTGAACTCCGGAGTCTCGCACTCCGCACGTTCTTGAATGCAACCGCAACATGGGCTAGCCCCACGCGTGGTTCATTCGCCCTCTCGTTTTAAAACATCCTTAACAAAGTTCAAACATCTTTTCTCAAAACGAACCCTGTTTGAATATTTCTATCTCGCAGATAAGCCAACGCTTAGCGATAGAAGTTATTTTCAAACAGTCGTTCAATAAAAACCACAAATCGTAGTAGCACGAACTACGAAGCTCTGACTTTCCCATTGCACAAGGGAATACGTAGGCACGGGGATTTTAATCCTTCGCGAGCACAATAATAAAAAACTTAACATTTCTCCATAACCAATAATAACTAAAACATTTCCTTAAAAGAAGACAATAATAACAAGTTAACATTTAAAGCGCAAACTAGACTAAGAGGTTCCCGTTGAGTACAACGGACGTGAGGGGTTCCTAATACCTTCCCCTTGCGTAACTGACTCCCGAACTTAGATTAGTGGTTTCGTTGACCATTCTTATCCTTTATTTAGGTTGTGTCTATATCTCCCTTTTCTCTCGTAGAATAAAAAGAATTAGGTGGCGACTCTGTTGTTTATTTTAGGATCGTATTTTTCGAGGTGCGACAGTACTATATATTATTTTTTTTTAAATGAAAAATTTTGAAATTATTTTAGTGATACAAAGTAAAAATTAATCAATTTGTTTTTCATTTTTATAATTAGGAAATTATAAGAAATATGAATAGTATTTAATAAAGTTTACAAAAATAATATATAAGAACGAATTGTTGTATGTTAAAAACCGATTTGTTGAGGTTTAATAAAAAATAACTATATTTTTTATAATGTATTTTATTAAAAAATAATAATTAATAAATTTATTATGAGCAAATTAGTATGCTGTTTTTTAAAATAAAAAAAATTATAATAATCAAATATTAAAGACAAAATACTCTTTTTCGTCCATTAATTTTTCTCCGGAGTTCATTTTCATCCCTTAATTTTTAAAATATTCAAATTGATCCCATAAGAATTAAAAACGAAACAAATGAATTTCCTTCTATTTACTCCAAAGGACGTTTGGGGCTGCAAACGTGGTAGATGGCATGGCTTGGCTTCTTCTTTTTTCTTTCTCTATTTCACCACCATATGCATATGTGTTTTTCTTTATTCACCTTCACTAGAGTTTTGTTATGTTAAATTGATTTTGATTTCCAAAAATTGAAGACTAGGGTTCATCCTCCATGAAATCAGGTTATGTTTCTTCCTCCGTGAAATAGAAAAATTATGAAAGTCTGAACTCCAGTGTGTTCACGAGTTCGAATCTTCTATGGAAACCGAGTTGTCATTGTGGAGACTCGACTATTCTTCGTAGGTCTACAACAATAAAGAGTTATGAAAAATATTTTTGGGGTTGTTCTCATTTTAAGGTATGTATGTCATATGTACAAGGAGATTGTATGCTTATTACAATTTTGAATAATCCATTATAAATTGGAGGAAGCTATGCAACCTGGGTGTGGGTATTTTGATTGGTTTTACGAGGAAGTTCAAGATGACAATGGGCAAATTGTATTGGGAAAAACCTAAGTTCCACATTGGCTAAATATAGAACTCACAAAGGATTTAAATAGAGTGACACTCCTCACCTTAACAACCGGTTTTCTAGGGCTGAGTTAGGTCAAACTCTAATTCTAACATGACATCAAGAGCATGTCGATTCGGGTCATTCACCATTTAATATGCGCACCAAGCCCAAAATAATATGATGGGTGAAAAAGGGTGCATTGGAAAAATCAAGTCTCATATATTGATAATTTGGGTCATCCAACGTTTATATCCACGCACCAAACCCAATAGTGTTGGGCGTAAGGGAGTATTGGAAAAAACTCAATTCTCATATTGGCTAAATACAGAACTCACAAAGGGTTTAAATAGAGTGACACTCCTCACTTTACCAACCGGTTTTGTAGGGTTAAGTTAGGTCAAACTCTAACTCTAATAAATTGTAATGTCTAGATTGAAAAAGTTTGCAAAGAAATTTAATGATGCAACAATGGAGATTGAAAATGTTAGGTTGACAAATGAAGAATTAAGGAAGGAGATAAATCACCTTCAAAATGAGATGAACAAGATGTAGAAGTGGAAAAAAATGTTGGATGATGTTTGTTATTATAGTTGCAACGGTTCTAGATTTTTTCCTGATGATTTGAAATGTTTAAGTTTGTATTCCAAATTAGTTGAACCTTTGTAGTAGTTCTGGTTTTTTATGTTGCAGTGAAATACTTTGGTCTGTATTAGTTGATTGTTGTAACATTGCTCAATTGTTCAACACAGAATTTCAATTGTTCAATTCAATGACATATAAACTTGTTTGTATCAGTTCAATTGTTCATTGTAACATTGTTCAATTGTTCAATTGTTCAATTGTTCAATTATTCATTAACATATAAACATGTGATTAACAGAATTTCAACATAACACATAATTGTTAATAACATAAAAAATTGTACAAAATAACATTGATATCCATTACACAAAATGATAGAAATTCAAAATTACATACATAAGCATAAGCATAACACAAAATGACAATATTCTAAATGTATGTTAAAACCATTACACAAAATGACAGAAATTCAAAATGACATTCTAAATAGATCTAAGTTTTTTTCTTCAGTGAATCTATCAACTCAAAGTAATTCAATTTGTCCACATACACTTTAAGATCACCATCGACGAACTCACCACTATGATGAAATCTTAGTACTATAAATTACACCAATCTATTCAAAATCGATATTACTAAAAACCCTAATTTCTCATATAGTAAACATGCAATGCCCAAATTATAAAAAAAAAAAAAAAAAAAAAAAAAAAAAAAAAAAAAAAAACTCTAATTTCTCAAATTGAAAACACATAGAACTCATACAAATGATTTTGATAGATGCCACATAAAAAAATAAAAAATAAACGATGTGTCAAAAAAAATTGAAAGATTATAAAATAGTTTGATTCACCGTATTTAATAAATATAAATAGATTCTTTTAAAGTAGGTTATTGGAGACAAAAAGTCTCAAATTTTCATATAATTAAACCATAGTTCAAAACTTTACCTAATATATTTTTACATATGAGGTCAAAGTAAATCAAAAGAAAATTTCAAACTGTAATTCATATAGGAACTTTCTTTCTCTTCTATAACCAAATGAATTAATAGATTGTAATTACAATTAGCTTATGTTTCTCTAAAGTTACGCTCCAAAATTTCAGGTTCTAGTGGTTGGATTTCTATAATGATTTCTGGCACTGGCAACACAATTGGTTGCACCTGCGACCCACCAATCTTTGGACAAGTTTCAAGAAGGCATTGTCTACACTTGGGACATGATGAATGTTCCTTTAGCCATTTGTCAATGCAACGAACATGAAATCCATGGTTGCATTTCGGCAAAACGCGCACCTTTTCACCATTTGTAAACTCCGAAAGACATATCACACACTCTGTATCTAAACCTGGTAGTTTCATCTCGGTTGAATAAGTCACCTTTGGAAATTTCTTAAGAGCTTTCTTCTTGATTCCTTTGTTGGCCAATTTATGTGATGGGCTGCTACTCGAACTCGAAGAAGACTCGTTGTTGTTGATGGCTTCGTTTGAAATTCTTAAGGCACACGCACACCTTATGATGGAGTTTAATGCAAGTGAAAAAATAAACACGCATAATATGAATGCGATTATCATCACAACATTTGAATCGAATTCGGAACTTCCAAAATACGAGTATGTTGAATTGTGGTTGTTTGTAAAAACAGGAGTGTTGATTTTAAGTGATTCATGATCTATTGGATTTTGGAAGAGTAACCTTCTTGTGTGAGACTCTAGAAGAATCTCATGGACATGTTGTGAAGTAAAGGAAGTAGAAGCATACATTTTCATGTTCTTTGTTTGATAATTTGTTGAGTTATCTTTGATGATAAACTTTATATATAGGGAATTACATGATATGGTAAGATATGGTATCTTGCTTTTATTAAAATAAGTTAGTTACTATATGAATGCAATACACGTTTAACTATTGTGATGTTGCATAATTTCTCCTACATCATACTATATGTGTATTATATATTATAGTTACCCTTTTTGCTCTATGACATATTTGTTTACTTAAAATATTTATGCAAGTGGTTAGATTGCAATATATTTGGTTTTAGAAGTGTGGTTTTTAATTAAAGAGGGGTATTGTAAATCGCAACTATAGATCATGTTGACAAAATGTTTAAACTTAAATTTGATTTGCAATCTTATCTAATCTAGTATTAATACTAATTATCTACAGCTATATGCTTTTATGAGAAAGTGCATTTTGGAAAGTTGTTTTTGTGTTGCTTTTTTTAATCAATCTGATTCTTATCATCAAAGGGACCAAGTTATCATTGTTGGAGGCCAGGACAACCATTTGTGAGTTAGTTTTGATTCACAAATTCTTCCAATTCTTATAATTAGTTATCTCGATTGCCTTCATTATGGTTTCAAACACTTCCATAAAAGCACAATTTTTACCCAGGTTCGATGCAAAACATTCCAAACGTACGGTTTGCTTGATAGTCTCTAAATATGCCATCACTCGTACCCATGGACGTCGATCCAAATGATGAACTATCGATGTTGACTTTAATCATGTTGTTCCTTTGATTGACCGTTTTAGCTAAAATAATATGGGTAACAAGATGTAAAATATGAAGAGACGTCATGTAGAACAAGATGTTCCAGCATAAGTATAACATCTGACCTCATTCTTTAAGTCATGTTACGTGAGTAAATGTGTGCGTGTTTATATTTGATTTCAAGAAGATTTGTCATTTATAAGTTGTATCTTTTAGCAATATGTTTATTTAAGGAAAAATGGCTAAAAAGATTGTCCAAAACCAAATCAAATTAAATGAGATCAAATCTCTTGGTAGACATTAACGTATAACAAATCAAATCTGCATCAAAAGCAAATTTGTTTGGTTTTAATTGAGACGCCCAAACCCATCGGATATTTTTCTATATAAGATGATTCATTCCTAACAAGAACGTGGGTGCAAGCATTGAAGACCTTGTGGGTTAGAGTTTAATATTTGAGTCTTTGTACTTGTTGTTATTTGTGTACATCTATGGTGCTTAAGTTCCATATCAAAGTGTTTATTGGTATTTTTAGTAAGCAATTACGAGTTTGATTCACTTAAGAGATTAAATTCAAAAAAATCTCAAAGACAATATGTGTAAAAAAAGTGCAATGAAAAGTGTTTATGACTGATACTTAAATGCTTGATAACTAATAAACAAAATGTAAATGCATAACTACTTTGAAGAAATAAAGTAAAGAAAAAGTATAATAAATTTCATAAAATAAATGTTTTGATGGAAAAAGCTTAAGGAAACTTAAAAAATGGACGCAGACTGATACATTTTTCACAAACTATTTCTCTTTGTGACTTGGATACTTCAGTTCTATAGAGAATGAGTGAAAATTTGCGACCTCAATCCCATACCTAAGATTGACTTATATACTAATAAAATAGTAACTGTTGACAATGGATAGATCCCTATAATTTGACACATATCCCACTACATAGGCTTCATCGCTCTAACTAGCCTTCACGCATCTTCAAAGATAAAACTTTTGAAAACCAACCATCATGCTGATAATGGGTTTGGTAACTGTTTTGAGCCTCTTAATTGCCTCTGTCATGAGTCTTTTGTTGACTTATATAGTGTTGTTGAGACATCTCCACACCACATAGTCTTTAAACTTAAGAATATCCTAAGTCTCAAACATCTGGTGGACGTATCAATCTCGATATTTGTCGACAAGAAGAATTTTGCAAATCCCTTCAACATTTTGGACATATTTCGAAGAGAAAACGATCATAATCTTGTGTATTTATTCACGAGACTCCTCTAAACAAGCCTTTCCCTTGACAAATCTAATAGGCTAGTTGAACCATTTTTGTCGACATAGTAAGTGTGTCGAATCCTTTGATTAAAGCTATTAACAATTAGCATTTTCCAACGTAGTTACTATGTAGTATTTCTTCAGCTAGAATTTCATGACTAACAAATGCCCCCTAAAAATTCCACTTTCGATCATATGTATCATATGGAAGAAAAGTGGCATTTTTAGTAACTAATCGACACTGTTTAGAATATGCTGCACACATCACATTAATTAGACTTTTTTTAGCCATCATAACTCTGACATGTGTGCAGATTGTCATCATCACTCTGATTTCCCAGGACAATTATAGGCCACAAAATTAAATGATATTAAAGGAAATCATTAATTTAATTTTTCCCAAAAACTAAATGTCATATGTCTATCTCAAAATGACACTTGTCAAGATATTTTTTTTGAGGGAAACTAATAATTTTTTCCTCTTTGTAGCTATTTATACGCTTCTTCAACGTCTCTTTTGCTTTTCTATCATCTTCTTCTCTAGAACTCTAGAATATCCTTTGAGATTTCTGCAACTTCTACTCTCATCTTCCCCAAAAGCTCATTCTTTTCTAAAAGCTGTAAAGAAACAACATTGGTTCCAACTCTCTTCCTTAAGTGCGTACCACAAGTTACTTCTATGGCTAACATCATAGGCCATATTTTCAATAGGAGAATACTATTATCTGGAATTTTCAAGTATTTATTCCCTATTCCATTTTAGATAATACTAATGCTTTTATGGTTCCTCTCCCTAGACTACATAAGAAACCCAATAACTTGGAAATTTTCTTCCCTATTTTACCATCATATGAACCTTTGGTGTTTAGGGATGAGCCATGTGATCTTAGCTTCACAAAGAACCGTGTGTTTCGATCATCTCCTTTGACCAACAATCTTGCCTACATAAAGTGTTAGGATATGGTCAAGAAAAAGAAGGAAAGGTATGGAAAAATCATGGTATCTTTGACCTGATACAAACCTTAAGAGTTTGCCCTAGGTATAACCCTCACATGCTAGTTGCTGCTAAATTCTTCGAGGAAACTACAACCAACATATTTCACTTACCATGTGGAATGATAACTGTAATGTTTTTTGACTTGGCAGTAATTGTTGGTCTTCGACCAATAGGGGAAACCTTTAACCCTGCCCAGATAAAAAAAATTCCAATTTCACCATTTCTCTCCCTAGTTTTAGCACATAAATTAAAGACCATTATGCTTCCATTGAAAATATGAGTGTCGAGGAACACAACTTTCCTCACCTATTGGTTGTCACACCTATGTGTTCAATTCCATTTCCCTTCTAGTTGCCAAGAAATTTATACCTCAGACGACTCCGCTTCATGAGAGAAGAAATATTTGTCTCAGTAAGCTAATTTTGTGTGGTTTGCATGAATCTTTGGAAATTTACTATAGTGATGTAAAGGAACAAGTAGATCTTGAGGATGAGAGACATCTCCTGATCTCAGGCCCCATTTGACTCTTACAGTTGTGGACTAAAGCCACTTTTGAACCTTCCCTCATGGCTAATGTTGTACATGATCCAGAGAGGAGGGTCGAAGGTTCGAGGCTTACCAATATTACACTAAATGATGGTAAAGATGAAACAAAAAAAGCCTTCAAAGCCTACTTCTGCATGTTATATGATTACAAAACATTCACTTCGACCATGATGCCCTTCTTCATTCGATGTTGTGGACCCGAATGGTTTAAAAAAACCATTCCCAGCCTCCTCTCTTGACGAGTAGAGAGAAATTGGTGTCATTTGGATATAACTTTTCCAACCCTGTATCATGCCAACCAAACTTTTTTCCTCTCAGTCATGTATTAGGGTGGCTGCTTATCAGCCAAACATAGTAGCTAGGCAGTTTGGTTTTAGCCAAATTTTATCAAAATCCCATATTCCAAAATAGAATTTGTCTTCAAAAGTGTATAAACTTCTTCAAGAAAAAGGTTGTATACCTTAATCATTTTGAATTCTCACATTGTTTTCACTTCTTAAAGAGTTTGAAGTCGGGTGGTCTTCCTGTAACACCCAAAATCCCGACTCTTAATATACAAGACATTTTGCACTAATTAGGTTGCTACTCAAAACAAACATGTAATTCATTAAAAAATTCAAACTCGTAGCGAACACTCGAATAATACTCATAATATCTAATAATAAAGGCAAACTTAGTAGCTAAGCAGTTTGGTTTTAGTCAAATTTTATCAAAATCCCTTATTCCAAAATAGAATTTGTCTTCAAAAGTGTATAAACTTCTTCAAGAAAAAGGTTGTATACCTCAATCATTTTGAATTCTCACCTTCTTTTCACTGCACAAAAGAGTTAGAAGTTTGGTGGTCCGCCTGTAACTCCCTAAATCCTGACTCTTAATATACAAGATATTTTGTACTAATTAGGATGCTACTCAAAACAAACATGTAATTCATTAAAAAATTCAAACTCGCAGCAAAAACTCGAATAATACTCATAATATCTAATAATAAAATACTATTTTTGACCCTTTAACTATACATTTGAATTCAGATTGGTCCCTAAATTTTTTTCCATGTCAGATTGGTCCCTAAATTTTTTTTCCGTGTCAGATTGGTCCCTAAATTTTTTTCCATGTCTGATTGGTCTCTTAACTCTTAAAATATGTAATGTTAGTCCTTTTTGTCTAATTAGAAACGAATTTAGCGACTGACTTTTGAATTTTTCAGTCGCTAATAGGACAAAAAGAACTAACATGACACGTTTAAAGAAGTAAGGGATCAATCTGACACGAAAAAAATTAAGAGACCAATATGAACCCAATAGTATAGTTAAGGGACCAAAAAGGGTATTTTGCCAGTAATAAATTAAAGCAACCACTTAATGAAAATAAATTCCAAATGAAAACTCAAAACAAATTACGCGTGTGGTTCCCGATGTTACATATCAGAGCATATGAAACCAACGAAAATAGCGATAAATATGAAATAAATGAAGAACAACTCCAAGGCTATCTTCCAACTCACAAGCAACTAGTCATGTTGAGTACTTGGTTATTTGTACTCCAGTGGAACACATACACCACAATAACAAAAATAGGTGAGAATACACCTTACAAATGATAATGGTGAAAAATAGCAGCGAGATAGTAAATATCGATAATCATGAATACATCATTCACGCAAAACACAATCAAAACTCAAATAGTAATGCAAATTCTAATGCCACCAACTCCTTCAAAAAAATGCATGTGGTGCCGGGTTTTTGATGTCATAGGTATGTTATTGATTGCCCATGTCTCTGGTTCCTCTTTAATTGTGTACTTTTTTGGACATGAGATCGTCATAGTCCATCTCTAAAGAAGGCCATCATTGGACCTAAGTCCTACCTAAATCCGAAATATATGCATGCTCGATCATGTATAAAATCAAGCATGCAACTCATGAATCATCAAAACATCATTATCATCAAAAACATCATCATCACCATAAAAAACATGATCATCATCATAATCATCATCCAAAAAACATCATCATTAAAACATCATCATGATATGGTTCCACTCTTGAATCAAAATACTGCCAATCACATGTCATCATTATAAGCACTTCAGAATAGTAATCTCAAAATTGCCAAACACATGTCATCATTGAAATCCTTTCGGATTACTAATCTCCAAAATCACCGATCACGGATCATCACTGAATTCTTTCAAATTACTAATCTCCAAATATACGGTTTTTGAAATATATTTATTTATCATAAAAAATAGTAAAGTCTGTAGATTCAGAGTACGCCTAAGAGGGGGTGAATTAGGTGTTATAAAATTTTCTCGATTATTTTCTTGATGGATGGATTTTTCTATTTTACTTGTGTATGATAAGAAAGCGATAAAGCAGGAAATAAAAGAGACACATCAATTATCTTGGTTCCCTTCACAATCCGAAGGTACATCCAGTCCCCTTTCCAAACCGAAAGAGATTTCCACTATTGTTAGATCTTTGTACAAGCCTAATCTCAAGACTTATCCTACAATCTTCTAACAAGAACCCACCAAGAACAACCTCTTGGATTTTACAAATTTAAAGTCCAATTGAGAACAAATCTCACAATGGACCTCTTGTATCCACAATCCGGATAACAAGGAAGACCACCCAAGTAGAACAAGAAAACAATCTTTTTCTTTCTACTCTCTTGTTTCCAACAATCTTGAAAACAAGGAATAATAATAATTCTGAATTTTGTATGTGTATGGGAGATGAAGCTTTAAATATTTTATCAATATAAATATTGATCTTCTCCTTAGAACAAGTATCACTCAACAATAAATATACAAGTGTTCTTGAATAAATGAGATAAAACTAGAATGATGTTCTTGAAAATTTATGAAAAGTTTCTCTCAAAAAGTTTGAATATGAACACTTAAAAATATTTGAAACTTGAAGAATATGAGTGATTTTTTATTATGAAAATTATTGGAGAGGAGTGTAAAAACTGAAAATAATTTGTTTATATAATGCACAAAACACCCTTTCATAAAGATATGATCAAATGAAAAGATGCAATGGTTTGGAAAATAGAAACAATGTAGTTTTTCATGAAAAAATGCATATTTTCACTCACGCTAACAGTGTTAACCGGTTAACCATATGGGTTAATCGGTTAACACCCCTTCAACATTAGAAAATATTCAAATTAAAAATCTGTACAAATTACGGCGGTTTTTTTGTGCTTTTACGTCAGTTGAAACTGCCATATTTTACCAAATACTGCATGTTTAAATAAATTGAAAAATTGAAAATTTTGTCTAAATATTTATTTTTTAATGCATAAAATTTATGAAATGTGCTTTCTATTATTTCTAAACATGTATTTTATGCATGAGATATTTTTGAACACTTGCATATATAGTTTTAAGCAATAATTGTTATACCTTTAATTTATTCCAAATTATTCTTCAATTCTTGAAAAAATGCAAGAAGCTTGAGACTTATGATTCACTTCCTTTTTGCACACACAATCTTGAGCATAATTTATTGTCTTCATCAAAACATGATATTTGAAGGAAGCTTGTCTTCACAATCTCCCCCTTTTTGATGATGACAACCTATACTTGAAAATTTGCTCCAACTTTATTTCTACAACAAAAAGCTCCCCCTTGATTGATGCTCCCCCTCAATCAAAGAAGTTATTGATAAAATTATGCATAATAGAGTTAGAGAAATAACAATCCTTTTCCCCCTTTATCATTAGCAAAAAGGATGGGATAAATCTTGAAGTATATAAAGAAATCTTTGAAAAATAAATAAACAAAACATAACTTTTACCTATGAGTTTTACCTCATGAGACTTCATCAAACATTTATCCTTGTCGAAACATGATTTTGAAGTCTTTGTCACAAAGTTGATTTGTACTTGGAAGATTATGCTTTAGTTCGTCAACTTAAAGTATATCTTCAATAGATGTGAAAGTTAGTGCTTCAACTTTGCCTATGCCAAAAATTATTTCTTTAAGGGAATCCTTATATGTGAAATAATCATTGGACTTTGGAACTAGATTTGAAAGTTAGTTTATATCTCCCATCAAGAACTTAGAACAACCACTTTGTTAATGAAACATTGATTTTGAAGTGGTCTCCAAGCAAACCTACAAAATAATTTAAGTTTTATTTGGTACCCGGTGTGCTTTGGGTCCATCATAGTTAGTGCCTTTCTCAACCCACACATAACGCCCTTGCGCTATACTAAAATTTCTCACATAACATGCATTAGGTGTATGGCCAATTATTCCACAATAAAAACATGTTGGTTCAAAGTTGCTTTTATACCTAGGAACATAAGACTTATTCTTACCAAATCTTTTTCTTTTAGGATATTGATGAACCACTTTAGGTTTGTTCACTTTCACTTTAGGAATTTGTTCACTAGCCTTTACAAATATGGTCTTGTTAGAACTTGGTTTAGAAAATTTTGAGTAACCAAGACCACTCTTATTATTTGAATACTTTGTTGACTAAGAACATACTCCAATCCAATTTGTCCTTTTTCATACCTTTCAAGGACTCTTTTTAGTTGGACAATTTGCAATGAAAGTGACTCACACTGTGTGCATACAAAATTTTGTTTTTGATCACTAATTAATTTTTGTTTTTCATCTTTGAAATCATTTTCAACGGTCTTAACATTTTCTTCTAAAGTTGAGATTTGTTTCTTTTGTGATGAAATTGTTTTGTACAGAATTTTGCATTCACTTAATAGTTCATCAATTGCTTCTTGAGCATCACAATCATAAATAGAAAAATTATTGCTAACCTCATATTCTTCATCACTTAAATTATGTGAGACCATCAATGCCTTATTTGCATAATCTTCATCTGAAGATGAACTTATTCTATTGTCATCCCATGCAACATATGATTTCTTTGGCCTTTTGTCCTTATTTCTTTTGAAGCATTTATCCTTATTTTTAAGTGTAGGACATTCACTTTTAACATGACCTTTTTCTCCACATTCAAAACATTTAATCTTCCTTGTAAGTGCTTCTTCTTTAATGATTTCTTTTTTTCTTTCTTTTCTTAGAAATTTTTCAAATTTCTTGATAAGTTATTCATCTTCATCACTATCGGATTCATCCTCTTGATTGCTATCATAATTTTTGACTCTTGTCTTTAATGAAACGTCTTTTGAATCATTTACTTGAATTTCATGTTTCTCCAATCTTTCGAGTTCTAATTCATGCTCTTGAAGTTTTCCGAACAAGGAAGCAGATGTTATTGTAGAAATACTTTTCTTTTCTGAAATTGTCGTCACCTTTGGTTGTCATTCCCTGTTTAAAGACCTAAGCACTTTAAGATTTAATTCATCGTTAGTAAAAGTCTTACCAAGAGTAATCAGGTGATTGGTTAAGTGAACAAATCGCTTTTGTAGAGCAAGTATTGATTCTCGGGGCTGCATTCTGAACATCTCGTATTCTTGGCTCAATGTATTCAATCTTGATCTTTTTACTTCAGCAGTTCCTTCATGAGTCTCCACCAAAGTATCCCATATTTGCTTTGTTGATTTACATTGAGAAATGCGGAAGAATTCATCCATACTTAATGCACTTTGAAGAATATTGATAGCTTTCTTATCATTTTCATCATATGTGCTTTTTAACTTCGCGGTTCCAACACCATTGATCACATTTATAAGATTGTGTAGACCTTCTTCGATTGCTTCCCATATACCTTCTCCTTGGGCTTCAAGATGTGCTTTCATTCTGATTTTCCAAAAGTCAAAATATTCCCCGGAGAAGAGTGGAGGCTTATTGCTACTTCCACCATCTTTGAAAACAGGATTCGAGTTTGCGGAAGCCATACAGGATCTTGTAGGAACAGGTTACCTAAACCTGCTCTGATGCCAATTGTAGATTCAGAGTACGCCTAAGAGGGGGGTGAATTAGGTGTTATAAAATTTTCTCGATTATTTTCTTGATGGATGGATTTTTCTCTTTTACTTGTGTATGATAAGAAAGCGATAAAGTAGGAAATAAAAGAGACACAGCAATTATCTTGATTCCATTCACAATCCGAAGGTACATCCAGTCCCCTTTCCAAACCGAAAGAGATTTTTACTATTGTTAGATCTTTGTACAAGCCTAATCCCAAGACTTATCCTACAATCTTCTAACAAGAACCCACCAAGAACAACCTATTGGATTTTACAAATTTAAAGTCCAATTGAGAACAAATCTCACAATGGACCTCTTGTATCCACAATCCGGATAACAAGGAAAACCACCCAAGTAGAACAAGAAAACAATCATTTTCTTTCTACTCTCTTGTTTCCAACAATCCTGAAAACAAGGAATAATAATAATTCTGAATTTTGTAAGTGTATGGAAGATGAAGCTTTAAATATTTTATCAATATAAATATTGATCTTCTCCTTAGAACAAGTATCACTCAACAATAAATATACAAGTGTTCTTGAATAAATGAGATAAAACTAGAATGATGTTCTTGAAAATTTATGAAAAGTTTCTCTCAAAAAGTTTGAATATGAACACTTAAAAATATTTGAAACTTGAAGAATATGAGTGATTTTTTATTATGAAAATTATTGGAGAGGAGTGTAAAAACTGAAAATAATTTGTTTATATAATGCACAAAACACTCTTTCATAAAGATATGATCAAATGAAAAGATGCAATGGTTTGGAAAATAGAAACAATGAAGTTTTTCATGAAAAAATGCATATTTTCGCTCACGCTAACAGTGTTAACCGGTTAACCATATGGGTTAATCGGTTAACACCCCTTCAACGTTAGAAAATATTCATATTAAAAATCTGTACAAATTACGGCGGTTTGTTTGTGCTTTTACGTCAGTTCAAACTGCCATATTTTACCAAATACTGCATGTTTAAATAAATTAAAAAATTAAAAAATTTGTCTAAATATTTATTTTTTAATGCATAAAATTTATGGAATATGCTTTCTATTATTTCTAAACATGTATTTTATACGTGAGATATTTTTGAACACTTGCATATATAGTTTTAAGCAATAATTGTTATACCTTTATTTTATTCCAAATTATTCTTCAATTCTTGAAAAAATGCAAGAAGCTTGAGACTTATGATTCACTTCCTTTTTGCACACACAATCTTGAGCATAATTTGTTGTCTTCATCAAAACATGATATTTGAAGGAAGCTTGTCTTCACAATCTCCCCCTTTTTGATGATGACAACCTATACTTTAAAATTTGCTCCAACTTTGTTTCTCCAACAAAAAGCTCCCCCTTGATTGATGCTCCTGATCCGCGTGTCGCGCACGGATAAAAAACGAGTGATTTTTGAAAACGTAGTATAGCGACAATGACTCGAATCGTCTCACAAGGATTCTTGATCTTATTAACTAACGATAGTAATGATTAATTGGGGTTGATTTTAAGGTCGAATTATAAAAACAAATTAAAATAAGTGATTAACAAATTAAGTTGAAACGGTTAATCTGCTGTTTTGATTTCCCAACTTATCATCGACCCAAATAATTCTCAATTCCTAAGCGGACACTATTTCCTTTTCGATTATAATAAAAATCAAACAAGCGTAATTGATATTATATGATAAATATTCCTAATTTCCGAATTAAGCAAACGGATGAAATATATCAATCGTGAATTAAGCAAACACAATAAACATACGCGAATTAAGAAAACGCGATTAAAGTATAGGAACATGAAATCATCGAAATAAATCAATCTAACCTTAGATAAATCGAATTAAGCAAACAAGATATCAAGATCAGAATTGAAAGGAAATAGATTAATTGGAAAATATAAGAACCTCAAAGTGTCGGCGAAAACAGATTACAGCAGATTAATCCTTGGAATTAGTTCTCCATAATTCGTCTCTTCCCAGGTAAAAATTAAAATCCTAAAAGTATATCTTCAACAGTTGCGGCTGCTAAGTTAAATAGAAAAACCTAAAAAACCTGTTTACAACCCAACTGGGTCAAATATATAACCCAAGCCCAATTCTAAATGATCTGAAACTAAATAAAACTAATGCAGCAGCTTCAAACGAAATTCTGGAAAATATGACTCCGAATCTGACTTCGACTCCAACACAAAAGTTGTAGCTCTCTCTCTTAGCTTTTCATCGACTGGTAGAACGCCTCAATCAGATTCCTGGAACTCCGGTTATGATCATTTCCGTAAAAGCTGTTAAAGCTGAAAATTAAGTACGAAAATTAAATTAAGCCAAAAATAAAGTAAAATAGAAAAAACAAAATAAAATATAAAAATAAACAAAGAAAACTAAAGAAATACTTAAGTGCAAATATGGTAGAATGTGCGTTAAAATGCACTGATCACTCCCCCTCAATCAAAGAAGTTATGGATAAAATTCTGCATAATAGAGTTAGAGAAACAACAATCCTTAATTGTAATCCTTTCGGATTACTAATCTCCAAAATCACCAATCACGGATCGTCACTGTAATTCTTTCAAATTACTAATCTCCAAATATACGGTTTTTGAAATATATTTATTTATCATAAAAAATAGTAAAGTCATCTTATTACTTAAAATTTTAACTCATAAAAAAATTCTCAAAGTTGTATTATATTTAGTCACAACTCATCAGAATTCTCAAAAAAAAACTCAATACCTCTTTGTTCTCAAAATGACTCTAGAGTACCCCAAAAGTATTCTATAGTATTCAAAAGTGCTATATGGAAGACTCTTAACAAGTGATAACTCTACTAACTCTAAGGCTTGGTAGTTTAACTCAATTTTAACTCTTTTGGCTTAACAACCTTCAATAATAAAAATATTACTCAAATGGTAAACTTATAATGTCAACAGTGCTTCAAACTTAACTAAAGTGTATCCTATATTCTGATCTTCAACTCTAAAAAACTCAAAGGAAACTTTGACAACACTATAACTAGTCTAAATAAATAAAATATGACTCTTAAGCACATCAAAGAGGTAAGGAAAGGTCACCGCACCCAAAATTGATCAAAACTCTGGACCTAACAATAAAATTGTCTCACTTTAAAGTAGCACTAAATATTATAGGCTTATGGTAAAATTATGAAATCCTCCGGTTTGAAAGTTCTTTAAACCCTCTTTCAAACACACATAATTTCACCTCATGCAGAGTTACAAAACTCCAGTTCTATTCTTTTTAGTTCATCCATATAGCGATAATTCTTGTTAAAACTGTAAAACATAATTCCTGACTTCAAAATAGCATGAAAATTTATATACTCATGATAAAATTATGAAACTCTCCAATTTTAAATATCATTAAACCATATTTCTAACGCAACTGACTTCACCCCAAAAGGAATTACTAAACTTAAGTTACTCGGGAAACATGATAAACAACACATGATTGAAATTGACTACACCTCTAGTATAAAAACAGTGAACTGCTATTATTGTATCGCCCTTATACCCGAGTTATTTGCTTCAAAAAATAGATTATCACATTAGCTTTTCAACACAACTGATTTCATCTCAAAAGGACTTATGAAACTCAAGTAATGCCTAAAATAAGGCGGTCAATCCCCTTCTATGTCTACCTTCAATTTTTCTACGTTTTTCTCCCAATTAAAGAGATTGAAACTCGCCTATTTGAGTCCCAATCACCCCCAAATTCTCTACAAATTCAAGTTCTCTATAAAATAATCCATTTTTTTTATTTTTCGTGAAAAGCCCAATTTTGAAAATTTTAATTTTCTAACATTTGGGATAATTGCGAAAAACAAGTTGTAAAGTAGTTTTTGGAATCAGGGAAAACATCATGAGGTTTCTGATTTATTTTTTTGGAAAACACAAACAAATAAGGTCGCTCAAAATTATAGATATCTCTCAAGAACTCTAATGTATGAACACAACATATATGCACAATTCAACGGCCATGGCATCATAACCAACAACAAATAATATTAAAGCAACAAACAATAACACTACATTATAGTTACCCTATGGGATTTATCCCAAACCCCTTTGGTTATCAGAATAACTCAGACAAATCAATTCATTTATCGATCGTTGCAAATAAGTTTTTGCCCAAACCTTATTCGGTCAAACATTTCATGCATGAATAACAAATACAATGACCATATGGGATTTATCCCAAATCCCAATGGGCCACCCACAACAACAAAATAAACCATAGATATTATTTATCGATCAAGGCCAATAAGGTTTTTCCCAAACCTTATTTGGCCAAACACATTATAAAATGGAAAATAGCATAACCCTTGGCACCGATGGGAAGGTAAGGACCTTTCACCACCGTGGTTTCCTATTATCACCCATAAATAAGGAAATCTCCCCCTTACCTCAAAATTGAAGCTTTAAAACTCTTGGTTGTCGCTTCATATCCCTCCCTCCCTCCCCCAATTCCTTCACTTCCTTTTTTCTCCCATTTCCTATTACATGTAATGTAAACCTAACATCCCCTCAAATATTCCTATTTATTTTACCCTAATTTTTAAAATATTGGTTATTTCATTTTTGGCATAACTTGATCAATTTCTCACCACTTCACCTCTTATTCTTAATAATTTCTAGTTTCTACCCAAACTTCTGATTTTTTATTTTAATTAAATAAAAATTACATTTAAATAAATATTTAATCGAATTCTCTAAATTTTTATTTCCTCAAATTATTATCAACTATATAATTTATCTAATTATTTCTAATAATTCCAATAAATCTCATTTTATTTTTATGCTCTCAAATCCTATAACCCAGTCATTATTAAATTACCAAAATATTCCTAGGCACCAAATAACACAAATAATTTGAATAACACACAAATAAACACACCAATAATTAAATAAAATATCCATCACTTGCACATCATTCATTTATATTATATGAAATGGATCGGGAATATATTTTTGAAGATGAAATACATGAAAAACACTATGAAGATTCGAAAGAGGTTGTGGCAAGGCCACCCTGTAGTCAACAACTCCAACCCGCTTGGAAATATGATAGGGACCAATAAAACAAGGAGTAAGTTTCTTAGACTTTAAAGTCCTCCCAACACTAATCACAATAGTGACTTTCAAAAACACATGATTACCCTCTTGGAATTCAAGAGCCTTCATTCTCTTATCGTGATAGTCTTATGCCTACTATGAGATGCCTTGATGTTCTCCTGAATCATCTTCATTTTCTCTTTCGTATGTCGTGCAATCTTTGGTCCAAGTATAACACTCTCTCCATATTCATACCAACATAGAGGAGTCTTACACCTACTCTCATACAAAGATTTAAATGGTGCCATTCCAATACTAGATTGGTTGTTGTTATTGTATGTAAACTCAATCAATGAAAGAATATCATCCCAAACACCTCTTTGCTTTAAGACACAAGTCCTCAATAAGTCTTCCAGAGATTGGATAATCTGCTCAGTCTGACCATCTATTCACAGATGATAAGAAGAACTCAACCTCTACTTGGTACCTAATGCTCGATGGAATGCCATGAAGCTTCACAATCACAAAAATATAAATCTCTATCAACTTCTACAATGAAAAATTGATCTTAATAAAAATAAAATTTGCTAATTTAGTCAACTTATACATGATTACCCAAATTGCATCAACCACTCTAGGAGTATTCGGTAACCCAATCACAAAATCCATCAATATATTTTCCCACTTCCATTCAGGAATCTCTAATGGATGCATAAGTCTAGACGGTTTTTGATGTTTAATCTTCAACTTCTAGAAAGTCAGACATGAATATAAAAATTGTGCAATGTCTCTCTTCATTTGTGGCCTCAAAAACATTTTCTTGAGGTCTTGGTACATTTTAGTAGCCCCAGGATGAATACTCAAATTACTTCGATGACTCTCCTCCAAATGGTCTTCTTAAGTTCTGACACATCAGGTACACAAAATCTAATCTGAAACTTTAGGATCCCATTCTCATCAACTCTAATCTTTATATTCATTAACTGATGACAGAAGATTAATCAAGGTTACATCCAGTTTCTGAATTTCTTTGATCTCATCAAGAAACCCACTAGTCAACTTCAACATACTTAATCTCACACTAACAGTAGTCACCTCACACAATAAACTCAAGTCTTAGAATTGCTCGATAAAATCTAACTCTCTAGCCATCAATTTCGACATGAGCAAGGACTTCTGGGATGGTAATTTAATACTAATTCATATTCCATAAAAATTATAACCATCTCATATGCCTCATATTCAGCTCTTTCTGATCGAACAAATACTTCAAACTATTAGACCACTGAATACTTCAAATATCGAACCATATAAATAGTGTCTCCATAACTTCAGCCCAAATACTGCAAATTCCAACTCTAAATCGTTAGTAGGGTAGTTCCTCTCATGAACCGTCAGTTGTCACGAAGCATAAGCTACAACCTATCCATTATGCATAAGCACACTACCTAAGCCCATATGGGACACATCTCAAAATACCAAAAATGGTTCCTTTGGGTCTGGTAATATCAAAATTTGCATTGTTGTTAATTTATTCACCAACTTCAAGAAATTCTCTTCACAGTGGATATCCCACACAAAGGCTTGAACTTTTCTGTCAACTGAGTCAAAGGTAGCACTAGATTTGAAAAACCTTCGGTAAATGTTCGGTAATAACCATCTAACCCTAAGAAACTTCTGATCTCAGTAACTAACTTAGGAGTTTCCCACTGCAACACTGCATCTACCTTAAGGATCAATCGATATACTACCGTTGGAATCATATGATCAGGAAAAATCACTTCATGCAACCATAACTCACATTTGAATAACTTGACATACAACTTCATCTCTTTCAAAACATGGATTATGTTACAAAGATACCCTACATGATCTTCGCCAGATTTGGAATACACCAGGGGAATTGAACACACCAAACAATATCATTGAGTACTCATAGTGACCATATTGTTTCCTAAACACAGTCTTCGGAATATATTTGTCGTTCACTCGAATTTGATGATAGCCCTACCTCAAGTCAATCTTACCGAAAACACAAGTCCCCACTAACTGATCTATAAGGTCATCGATTATGGTAAGAGGATGCATATTCTTAATTGTGACCCTTTTCAACTCACGATAGTCATCGCACAATATCATATTGTTGTCATTCTTGTTCACTAACAACACTGGAGATTCCCGAGGCGTAACACTTGGTCAACAAACTTATTTTCAAGAAGATCTTCTAATTAAATCTTTAGTTTAACCAACTCTGGAATCTTGTATGGTGCCATCTGTAAACACCCCAAATTTGCCCTCACCCATTCACACCATGGCTTGTGATCATTCTCATATGCATAAACACAATCATATCATCTCACATATCATTTTTGATTCACTGCATAGTTTCTAAGTCATTTGCACCTAGGGTTTGTGATCTGAGCAACCTCAAAGCATCTTGAGCCATTCCAAAGGCCACCAATCACTTCAAAGGGATCCATGTGTGTTCTTATATCATGTTTCATCTCCTCAAAGTCAAAATTGCAGAGGAATCACAAGAACTAGGGTTTGAGTGGATGCAGAGCCAGGATGAACTACACAGTTGACTGAAAATTAGGGTTTTGGTTTCAGAGGCCATAACTCCAAATCTTTTGGTCATCCTTGTTTCCATTGGTCTCTATATGGTATAGGGAGTATGCATATCAATTTTCATGAAGAAATTCCATGGGGAAGTCATCTGATCAAGGGTTGACTTTTCAGACAAGTCAGTGCAAAATCAGGGCATCTGAGGCCCCCAATGACCCAACCAATGGGTGATCTTCATCATTTTGAGTGTATATGGTCTTTATTTGATCATGGAAGAAGATTGAAGTTCATAAAAATCAAGAATTTAGGGTTTTTGCAAATGTTGACTTTTTGGGCATAGTTGACTTTTCAAGAATGCATCATTTTAGGTCATTTTTCAAGCCTTGATTCATGATCCAAAAATGCTTCAAATGGAAAAACTTTGGTCATGAAAATTGTAGATCTCATCTTTCCCTTTTCAAAAAGTACAAGAACATGATCAAATTCATCTTGGATCAAAAGTTATGGTTTGTTAAAGTTGGCAAAAATCACTAAAATTCAAGTTATGCACCAAATGGAAATTTTGCAAAACCTTGAACCAATGCATCATGTGACCTCTAATTCATTTCAAACCATTACACAAACATTCTCTAAGTCCTAAAAATCAGAATTGGATCAAGTTTGCTCATGGTTTGGTTTGTGTAACAAGGCATTTTTCATGAAAATCCATAAAGTAACCAAGTTGCAAAACTCATGATCATGCTTCACCAACTTGCTGCATTGGTCCTTGAATCAAGCCAGCCTCACATACTCACCATGATGCGCCAGACCTAGCCCTTGTACTTGCCTAGTATCAAGCCCATGCTTCTCTTACAAGATTTTTGACTTTTGGCAAAAGCAAACTTACCAATCACAAAAGCACAAGTCACATCAAGAAGCCAATTAGATTTGTTTATGTCAACAATTTGCAAGCTAGCCATAACATAAGGCAAGGCTGAAACCAACACATTCACCACATTCACAAAAAACACTCCCTCTTGCATTTTGTTTCGAATCCCTCTGCCCAGCCACAAAACACTTCAACCACTTCCACCTTTCAACTCACCTTGTTCTATAGATCACAAAGAGCCAAGAACACAAGCCAAAAACAGCCAGAACACCTCACTGCCATCTCTCACTTCATTTCTGCAGTTACTTTCGAATCTCCTTCCCTAGCCCACAAACAGCCAAACAAACCCTGCAAAGCTTCTCCATACATCATTTGGACCTCAAACCATCATTCACCATGACCTGAAAGAGCCAGAATCACCATAGCCATTGTTGACTGAGCCTGAAGCAGGAGCATTCGAATCTCACCATCCAGCCAGCACAAACTCATTTTGAGCATCCAAACAGCTTTGGGGGATCAAGTGGAGTGGTTTGCACTGAAAGAAGTGGCCAGAAAGTTCCAGAACTGAAAGCTCCAAATCTCAGGTAGCTCGAAAATAATTTTTCCAGAAATGATTTTTCTTGTTACAAACTTGTTCTTCATGTCTTGCTGATCATTCTGGTACCATTGGTTTTGAAAATGGTTGTGATTTGAGCATTTAATTTGTTTCTGAAGCTTGCGTGACCTAGAACTTTTTCTCTTCGATTCAGTTGATTTAGTAAATATAAATTTGTTTTGAGAGAGGGGTTTGGTTCGTGAGAGGATGAGGATCATTTCCATGTTCTTGGTTTTCATTTTTGGTACGTTTTGAGAGGTTTTGAAGTTTCTCAGGTGAGAGCTGGCCGGAGAAGACGACCGGAAGTCTTCTCCGGCAGCCTGAAAGTCATTATTTATTAATTAGGGTTAGGGCACTGAGTTTGAATCTGGGCCTTTAGATCCTGGTTCCCGCGCGTGAATGAAAGGCCTAGATCATTTCATTAAGTTTTAATTATGATTTAATATTTAATTAATCAGGATTAGGCTAGTTTGAATTATGACCCTCAGATCACGCGCCAAGTCAATGCCTGCTTTCCCAGATTCAATCCTGGCCATCCCTTGCGTTTACTTTTCATTTTCATAATTTTAATTCATTTCTTTTTCATTTGTTTTGCATATTTAATTTAAAATAGCAAAAAATTCTTAAAAATTATGAAACTTTTTCTTTAAAGTTTTATTAATTTTTAAGACCCAAAAACATTTTTATTATATTTTTCATCATTAAAAAAGTATTTTTAAATATTTAAAAGATTATTTTTAATTGATTAATGAGAATTAATTAATTAAAAATACTTTTAGGTATTTAAAAATTACAAAAAAATTCATGAAATGTTCTAAGACATTTAGAAACATTGTCCAACCTTCAAACCAAATTTCTTTTTTGATCTTGATGCATTTTAAGAATTTCTCATTGAATTAAATCATTTTTTATGCATTATTTTGATCATGGATTCAAAAATTCATTTCTGCCTATTGGTGAAGGTTGTAACATTGATTCTTTTTGCTTTGTCTTGTGTTTAACATGTATTTTCAAGGATAAAAAGGCCATGAATTGTTCTTACATTTTCAAATTGTTTGGCATTTGTTTTGTTAAGAACCCCTAAAAACCCTAATAACTTGTAAAATTCATAACTTGAGTTTGGTTGAGAGTTGAGAGCTCCCCTTTGGGCAGTGGTTCATCATAGGCCTAGGGTTTCTTTGGGTAGCATTTTCCCTTTTTTATCATGAGGTTTGCTTCTGTTTTTGGTTTGTGTTTGATGTTTGATCCATAAACCCTAATTTGGGCTTTCATTTGCATCCCTCTTGCATTTCCTTGCATAACATGACTTGTCTTTGCATTTTGTGCATTCTTATGATTCATTTGACATCTTAAGACATGTATAAAGCATCATTAATCATTGCATTACATATTTGCCATGTCATTTGTCTTGTATGATTCATAACTTTTCATGCTTGTTCATGCTCCTTAGCTTGCATCATTTGCATTCATGATCTTGTATGAACATCCCCATTGTCTTGCCTCATGTTTGCAGCACCTCATAACATCATAATCATCATCAACATGCTTCTGGTTTTGCTTAGTATCATATCATTTCATCTCATCTTGCATTGCATTGCATTTTCTTTCTAACGTTGCAGGTGGTAAGTAAACTTGAGAAGTGGATTTGCCTTCACTTCTCATACCTTTTCTTTTCATCTCTCTTGCATCCATTGCTGCATTCTTATTTGTGTTTGAGTTTGAGCTTGCTCATTCTTCTCCTCCCCACTTTCTTTCTTCAAGTGACTTGACTTCTTGAATGAAGCAAGTCATTTTGCTTCTCTTGATCCTGTTCATCTGCTTCCTGGTGGCTCCTTTGAAGATTGTTCTTGAAAACCTCACAAACCTTAGGATCATCCAAGCATGACAATGAATTAGGGTTTTGATTAGTCCCCCCATAGTTTTACCTTTGTGTCTCTCTTTGAGTCCTCTCTTCTCACCTCATAATCAGGGACTAAACCCTAAAGGCTTTAAGACTTTGTGCTTAGGGTTATGCCTGCATCCTTCTCTTAGGATGGAGTGTATAACTTTAGTCCTAAGTATTAAACCCTTAAGGTGTTTAAATCTCTTAATCAATTCATCTAATATATATCAAGACATCATACTTGTAACTTGGGCCTTGCATTAGGGTTCTAATTCTTCCTTAAGTGGTTAAGAAGGACTAACCCTAGTGTTAATGGACAAGTCCCCCTCAAGTTGTCTTACAAACAATAAAATTCATTTCATCATCATATCATTAAATAAAATCCACTTAATAAAGGCTTGTTTTGTCATGGGTTTAATCCCTAATCATGGATTAAGTTGAGGAGTCTTCCTCAGCTTAAACATTCTCATCTATTATCCTTCTTTTAGGATGGTGTAATGAGTCTGTTTAATCCTTGATTATGGCTTAACCTCATTACCCAACACTAAACAAAATCACAAAAAACATCTAAATAATCACAAATAGGTTAATGATCTTAATCCTATACCAAAGGTGATTAAGTGTGAGAATCTGACTTCACACTTAAAGTATTCTCATTACCCCTAAACAGAGGGAAGATGTGATGAGTTTACCAACCCATTGGTTTAGACTTAAGCTCATTATCTTATGACAAACTTCAAAAAGAAATAAAAGACTGAAAACTCAAAAACAAACAATAATCGTCTCCTCCGGGATTCTTTTCTCATCATCTTCACTCACAATCGAGAACTTGCTTCTTCCGTCTAATGCAAGACAGTCAGCACCTGGGCCAGACAGGTCATACACTTGAGCATTGACAAGCAAGCAGTTCACAAATCAATTCACCTTTCAGTCTCTTTGGGTCGAACTACGGTGTTCTGACTTCCTCATTGCACGAGAGGATACGTAGGCATAACTTAACAGTTATCGAACAAAAGTCTCTGTTCATTCCCCCTCTTCCAGCTTCATTCTTTAGCCTCATGATCTTGAGCATTTTACTCCTGTCCTTACACTGACACTTTCATACTTCACATCACTTATACACTTTACACTGACACCTGTACATTCTCTTTCCAGTTATTTCATACACAGATTGCACTGACACTACCCCTTTAAAACACAAATCTTTTAAGCGTGGATCCCGTCGAGTACGACGGACAATCTGGGTGCTAATACCTTCCCAGGTTGTAACCAACCCCCTTTCTCAGTCTCTCTGGTTCGCAAACCGTCTTATCCGTATCTTTTTCTAGGTCTATGCAGCATTGCCTTTCCTCCGGGATAATAATGCCTAGCTGGCGACTCTATTCATTCTCCAGTGAGTTCACGGCTGTGTGTTCTCACTGTTCCCCTCGCCGACCGTTCGCGTCTGTACCTTCATCTGACCCGGTGTCACTTGTCGGGAGCGACAGCTTGGCGACTCTGCTGGGGAACCTTATACTGCAACCAGGGCTTCTGGTTCTTTTTGTGGGTTCCTCCTAGCGCTTGATTGATTTGTGTTTACTGGGGTGTTATATGCTATTTGTGTTTGTATATTTGCTTTATTTTTGCTTTATGTACAGTTGGTTTATTGCTTTCTTTATAGCTTTATATTTTTTACTGTCATACTGTGCTGGCTGGATCTGGTTTTTCTTTGGTGGGTGGGTGTTCCATTGAGAGTTAAGGTCCTATACCTGGGACCTGAGTGACACCTAGGCTAGAGTGAATCATATTCTTTCCCATTCCATTTCGGTCTGGTGCGGGAATATGAAACACGGTTCAGATATGGGTTTCTTCTTGAGAACTCTGTGTTGCAGATTTCCTGCAATGCTAGGGCTATCTGGGAAGCCTGCTAAGTCTGGATGACCTTTTAGTATTGACCTTCAGAAACTGAGGTGAATTAGAGGAGGAACTTTTATGGTTATTGTAAACACTGTACCTCCGGGTTAGAAGTGTTTACACTTCTCATAACTGATCCAAGTCTGAGGATCCTTGTTTTAGAACACCACCTGTGAGGGGGTTGGGCTGTTTACAGGTTTGCAGGTACCTTGACCTCAGAATGCCCTGTTACTTTGACTTTGTTAAGAGTACTCCATGTTGGATAGTTCTTGTGATTCTAAAACCCTGGACTTGTGGCTCTTTATTTGAGTCCCCCTACCCTGGTTACTGGATTTATAGACCTCCATCTGGAATTCTTGAACACACATGGATCTATACCAAGGCAGTTACTCAGATCCAGCTCAGTCACAGACCCTTGCATTTCATTTGCATACATACCCATTGCATCATATTAACATGTGCTTATTTGTGTTTCAGGGTATCCACCTTCATCTCTGGTTTTGGTTTTGACCCCATCTGCAGTATTGACCTATCTCCACCAGCACTTGCTTCAGCTTGTCAGCCATATACTTCAGTTACTTGCACCAGCCAATCAGTGGCTCATTCTTTCAGCATCTTCATCAGCACTCTACTCAGTCTTCAGCATCATGGCTCCAAAGAAAAGCAACATCACCTATCATTTCTTCCAACCAGACTTGTCAGACATCAGGAGGATCCAAACCCTGATCACTCCAGATCACATACCCTTATTCAGGGAAAGTTATGGAGATATACTGGAAATGGTTATGGATCTGGACCCATCTCAGAGGAGCCTCATCCACACCTGCATTCAGTTCTATGATCCCCCATTGAGATGTTTCACCTTTCAAGACTTTCAGTTGGGTCCTCTTTTGGAAGAATACTCATATTTGGTTGGTTTGCCTATCAAAAGAGAAATCCCATTCAACCCTGAAATGGTCTTTCCCAGCAATGGAGAGATAGCCAAAGCTTTGTATCTGGAGCCTGTTTTGATTGAACAGCACATGACCTCTAAAGCTGGGATCCCTGGATTTCATCTGGACTTCCTGATTTCTCAAGCTAGTTTGAAGGCCTCCCTGGGGGAGTGGAAAGCTGTTTGTGCTCTATTGGCCTTGAGTGTATATGGAATTGTGTTGTTTGCAGATGAGCCTCGATTCATTAGCAAAAATGCAATCCATTTGTTCATCCTGAAGAACCCTGTGCCAACTTTACTGGGTGATCTCTATTACTCAGTCCATCAGAGAAATGAGAAGCAGAGGGGAAGGTTAGTGAGGATTTGTGCTCCATTATTCCATGCTTGGCTTCTCAGGCATCTACCCAGGACAGATGCATTTCTCAACCCTCATCAGCAAAGCAACTGGGCTAAGAGACTCACTGTCCTAACTTCAGCAGATATCAGATGGTGTACTCAGAGCACCAAGGGCAGAGACATGATCACCAGCTGTGGGCACTTTCCCAATGTGCCTTTGATAGGAGTTAAGGGAAGTATCAACTACAACCCTCTGCTGTTCAGAAGGCAATTAGGCTATGCACTGGTCCATACTCCTAGGGAACAAGATTTGGTGGAGACCCTCTACTGTGAGAACAAGATTAGTCTGACTGTTGTTAGGCAGGCTGCTTGGGCCTGGGATCATGTTCAAACCAAGGGAATCACCATTCTGGGGAAGTGCAATAATGTGGCATCAGTCCAATATTATGAGTGGTCCCATGCTAGGGCCCAATTCTCTGGAATGCCCTTTACCATAGAAGACATGCCTGAGTCATCTTCAGCACCACCCCCTGCCACTATCAGTTTGGAGGAGTTTGAAAGCTTAAAGGAAAGAAATGAGAAGTTAACCCAGGCTTTGCAGAAGACCCTCAGGGAAAGGAGTGAAGGTGTAAGGGAGATTGAGAGATTGGAGAAATTGAGAGTGGAACACTTGACTAAGATTGAGAAGTCTGGAGATTATATCAACAAGTCTAAAGCTGGTGAACAGATTCTGAAGAATGCTTGTAAAGAAGCCCAGTTCCAAAGAGCAAGAACAGACTTATATTTGAAGGAAAGTCAGGCCAGGTGGGTCCGGATCACTGAGGCCCGTACTCTAGAAGACAAGAGAGTTCAGGACAAGATGGAGCAGATGGAAAAAGCCCTGGCAGCAGCCCAGGAGGAGATATCAGAGCTGAAAATCAAAGCAGGATTGAAGAGGTCTAAGGACCAAAGTCAGAACAAGAAATTGACTGCAGCAGTTGCAACAAGAAACCTTCTCATTAGAAGTCTCACGGAGCATCCGGCTGATCCTGTGACCGAAGCACTTCTCAAGGAAGTTCGTGAGGATGAGTTTGGCCTTGGAGTTTGATCATTTGCTTGTTGTTGTTTCTTTTCCATGTACTTTTGCTTTTTGTGATGTATTTTGGCCCCTTTGAGGGTTTGCGTTGTAAAAATGAACAAATTGTATTATTTCACCTTTGTAATATATCTGTGTTGGTTTCTATCTGGGTTCACATCAAAAGCAACTTCAACAGCATCATCTTCAAGGGTCTGGAAGGGTCAAAACTGAAGGCCAAACCGGATACCTTGAGAACAAATAAGCATAACTGCATTGCATGCTAACCTTTTATTTGTTTTGTAGGGTTTTGTTTTGTTGTTGCTAACCTCTGTTGTAAATCTCAGGAATTATTGCTCGCCGCCGGGTATTTCCTCTCAACAGGCCACACAGGTACCCAACTAGAAACAACCTTCCGGGAATTCAGATGGATCAGATGCAACAAGACCTTACAGAGGTCAGAAACCAGATGGCAAACGAAAGGTTAGAGATGAGAACCCAGATGACGCAGTTCATGGAAGTTATGAACAACATGGCTCAGAGCCAGGAGAGACTGAGGGCCATGGTGGAGAGGCAAAATCAAGAGGAGCCTCATGTAGGAACTGCAGGCACCAGTAACAATGAAAGGGTGCAACCACATGTTAACCCCCCTGTGTTTGGTCCTCATCTACATCCTGAGATTAACATTCCTGCAAATGTTCAAGGAACAGCCACTGCAGCCAGAGTACTTCAAGAAGATCCTCAGGAGGACCAGTATACGGTGATGGGTGCTGGAGAGGAAACATATGATAGACGGTTGGAAGAAATAGCTGAGAAGTTGAGATCACTGGAGTCTCAAAATTCTTTGGGGTTCGACGTCATGGACATGGGTTTGGTAGAAGGGGTCAGGATCCCCCACAAGTTCAAGCCTCCATGTTTCGAAAAGTATAATGGGACTTCATGCCCCCGAACTCATTTGCAATCATTTCTGGGAAGGCTGAAGGCCTATACAATGGATGAGAAATTGTGGATGTTCTATTTTGAAGATAGCTTGACTGGAGCTTCGAGGGAGTGGTATTCCCATCTGACAAGGGCAACTATTAGATGCTGGAAGGACCTGGCAGAGGCCTTCATCAGACAGTATCAGTATAATCTAGATATGGCACCCAACAGGACCCTCCTAATGGGAATGTCACAGTCATCTAGGGAGAGCTTCAGAGAATATGCTCAAAGATGGAGGCAACTGGCTGCTGCTGTTCAACCACCAATGTCTGAGAGAGAAATGGCAGACATGTTTATGAATACTCTTCAGGGAACCTATATTGACAGGTTAGCTGCTTTCTCTTCCACCAGCTTCGCAGATGTTGTCATAGCTGGGGAGAGAATCGAAAGCCTGTTAAAAATGGGAAAGATCTCAGACAACGGTGCAAGCTCGTCCAGTGGTACAAGAAAGCCTTTTGCAGGCCCGAGAAGAACTGGCGAGACCAATGCCATTCACACCAACAGGGGTAAGCCCCAATATGCTCAAAGGACAATAGCAGCAGTCACTATCCCTGCTCCAGCTCATCCTCAGCCAGTCTATCAACCTCCTCAACAAAACTTCCAACAACAACCTCAGTATCATCAGAATCAGTATCCTCCAAGGAACTTCAACAACAACTTCAACAACAACAATCAACAGAGGCCATTCCAACAAAGGCCATCCCAAGCTAACCGAGTGATCGACCCGATCCCAATGCCGTATGCTGCTTTGCTGCCACAACTTCTGAAACTCAACCTAGTTGAGCTAAGAACGTTGGCACCTCCGGATCCCAACAGCCTACCAAGAAACTATGACTCCAATGCTAGGTGTGCTTTCCATTCAAACGCACCTGGTCACAGTACAGAAAAATGCAGGGCTCTGCATATGAAGGTACAAGACTTGGTAGACTCCAAGGCTCTGAATTTTGCACCTCTGCCCAATGTCAATAAAAACCCAATGCCAAACCATGGTGGTCCCCGAATTAATGCTATTGAAGAAGACCAACCGTCTTATTTAATAACCAGTGTGGATCAGATCAGGACACCATTGGTGGAAATCAAAGCTCAACTCCGTGAAAACAATATATTTCCGGGGTGTGAACTAGGGTGCCCATACTGCAATATTTCATGGAATGGGTGTGAGGACTTGAGAAATGGCATTGACAGCCTTATTCAGAATGGCCTGCTACAGATCACTACATCATTCCCGACAAATCCGGCGACGTCATCAACAACGGTTTCAGACACTCCTACGAATACAGCAACTATTGTTCCCGACAATTCATCAGCACCATCACCTGTCCTCCCAAATGATCAGTTTCCAACAGTTTCTCCTGCTACAACTTCAGCTTCATTCCATTTCGACTCTCCATCAGCAACAACAACAGTCCTTCCAACGGAACCTCCTACAACACCAGCAATCAATCATGAAGATGTCTCTACTGTTACCATATTCTATGATCCTGAAAATAATTCCGCTTACCATTCAGAAGGTGCTGCTCCCACCAGAGCACCAGTTACAATCTTCTATGATCCACAAACAATAACAGTCCCTTCAGCAGCAGCAATCAGTCCAGTCACTGTCACGGTGCCTGGACCAGTACCATATGAAAGCAATAGGGCCATCCCTTGGCACTATGGCTCTGACGTGTACTGCGAAGGAAAAAGAATCACTCTGGAAACATCAGCACCTGCACCACAAGTAGATAATGTGGGGAGAGGCGGAGGCTTCACTCGAAGCGGACGTCTCTTTGCTTCACAAGTTCAAAAGCCTACAGCCGAAGCAGAAGCTGCTGCTAAGGCAAAAGGAAAGAGCCCTGTGCAGGAAGATCCAGCTGCCAAAGAAGCCCTGAAGACTCCATTTGATCAGGAAGTTGATGAGTTTATGCGGATCATCAAAAAGAGTGACTACAAAATTGTGGATCAACTTCACCAGACGCCATCCAAAATCTCCATCCTCTCACTGCTTATGTGCTCCGAAGCCCATCGGAATGCACTGCTTAAAGTCCTGCACGCAGCTTACGTGCCTGAGGAGATTACTGTCAACCAATTGGAAACCGTGGTTGGAAATGTTACTGCTAGCAATGGGCTAGGGTTTACCAATTCCGACCTGACAGCGGATGGTCGCAATCACAACAAAGCCTTGCACATAACCCTGGAATGCAAAGGAGCTGTCCTTTCTCATGTGCTGGTGGACACAGGTTCTTCCCTGAATGTCTTACCAAAGAAGGCTCTGGTGAAGCTTGAATATGATGGATTGGCATTGAAGCCCAGTAACCTGGTAGTAAAAGCCTTTGATGGTTCTAAGAGATCGGTTCTGGGAGAGATTGAGCTGCCCGTGACAATTGGCCCGCAGACCTTTAAAACTATCTTTTATGTGATGGACATTCAGCCCGCCTACAGCTGTTTGTTGGGTAGACCCTGGATTCACGCCGCTGGCGCAATAACATCTACCCTTCACCAAAAGTTAAAATTTGAGTGGGAAGGTCAAGTTGTCACAATCTGTGGGGAAGAGGATATATTTGTTAGCCACCTGGCAACCTATAAATACATTGAGATGGATGGGGAGATCCATGAAACAATGAGCCAAGGTTTTGAGGCCTTGAACGTCAATGAAGCATCTGCTGTATCTGGTACTCCAATGTCATCTTACCAACAAGCCCGGAAGGTTGTGGAAGAAGGAACCGCCCAAGGCTGGGGCAAGGTCTTAGCTGTGGAGGAGAAGAAGGACAAGTTTGGGTTGGGTTACAGACCAACTCAACATCAAGCAAAGGCTGCTGCAGAGCCTGGTTTTGTCAGTGGGGGGATGCTTACCCCCGATGCTATCAACTGTCTGGAAGACGAGCTGGAAGAGGAGCGCAATCTGGAGAATTGGATTCGTCCGAAGATCCCGGGGAGCAGTGTCTCGAACTGGTCTTCCCAGGAAATTATAAGAGTTACTCATGCAGAGTAATTATTATTTCCTGTATTTTTTTATAGCATGCATCCAAGTCTTGCATCTTGCCCAAGATGACAAGACTCATTTTGTAACCAGGGCCATCTGTACTTTTGTGCAAACAAGATTAAATTAATGAAATATCAGACATCTTTTTGCAAACGAGTCTTTTTTCTTTTATGCTCACTGTTTTTCCATTTTTCTTTTTGTACAAAAATAAATGGCGGTGTTTTCAAAATGATAACTTCATTTCACTTTTTCTAAAGCAAGATTAAAATCAATCACTAAAATGAACAAACTTAACCCTTGCAGAGAGTGCCTTCCTGACAGCACCGACAACAGCACAGCTATGACATCGTATGACTTTGACAATCCAATCAATCAAGCTGATGAAGGGGTTGATGAAGAATATGAGCTTCCTGAGGAGCTAGCCAGGTTGTTAAGACAGGAGGAAAAGGTTATTACTCCTCACCAGGAGGAGATTGAAGTGATCAATCTTGGTACGGAAGAAAATGTGAAAGAAGTTAAAATCGGGGCCTGCCTGCAAGACTCAGTGAAGAGACAGCTGATAGATCTGCTTCAAGAGTATGTTGATGTGTTTGCTTGGTCGTATCAAGATATGCCAGGGTTGGATACCGACATTGTTGTGCACAAGCTGCCTTTGAGAGAAGAATGCCCTCCAGTCAAACAGAAGTTGCGCCGAACTCGCCCAGACATGGCTATGAAAATCAAGGAAGAGGTACAAAAGCAATGGGACGCCGGGTTCCTTGCTGTAACTAGCTACCCGCCGTGGGTTGCTAATATTGTGCCTGTGCCTAAGAAGGATGGCAAAGTAAGAATGTGTGTTGACTACCGGGATCTGAACAGAGCCAGCCCGAAAGATGACTTCCCATTACCTCACATTGATGTATTGGTGGATAACACGGCTCAGTTCTCGGTATTCTCCTTCATGGATGGATTTTCAGGATATAATCAGATCAAGATGTCACCTGAAGACATGGAGAAGACAACATTCATTACACCTTGGGGCACGTTCTGTTACAAAGTGATGCCATTCGGACTGAAGAATGCTGGTGCCACATATCAACGGGCTATGGTGACATTATTCCATGATATGATCCACAAGGAAATAGAATGCTATGTGGATGATATGATCGCCAAGTCCCTTACAGAGGAAGATCACCTGGTGAATCTGCTGAAGTTGTTCAAGCGTCTGAGGAAGTATCAACTAAAGCTGAACCCCAACAAATGCACATTCGGGGTGCGATCCGGTAAGCTGCTGGGCTTTATTGTAAGCGAGAAGGGGATTGAGGTTGACCCAGATAAAGTAAAGGCTATACAAGAAATGCCTGCACCTAAAACTGAGAAAGAAGTTCGAGGGTTCTTAGGTCGATTGAACTACATCTCACGGTTCATATCTCACCTCACAGCAACCTGTGAACCTTTGTTCAAGCTATTAAGAAAGGAACAGACGGTCAGGTGGAACGAAGATTGCCAGAAGGCTTTTGACAAGATCAAGGAATATCTGCAAGAACCTCCAATCCTTATGCCTCCAGTCGAAGGAAGACCTCTGATTATGTACTTGACAGTATTAGAAGAGTCGATGGGGTGTGTGCTGGGCCAGCATGACGAGTCTGGTCGAAAAGAGTATGCAATATACTACCTAAGCAAAAAGTTTACCGACTGTGAACAGCGTTATTCACTGCTCGAGAAAACTTGTTGTGCTTTAGCGTGGGCTGCTCGCCGACTGAGACAGTATATGTTGACCCACACTACCTTATTAATCTCAAAAATGGATCCAGTTAAGTACATTTTCGAGAAGCCAGCTCTTACCGGACGGGTTGCAAGATGGCAGATGATTCTCACAGAATATGACATACAGTACACATCTCAGAAAGCCATCAAGGGCAGTGTACTATCTGAATATCTTGTTGAGCAACCCATTGATGACTACCAGCCAATGAGGTTTGACTTCCCTGATGAAGACATCATGTTCATTAAAGCAAAAGATCACGAAGAGCCTATTCACACTGAAGGGCCTGACCCGGAAGAAGGATGGACTATGATGTTTGATGGGGCTGTTAACATGAATGGTCGTGGTGTTGGTGCAGTACTCATTACACCCAAAGGGGTTCATCTGCCTTTCTCGGCAAAACTCACTTTCAACTGCACTAACAACGAAGCTGAATACGAAGCCTGCATTATGGGTCTTGAGGAAGCCATTGACCTCAGGATCAAGACATTGACCGTATTCGGGGATTCAGCTTTGGTAGTCAATCAAACCAACGGGAAATGGTACACCCACCAGGATCATCTGATACCTTACAGGGATTATACAAGGAGGTTACTGACTTTCTTCACAACAGTCAAGCTTGAGTATATCCCTCGCGACGAGAATCAGTTTGCAGATGCTCTTGCTACCATTTCATCCATGATCAAAGTTCAAACGGCCAACTTTGTACCTCAAATTTCAGTGTCTAGACTTGATAGACCAGCATATGTATTCGCAGCAGATGTTGTCAAAGATGATAAGCCTTGGTTCCACGACATTAAGTGTTTCTTGGAGGATCAAACATGGGCCCGGGGCATCTTCCAATGATAAGAAGACTTTAAGAAGGCTTGCTGGTAGTTTCTTTCTGAACACTGATGGGTCTTTATACAAAAGGAACTTTGACATGGTACTCCTCAGATGTGTTGACAAGCCGGAAGCAGATTTGTTGATGCATGAAGTGCACGAAGGATCTTTTGGTACCCATGCTGGAGGACATGCAATGGCTAAAAAGTTGTTAAGATCAGGCTATTATTGGATCACGATGGATGCAGACTGTTGTGCTTACGCCAGAAAGTGTCACAAATGCCAGATCTACGCAGACAAGGTGCATGTGCCTCCCAATCCTTTGAACATCATGTCTTCACCATGGCCTTTTGCTATGTGGGGCATTGATATGATTGGCAAAATTGAGCCGACTGCTTCAAATGGTCACAGATTCATCCTGGTCGCTATTGACTATTTTACCAAGTGGGTTGAAGCAGCCTCATATGCAAATGTTACAAGACAAGTGGTAGCCAGATTTCTGAAGAAAGATATCATCTGTCGGTATGGAGTGCCCGAGCGAATCATTACTGATAATGGTTCCAACTTAAACAACAAAATGATGGCAGAACTGTGCCGGGACTTCAAAATCCAACATCACAATTCTTCTCCTTACAGGCCAAAGATGAACGGCGCTGTTGAGGCAGCAAATAAGAATATCAAGAAGATTGTGCAGAAGATGGTAGTCACCTACAAAGACTGGCATGAAATGCTACCATTTGCTTTGCATGGGTACCGCACGTCAATCAGAACGTCCACTGGGGCAACACCGTATCAGCTTGTATATGGTATGGAAGCAGTCCTACCTGTTGAAGTTGAATTACCCTCGTTGCGGGTATTAATGGATGTTAAACTGAACGAAGCAGAATGGGTACGGTCCCGATACGAACAACTGAGTCTGATCGAAGAGAAGAGATTGGCTGCAATCTGCCATGGGCAGTTATATCAGAAGAGGATGAAGAGAGCCTTCGATCAGAAAGTCAGGCACCGAGAATACCAAGTAGGAGATCTTGTGCTGAAAAGAATCCTCCCCCCTCATACAGACCACAGGGGCAAATGGACTCCGAATTATGAAGGACCATTCGTTGTAAAGAAAGTTTTCTCTGGTGGAGCACTGATGCTCAGCACCATGGATGGTGAAGGTTTCCCGTCCCCTGTGAATTCAGATGCAGTTAAAAAATACTTCGCATAAAACGACCCGCTGGACATAAAAACAGAATGTAAGTCCAGGCAAAAATAGGGCATCCCGGCGAGTCAAAAACAGAATAAAAGACTCGGGCAAAAGTAAGGGAAATAATTTAAAAAATGTACACCCGCTGAGTTGAAAAGCCTCATTGGACAGCTCAGGCAAAAATGGGTATCCCGATGGATTGAAAACCCGAAAGGGCGATCCATGCAAAATAAGGGAATAAGCGAACAACTGCATTCTGAATTCGTCTGTATCACCTACAACTTGGTAAGCTTCAAAGGATCAAGCTTCAATCAGAATCAACTCTCTCCAGAAAGCAAGACGAGAAGAACGTCTTTGTCATACGAGTCATAGCAGAAGAGGAAGCTCCTTGAAAGCGTCGTCGACACCGCCAGCATTTGTTTTCTCAATTTGTAACAATCTCCTCATTTCAGGAGATATGTTTCTTTGACTGTATCTTTGCCAATTCAGGGCACATGAATTAATAAAATCAGATTTTCAGTCATGTTTCGTTTTTTACATCTACGTTTTGCAAAGGGTCGTCTGATATCTCTAAAAATACAATTGCATAAGTACAGATGCATTTCTCTAAAGATGAAAACACATGCTTACAGGGAATGTGATTATTCTCGAAAGTACTTAACTCCTACGACGGAATCCAGTAAGGGATACCTCGGGACCTTTTGTACGTTCCATTATCTTTGCAGGATTGCAGGTATCCAGAACGCAACCAGGGGCATGCAGGTTACGTCTCGGCAAGTAGGCGAATCATTATCAACTCGGTCTATCTTCCACATGGTACTAGAAGGTGCCCATTTCCCCAGTGGAGCTGCCAAATCAGCAAACACTCAATCTCAGCATCCGAGATGCTCTATCCCCAGCTGAGTTGCTCCCCATTGCTCTCCCCAGCCGAGTTGCCTCTCACTTCCCCAGCCGAGTTGCCATTCTTCCTCAACAGAATACAGAAATCAGGGAATCATCTCCCCACAGAGCTTCAAGCCTTTATTCAGAAGAGCAACGCATGAAGAGATCACAACAGAGTACAGAAGCTTCTACAAACCCCAGCTGGGTTTCTCATTTACAAGGATATGCCAACCGGTGACATATATCCCCAAGCAGATATATCTTTAGATCTACCAATGATCTCATCCCCAGCTGGGAGGTCCATTTCCAGCAGATCGACCAAAGATCTTCGCAGCAATGGGATCCGAATCCCGGATCCGTGCCCCGTTGCATAATCATGGCATCCGCATCATATTCACCCCCCCCCAGAGCGTAGCATTCCGTCTAATACGGAGCATTACGGCAAAAATCAAATGCATAGCATAATCATAAGTCATGTTGTGAATTGAACGCTTGTGACTATTAACCATTCATCAGGATACAGATTACTTTCCCCCAGAATCCCCATCAGAGTCCCAGCAAAAGCAGTTGCCTCATGTTCACAAACACCCGTATATACACCTTTTGGCACCCGTCCGTGTCATCTTTCCCCAGTAAAGTCGCCTGAACACCCTTTACAAACAAATCACCCTCATTACGGATACATTCTGGCACCCGTCCGTGTCATAACTCCCAGCAGAAAGCCAAAGACATCCTTTTTGCACTCACATACCTTATATGCACCCCTTTTTGACACCCGTCCGTGTCATATCCCCAGCGCAGTCGCTTACACCTTCATCACCCATACACTTGTTAATATTTTACTCTTCTCTTTGACACTCGTCCGTGTCACCCTACCCAGCAGATAAACACTCATCATCAATACAATACTCATCACTCATGGTACGCTTATACAGATACTCGTCCGTATCTTGTATACATCATCACTCATAACCCCACAGATTCGGCAGTAGTCCTTGTTCTTTGTTAACCAGTTGGTACTCGTCCGTACCATCATCTCAGAACATTGCGTCTAGTGTTTGTTTCTACATGATACTCGTCCGTATCATAGTCTTAAGGATGCTCGTCCGCATCTTTAATCCATGCACCGTGTCAAACACCTTTGTCTTCTTGAATATAGATACTCGTCCGTGTCTATTACTCCCCAGAAGAATCCTTTCAGATGCAACACTTGTCCGTGTTCTTAGTTAACCAGTTGATACTCGTCCGTATCATCATCTCTGAACATGTGTCAGTTTGTTTCTACATGATACTCGTCCGTATCATAGTCTTAAGGATGCTCGTCCGCATCTTTAATCTATACACAATACCAAACACTTATACCTTTTATTTCTTGGATGTAAGCGCTCGTCCGTGTTTACTATCTCCCCAGTAGATTGCCAACAAATTTTCTTTTTATCTAACACTCGTCCTGTGTTATGATACCTTTGAGAGCAGCCGTACCCTGCTGAGTGGTCGTCCTCCACTTCTTGATGGTCGTCCTCCATCATGCTCATCCGATGGCCGTCCCCATCGTTGTTTTTAGCAGCCGTCCCCTGCTAGGTGGTCGTCCTCCACCTTTTGATGATCGTCCTTCATCACTTTATCCAATGGCCGTCCCCATTGTTGATTTTGGTTATCTAACACTCGTCCTGTGTTATGATAAACCTCGAGAGCAGCCGTCCCCTGCTGAGTGGTCGTCCTCCACTTCTTGATGGTCGTCCTCCATCTTGCTCGTCCGATGGCCGTCCCCATCGTTGACCTTTTCTATCCGATGGCCGTCCCCATCGTTGATATTTTCGGCAGCCGTACCCTGCCGGGTGGTCGTCCTCCACCTTTGATGGCCGTCCCCATCATATTTCTTTTATACCCAACAGAGCAGCCGTCCCCTGCTAGGTGATCGTCCTTCACCTTTGATGGCCGTACCCCATCATCTGTTTATTTCATTCATTCTTTAACCCGATGGCCGTCCCCGTCGTGGTCCCTTTTCCTTTTTAGCCCGATGGCTGTCCCCATCGTTGGTTACTTTACCTTTGTGAACTTGATGGCCGTCCCCGTCATGTTTCATTAATCCTCAGAATTTTGCAGCTTTATCTTGATGGCCGTCCCCATCATGATATTTTATTTTTCCCAGCTAGTCGGCCGTCCCCGTCTTAGCTTTACCTTTTATCCCCAGCATGTCGGCCGTCCCCGTCATTACTTTATACACTTTACCAGCATGTCGGCCGTCCCCGTCATCGCTTTGCTTCACATACCACCTTACCCAGCAGTCGTCCTCTGCTCGACGGTCGTCCTCCGTCGCCCACACTTTACGATATACTTTGTTTTGCTCTTACAATCTATATCCCTTTTCATTTTCATTCTGTGAGTGCAAATTTTGGACTGTCTTTGGTATTCAACCACAAGTTATCTTGTTTGGCCTGTTAAGCCGTCGCTTACAACCTGCACAGCTAACTCATGTTTGAATAGGGGCAGCTGTAAACACCCCAAATTTGCCCTCACCCATTCACACCATGGCTTGTGATCATTCTCATATGCATAAACACAATCATATCATCTCACATATCATTTTTGATTCACTGCATAGTTTCTAAGTCATTTGCACCTAGGGTTTGTGATCTGAGCAACCTCAAAGCATCTTGAGCCATTCCAAAGGCCACCAATCACTTCAAAGGGATCCATGTGTGTTCTTATATCATGTTTCATCTCCTCAAAGTCAAAATTGCAGAGGAATCACAAGAACTAGGGTTTGAGTGGATGCAGAGCCAGGATGAACTACACAGTTGACTGAAAATTAGGGTTTTGGTTTCAGAGGCCATAACTCCAAATCTTTTGGTCATCCTTGTTTCCATTGGTCTCTATATGGTATAGGGAGTATGCATATCAATTTTCATGAAGAAATTCCATGGGGAAGTCATCTGATCAAGGGTTGACTTTTCAGACAAGTCAGTGCAAAATCAGGGCATCTGAGGCCCCCAATGACCCAACCAATGGGTGATCTTCATCATTTTGAGTGTATATGGTCTTTATTTGATCATGGAAGAAGATTTAAGTTCATAAAAATCAAGAATTTAGGGTTTTTGCAAATGTTGACTTTTTGGGCATAGTTGACTTTTCAAGAATGCATCATTTTAGGTCATTTTTCAAGCCTTGATTCATGATCCAAAAATGCTTCAAATGGAAAAACTTTGGTCATGAAAATTGTAGATCTCATCTTTCCCTTTTCAAAAAGTACAAGAACATGATCAAATTCATCTTGGATCAAAAGTTATGGTTTGTTAAAGTTGACAAAAATCACTAAAATTCAAGTTATGCACCAAATGGAAATTTTGCAAAACCTTGAACCAATGCATCATGTGACCTCTAATTCATTTCAAACCATTACACAAACATTCTCTAAGTCCTAAAAATCAGAATTGGATCAAGTTTGCTCATGGTTTGGTTTGTGTAACAAGGCATTTTTCATGAAAATCCATAAAGTAACCAAGTTGCAAAACTCATGATCATGCTTCACCAACTTGCTGCATTGGTCCTTGAATCAAGCCAGCCTCACATACTCACCATGATGCGCCAGACCTAGCCCTTGTACTTGCCTAGTATCAAGCCCATGCTTCTCTTACAAGATTTTTGACTTTTGGCAAAAGCAAACTTACCAATCACAAAAGCACAAGTCACATCAAGAAGCCAATCAGATTTGTTTATGTCAACAATTTGCAAGCTAGCCATAACATAAGGCAAGGCTGAAACCAACACATTCACCACATTCACAAAAAACACTCCCTCTTGCATTTTGTTTCGAATCCCTCTGCCCAGCCACAAAACACTTCAACCACTTCCACCTTTCAACTCACCTTGTTCTATAGATCACAAAGAGCCAAGAACACAAGCCAAAAACAGCCAGAACACCTCACTGCCATCTCTCACTTCATTTCTGCAGTTACTTTCGAATCTCCTTCCCTAGCCCACAAACAGCCAAACAAACCCTGCAAAGCTTCTCCATACATCATTTGGACCTCAAACCATCATTCACCATGACCTGAAAGAGCCAGAATCACCATAGCCATTGTTGACTGAGCCTGAAGCAGGAGCATTCGAATCTCACCATCCAGCCAGCACAAACTCATTTTGAGCATCCAAACAGCTTTGGGGGATCAAGTGGAGTGGTTTGCACTGAAAGAAGTGGCCAGAAAGTTCCAGAACTGAAAGCTCCAAATCTCAGGTAGCTCGAAAATAATTTTTCCAGAAATGATTTTTCTTGTTACAAACTTGTTCTTCATGTCTTGCTGATCATTCTGGTACCATTGGTTTTGAAAATGGTTGTGATTTGAGCATTTAATTTGTTTCTGAAGCTTGCGTGACCTAGAACTTTTTCTCTTCGATTCAGTTGATTTAGTAAATATAAATTTGTTTTGAGAGAGGGGTTTGGTTCGTGAGAGGATGAGGATCATTTCCATGTTCTTGGTTTTCATTTTTGGTACGTTTTGAGAGGTTTTGAAGTTTCTCAGGTGAGAGCTGGCCGGAGAAGACGACCGGAAGTCTTCTCCGGCAGCCTGAAAGTCATTATTTATTAATTAGGGTTAGGGCACTGAGTTTGAATCTGGGCCTTTAGATCCTGGTTCCCGCGCGTGAATGAAAGGCCTAGATCATTTCATTAAGTTTTAATTATGATTTAATATTTAATTAATCAGGATTAGGCTAGTTTGAATTATGACCCTCAGATCACGCGCCAAGTCAATGCCTGCTTTCCCAGATTCAATCCTGGCCATCCCTTGCGTTTACTTTTCATTTTCATAATTTTAATTCATTTCTTTTTCATTTGTTTTGCATATTTAATTTAAAATAGCAAAAAATTCTTAAAAATTATGAAACTTTTTCTTTAAAGTTTTATTAATTTTTAAGACCCAAAAACATTTTTATTATATTTTTCATCATTAAAAAAGTATTTTTAAATATTTAAAAGATTATTTTTAATTGATTAATGAGAATTAATTAATTAAAAATACTTTTAGGTATTTAAAAATTACAAAAAAATTCATGAAATGTTCTAAGACATTTAGAAACATTGTCCAACCTTCAAACCAAATTTCTTTTTTGATCTTGATGCATTTTAAGAATTTCTCATTGAATTAAATCATTTTTTATGCATTATTTTGATCATGGATTCAAAAATTCATTTCTGCCTATTGGTGAAGGTTGTAACATTGATTCTTTTTGCTTTGTCTTGTGTTTAACATGTATTTTCAAGGATAAAAAGGCCATGAATTGTTCTTACATTTTCAAATTGTTTGGCATTTGTTTTGTTAAGAACCCCTAAAAACCCTAATAACTTGTAAAATTCATAACTTGAGTTTGGTTGAGAGTTGAGAGCTCCCCTTTGGGCAGTGGTTCATCATAGGCCTAGGGTTTCTTTGGGTAGCATTTTCCCTTTTTTATCATGAGGTTTGCTTCTGTTTTTGGTTTGTGTTTGATGTTTGATCCATAAACCCTAATTTGGGCTTTCATTTGCATCCCTCTTGCATTTCCTTGCATAACATGACTTGTCTTTGCATTTTGTGCATTCTTATGATTCATTTGACATCTTAAGACATGTATAAAGCATCATTAATCATTGCATTACATATTTGCCATGTCATTTGTCTTGTATGATTCATAACTTTTCATGCTTGTTCATGCTCCTTAGCTTGCATCATTTGCATTCATGATCTTGTATGAACATCCCCATTGTCTTGCCTCATGTTTGCAGCACCTCATAACATCATAATCATCATCAACATGCTTCTGGTTTTGCTTAGTATCATATCATTTCATCTCATCTTGCATTGCATTGCATTTTCTTTCTAACGTTGCAGGTGGTAAGTAAACTTGAGAAGTGGATTTGCCTTCACTTCTCATACCTTTTCTTTTCATCTCTCTTGCATCCATTGCTGCATTCTTATTTGTGTTTGAGTTTGAGCTTGCTCATTCTTCTCCTCCCCACTTTCTTTCTTCAAGTGACTTGACTTCTTGAATGAAGCAAGTCATTTTGCTTCTCTTGATCCTGTTCATCTGCTTCCTGGTGGCTCCTTTGAAGATTGTTCTTGAAAACCTCACAAACCTTAGGATCATCCAAGCATGACAATGAATTAGGGTTTTTATTAGTCCCCCCATAGTTTTACCTTTGTGTCTCTCTTTGAGTCCTCTCTTCTCACCTCATAATCAGGGACTAAACCCTAAAGGCTTTAAGACTTTGTGCTTAGGGTTATGCCTGCATCCTTCTCTTAGGATGGAGTGTATAACTTTAGTCCTAAGTATTAAACCCTTAAGGTGTTTAAATCTCTTAATAAATTCATCTAATATATATCAAGACATCATACTTGTAACTTGGGCCTTGCATTAGGGTTCTAATTCTTCCTTAAGTGGTTAAGAAGGACTAACCCTAGTGTTAATGGACAAGTCCCCCTCAAGTTGTCTTACAAACAATAAAATTCATTTCATCATCATATCATTAAATAAAATCCACTTAATAAAGGCTTGTTTTGTCATGGGTTTAATCCCTAATCATGGATTAAGTTGAGGAGTCTTCCTCAGCTTAAACATTCTCATCTATTATCCTTCTTTTAGGATGGTGTAATGAGTCTGTTTAATCCTTGATTATGGCTTAACCTCATTACCCAACACTAAACAAAATCACAAAAAACATCTAAATAATCACAAATAGGTTAATGATCTTAATCCTATACCAAAGGTGATTAAGTGTGAGAATCTGACTTCACACTTAAAGTATTCTCATTACCCCTAAACAGAGGGAAGATGTGATGAGTTTACCAACCCATTGGTTTAGACTTAAGCTCATTATCTTATGACAAACTTCAAAAAGAAATAAAAGACTGAAAACTCAAAAACAAACAATAATCGTCTCCTCCGGGATTCTTTTCTCATCATCTTCACTCACAATCGAGAACTTGCTTCTTCCGTCTAATGCAAGACAGTCAGCACCTGGGCCAGACAGGTCATACACTTGAGCATTGACAAGCAAGCAGTTCACAAATCAATTCACCTTTCAGTCTCTTTGGGTCGAACTACGGTGTTCTGACTTCCTCATTGCACGAGAGGATACGTAGGCATAACTTAACAGTTATCGAACAAAAGTCTCTGTTCATTCCCCCTCTTCCAGCTTCATTCTTTAGCCTCATGATCTTGAGCATTTTACTCCTGTCCTTACACTGACACTTTCATACTTCACATCACTTATACACTTTACACTGACACCTGTACATTCTCTTTCCAGTTATTTCATACACAGATTGCACTGACACTACCCCTTTAAAACACAAATCTTTTAAGCGTGGATCCCGTCGAGTACGACGGACAATCTGGGTGCTAATACCTTCCCAGGTTGTAACCAACCCCCTTTCTCAGTCTCTCTGGTTCGCAAACCGTCTTATCCGTATCTTTTTCTAGGTCTATGCAGCATTGCCTTTCCTCCGGGATAAAAATGCCTAGCTGGCGACTCTATTCATTCTCCAGTGAGTTCACGGCTGTGTGTTCTCACTGTTCCCCTCGCCGACCGTTCGCGTCTGTACCTTCATCTGACCCGGTGTCACTTGTCGGGAGCGACACCATCGACACGATCTAGTACCCAGTACAAAATCTATGGAAAACCCAATCTATTTCTCTCTCTTGCGGTATATCAATAATGTCATCTAGAAACACATATGGAAATTCACATACTACATGCAAATCAACAATTTCCACTTAACTTCAACTTTCAAAGAAGCAAATATCACAAAAACTAGGGCCTCATCTATCAAGAACTCTTCCACTTTGCTAGCAGATATAAACTTTAAATTTTCCTCTTTAAACTCAGGAAATTACATTGTCTCATCCAACAACTTGCACTTTTGCAATCACCGGTATGCTGAACCAACCCCACACTTGAACCATATCAGAGAAGCAGAAGCTTCTCCCCCACTTGTTTTAATCCCACTCATGTTAGAAAAGGGTAAGAAAACAAACGAGCATCGACAATATTTTACACACATGTCGCATTCCAGGGAACTGATAAAAGTTACAAAAACCTGGATGGATAGACCGACCTACTCTGATACCACTATATAACACCCTTAACCCCGACTCTTACTATAAAATAGATTTTTCAATAATTAGAGTGCTACTCAAAACAAAACATGTACTTTATTAAAAAAAATCAAACTCGCAACGAAAACTCGAATAATCCTCAAAACATCAAATAATAAATTAAAGCAACCACTTAACGAAAATAAACTCCAAAGGAAAACTAAAAACAAATAATGTGTCCCATTCATGATGTTACAAATTAGACTATATGAAATTGGGTAAAATAGTGATAATATGAAATAAATGAAGAAAATCTCCAAGCCTATCATTCAACTAACAAGCAACTACTTATGTTGAGTACTTGGTTGTCTATACTCCAGAGGAACACATATGCCACAACAATAAAAAAGGGTGATAAGACACCTGACAAATGATAACATTGAAAAATAGTAGCAGGATAGTAAATAATGATAATCATAAAAACATCATTCACGTAAAACACAATTAAAACTCAAATTGTAATGCAAATACTAATTCCACCAATTCCTTCATAAAAAAACCCATGTGGTAACGAGTTTTTAAGGCCAAAGGTGGTTCCTCTTGAACTGTGTCCCTCTTTGGTGTGAGACCGACATAGTCCCTGTCTGAACTAGGCCATCGTTGGACCAAAGTCCTACTTATCTCGAAATATAGCATGCATGATCATGTATAAAAGCAAGCATGCAAATCATCAATCAGCAAGACATCATTATCATCATCATCGCCATAAAAAACATCATCATCAACATCATAAAAAAAAACATCATCATCATCGAAACATCATCATAATATGGTTCCACTCTTGAACCAAAATATTGTCAATCACATGCCTTCACTATAATTACTTCAGATTACTAATCTCCAAAATCGCCAATCGCATGTCGTCATTGTAATACTTTCGAATTACTAATCTCCAAAAATGCCAATCACAGGCCGTCATTGTAATCCTTTTAAATTAATAATCTCCAAAATTAAGGTTTTTAAAATATAATTCTTTTTCATCAAAAATAGTAAAGTTATCTTATTACTTAAAATTATAACTCATAAAAAATTCTCAAAGTTTTATTATATTAGTGACAACTCATTAGAATCCTTAAAAAAAACTCAAAAAAAACTAAATACCTCTTAGTTATTAAAATGACTTTTGAGTACCCCAAAAGTTGTCTAAAGTATTCAAAAGTCCTCTAAGGACGACTCTTCACAAGTGATAACTCTACTAACTCTAAAGGTTGATAGTTTAACTCAATTTTATCTCTTTTAACTTAACAACCTTCAATAATAAAAATTATACTCACACTTCAAGAAAAAAAATTGTTAGGGGTTAAACCCCTCACTAATGCAAAAATAACCTCATAAAATAAAAATTTGTAAGGGGACATGCCCCCTAGCTAAATAGGGAGTCGCAAATAATTTGCTAGGGGCTTCACACATGGCTATTTTGCTTGGGACTAACACATTCGCAAAATGTCATCCCTGAAATTCCACCTGCTGACATGCAGGTGTATGAGCAGTCTAGTGACACATACATGTCATTATTTTGCTTGGGGATAAGCCCTTGACAAATGCATCTATGTTTTGGAATTTTTGAGGGACAAAGCCTTTAGCCTAGTGTGTCAGTCATTTTCTTAGGAATAAGCCTCTGGCAAATACATATATGTTTTAGAGTTTGCTTGGGGATAAGCCATGGCTCATTCAATAAAATAAATAAATATATGTTTTTAAATTTTTTAAAATAAAATTAGAAAATAAAATAATTCATAATTAAAGGTGAAATCAAAATAAATTTTATCCATGTCCACACAAAAAATAATTCATGATTAGTTGAAATAAAAATAAAAATAAAAATACATATTAAAAGTTTCATATTCCAACAAAGTTAGTTATCTTCTTACTCTCATTCCTCCTCCTCATCTTTAACTCCTCCAAATCCTTAGTTCATATGCGAGGCCATAAATTACTCAAATACCTGTGTGCGATCATTTGCAACCCACATTGCATCTTCATACTCCATTGTTTTTCTCCTCAATTCTTCTTCCATCTCTGCTTGTCTTCTCCCCATTTCTTCCATTTATGTTGCTTCGTGTGTTGTCTTAGTATGCACTAAGTTTCTCACAGTTTCTGAACTCGTGAGCCTCATCTTCAAAGCTCTAAGCCCCATCTTTTGAGCTTATGACAAGCCACCAGTCCCCTCTCTGAACTAGAAAACATGCCTCTTGACACAACTCAATGATGCATGCGCATACATATCAATTAAGACCCATATCTGATCTTAACATAATACACTGACAACTTATGTAATCCCATTTCTGGATTACCAAACCACAACAGTTCACCAATGCACAACACCATATAATTCATTACAACTCAAGTATACAATCAATCTCATCAATTAGATTATTATTCATACACGAAACAACACAATAGTCATAAATAGCACCTCAAAACATAATGACATATTCACACTCTTATTTCACACGAAAACATCATTATAAAAACATCATCATCATCAACATATCTCACCAAAAAATAACACTACACTCTCCTCAAATTTGCATATGTCTATCATTCATCAAGTAGTTCATGACTTAGCTCTGTGTGTTAGCTTCTAACACTTTGAATGACATCACATCTGGACTTACAAAATGAAAGTTAAGGCCAAAATCGTTGGATAGTGCATCAAAAGATAAAATAAACATTTTGGCTGTTAGAGGTCGACTCCCAGCCTCTATGAGTCGACTATTGTTAGTTATGGGTTGACTTCCATCACGTATGGCTCAACTCCTATTATGCAGTTTTTAAAAACATCCTTTATGTTGGTTTAGAGTCGACTCCCAACTTGTATAGGTCGACTCTACTACTATTTTGCCTAGAAACCAATTTTTAACGCCCATGAAAAGTTTTTTACTATTATAAAATCATCCAACCACTTCTTAAGACAAAAATAACTTATTTCAAACATCCTTTTTCTCATATTAAAACCTCATTCTTATTAAGTCCTAATTCTACCCATTAACATATCAATTCATCAACTTACATCTCTAAAACCTTCATCATTGCAATAATGGTGGAAAACACACACACACACAGAGACACACACACAGATATCCTCATATTCACCAAAATGCCATTATCATCTCTAATTTTATTTTAATTAAAAATCTACTAATATTCCTTATTTTCATTTTATTATGTTTTTCTCATTTTAATTTAATAATTCAACTTAAATACTACACTCTCCGTCCCAAAATAATTGTCATAGTTGATCATTTCACATAGATTAAGAAAATGAAATAAATAGAATAATATTTTCACCAAACTACCCTTGTTTTCTAATTGTGTATTTGAATTATCATAAATACATAGTGAGAGAATAATAAATTGAGAGTATTAATTAGAGGGAATAATTGAAATATAAACATTAGAATTGCATTGGAAACTATAATGCAACACTTATTTTGGGACAAATAATTTTATAAGATTCGACAATTATTTTGGGAAAGGAGGAGTGTTATTTAATTATTAAAAATATACTCTAATAATTCTAGCCCGCCTCTACCAATCTTTAATCACTCTCCACACTTCTACCTCAAGGTCACACACCCCTGACTCCCATATTAATTCAATAATCACACATAATAATTAAATTAAATCATAATAATTTAAATAATTCGATAAATCAAGAATTGGGGTGTTGCACAAACACGTACTTAGAAATTTTCATCTCATTTGAGAAATTGTTGAGAGAAAGGATGTAATAGTTAGTAAAGTTCATACAGATAAAAATGTTTTTGATCCATTGACTAAACCATTTCCTCAGCCATGAGAGTTATACTAGGGCTATAGAGCTTAAGAATATTGGTGAGTGGATTTGATTATGAATTATTTACTTTTAATTAGTTCACAATTGCAAAAACACTTGATTATATTTTTTATATGTTTATCAATAAAGTTATGATCTTATTTAATCTTGGTTTAGTATAAACTAATATTTCAAAAGTATCTATAATGTTTGATATAATTGTCAAATCACTAGCCATATAAGACCATTAGCAGCGCTTTTTTTTTTTTTGCCTTTAGCAGCGCTACCTAAAATGGCATTGTTGTAGGTAAAGGCAACGCTTTTGTAAATACTAAAGTGCTTCCTTAGGTCCCAGTTAGGCATTGTTTTTCTGTAAAAACGTTGTCTTTTGTTCCCCTTTAGACAGCGCTTTTTAAAGTACTGCCTAATGTGTATTTTTTTCAACTTTAGGCAGCGATTTTTCAGTAAAAAGTGTTGTCTTCCCCCCCCCCCCCCCTTTAGGAAGTGTTGCCTAATGTGTCTCTTTTTAATACTTTAAGCAGTGCTTTCTTTAGTTCCCCTTTAGGCAACACTTTCAAAAGTGCTACCTAATGTGTCTTTTATACACTTTAGACAACTCTTTTTTTAGAAACCGTTGACTTTTGTACAAGTAAATAGTGCTTTTTAAGAGCATTTTTTTTTAAATTTACTTTTTTTCGACGCGTTTTTTGTCATAGGCATTGCTAAAAGTCCTTTCTTTATAAAGTTTTTAAATAAACATGTATAATAAACTTGTATAACTTAATTTTTTTATCAAAACTTATCATCAACACAAGTTTTTATTTCAACATAGGCCTTATATACTTATAATTCAACATATATAGACAATTATAATTATCAACACATAAACCTTATATCCATTATATGTAATTCAACACAAGTCTTTATTTCAACATATACCTTATATATCATTATAATTCAACATATAAACATTATTATAATGATCAACACATAAATCTTATAACACATCAAACAAAATAATCATTATATGTAATTCAATTTATCCACTTCCAAAATAATCATTCTAATAACAACTCTTCATACACCAAAATAACCATTCTAATAACAACTTATCCACTTCCAAACCCTTTAACTTCTAAATTTCCAAATCTATACAACAACTTTCAAAACTATACAAAGTATATACAACAACTTTCATAAACTATCCAACAACTTCCGTACCTTATATGATTCTCATCTCAATAATGTATTGACACCAATCCTCCTTAATTTCTTCCAATTTATCTTTCAAGTAAGTAGCACACTTGTATTCATCAAAATACTACATAATATAATATTATATATGTGATTTAGTTAAAAGTAATTAATTATATCAAATATCCGATAAATATTAACATAAATCCTAAGTTATAAATCCATACCATAATTAGAATCTCTATTTGATCCAAATGAATGATTTCTTTCATAAACCTCAAAACAAAATAACTGCAATCTATACCATTTTTTGAATATATATTAGGATATATAGTTTAACTTGCTTTATCAAGTAACATCACTATTATATTAGGACACTACACATAGAAAAAAATAAGAATATATATCAGGATATATAATTTAACTTGTTTTATCAAGTAACATCACTATTATAAGCAAAATTGTGAAAATATACCTCCACTCTAATCCATATAATGTTGTTAGCTTTACTCTTTGATACTCGAGCTTGTCTTTGTGATCAAAATATCTTTATAGCTCTAATGTAATATAAGCTAGTATTTAGAACAATCTCAGTTAAGTAAATAAATAAACAAATACACACGAATATTTAGAACAATCTCACTTACGTATCAATTGTCGTCTTCATATCTGGGTATTTATTTACATCACCATCTAACGAATCCATATAATACACTATTTCTCTTATCGGATTCGTTGCAACCAACAACCCGTGTCCACTGTAAAATAAAACAAAAATTAAGATATAGTAATTTTATACGCAACATCAAAAAACAATAAATTATAATAAATGAAGTAAGAATGCAAATCTAACTCATTGTCAGTATTATATGGTAAAAGATACAACTTTTTGTATCTATGTTGGCCATAAATCTTCTGACTAAGTGATTTTTGATTGCAGTTGGATTTTGAGCAATTAACGGTGTGTTGATACAGTTGGAAGATAAGAAACTGAATCTTTCTAACAATTGACGTGGATGCATCAATTTTTCATACAAGAACCTTAAATAAAAACATAATAAATATTATACTATTCATTGAAATGAGTAAATAAATTGTTTAATTAATTAAAGAAATTTAATCGGAATACCTGATGTATGTATGCATAACATCGATGCCTAATTCAGAATGCTGAAAAATCTGATCCAAATCCTCTTTAGCAATTGTTTATGAATAAGAAAATCTGAAAATACCTTCCTTCATAGGTATTTGACGAATACTACCTTCCATCAAATTTGATGTTCCTACTAATGTTTCAAGATACAACATAAATCGAGGTACAAATACTTTTTTGTCCCGGTCTTTGCAAGATTCCTTTTTTTGGTTGGACATTTTGCCTAATTCTGGCTTCCTATTCTTTGCAACTCTTGGGCATGAATCTAAAAATCATATAATTTAGTAAAATCATGAAGCTTTTGAATTCGGATCATAGAATTAACACTTTCAATGTGTATATATTGATGTACCTCTTTTTTTGATGCAACTGACTTGGTGTGCCTCACATTCCATTTATCATTAGATTTGATTTTGTAGGAGTCTAGCATTACCATATAAATAAAATGTATGTAAATGTAAGCATAACTTACTAGCTCGTAAAATATTTGACTACTAAAGGTTCATAATGGTTTAATATACCTCCTCATTCATGAAAATGAGGTTTGATGGCCATGCAACATACGATCCTATTGTATCTCCCACCAATGTTGCATCTGAAACGTCGTCGGCATAGGTAGTAACACATCCCACTCTAAGGCAATGTCAATTGAAACTTTCAAAAATCCAGCAGAAAGCGGTTTATGGTGAAACACATCTCCCAAAGTGTATGCACATTTCCCTTTCCAACCATGCGATAAGTCGGTGATGATAAATATAGCTGACAAGGTAAAATGTCTTAAACCAGTAATAAATATGAAATTGTTAATATGTATATATGTCAATTAAAAAATTTGTGCTAAATTAATTTTATAATATATATATATATATATATATATATATATATATATATATATATATGTGTGTGTGTGTGTGTGTGTGTGTGTGTGTGTGTGTGTGTGTGTGTGTGTGTGAGATTAAACTTTTGATTTAATTAAAGAAATAATGTTATACTTATACATTTCTCAAAAACTTGTTGAACATTTTCCGTAACAACTTCATCCTTTCCCACACGAGCAGCCTTCCACAAAACATGTTCCAGAACAAATGTTTCTTCACTTTTCCCCTCTTCTAACTACATATTAAGACAAATAATAAGATCAATCATATCAAATGGGGAACAAGTAAATCATAGAATTTATATATACTTACTATTTTTTGTTGTAAGTGTGCATATCCCAAAAGGCTTGCTAAACTGAATACTCACATCTTTCATCTTTTCAAAAATTTGATCACCTCTCAATGTAGGTGGAGCTCTACCTTGTTTTGTGTCTCCATTGAAGGATTTTCTCCACCCAGGGTAGTGATGATTAGAATTTAAGAATCTACGATGACCGAGAAAGATATTCTTCTGACTAAACTCCTATCGCATCCAATCTGTTTTTTCTTCATAAATAAGACACGCACATTGACCTTTAATGTTATACCCTGATAGTTTTTCATATGCTGGGAAATCATTAATTGTTCCAAATAACATCGCCCTCAAATAGAAACTTTCTTTCCTATATCCATCATAAATTTCCACACCGTTCTCCCACAAAATCTTTAAATTTTCTATTAAAGGTGTCTAGTATACATCTATGTCATTCCCTGGTTGTTTAGGCCTAAAAATTAACATAAACAACATCATGTACTTACGCATACATAGCCATGGAGGTAGGTTATAAATCATAATAATAACATGCCATGTGCTATTTGAGATATTTTGAAGACCATGTGGGTTCATTCCATCAATAGATAATGTCAGGCAAAGGTTTCTTATTCTTCTCGAAAATCAGGACAATCACTATCAATTTTCATCCATTATGGTGAATCTTCCGGATGCCGAAACTTTCCATCTATAATTCTTTCATCTACATGCCAAGTCAAGTGTCTTGCATCGGTTTCACTATGAAACAAGCGTCTAAATCTTGGAACTATAGGAAAATACCACAAGACTTTTGTTGGAGAAAACTTTTTCTTATACTGAGAGACACCGCATTTAGGACATTCATTTAACGATGCATACTCATTTCTAAACAAAACGCAATCGTTTGGACAAACATGTATCTTATCATAGCTCATGCTGTAACAGCCCAGGCCCCTCGCAAGGCAATCCCGACACTATTACCTCACGATCTTCTCTACTCCCCTCACTAGTAGAGTTTTTGCCTTCCGTGGGAATCGAACCCTGTACCCTGGGGTTCAAGTACATGTTCATTCCATTCCCACTACCAATTGAGCTAGTAGCTCAAGTGGTAGTGGGAATGGAATGAACATGTACTTGAACCCCAGGGTACAGGGTTCGATTCCCACGGAAGGCAAAAACTCTACTAGTGAGGGGAGTAGAGAAGATCGTGAGGTAATAGTGCCGGGATTGCCTTGCGAGGGGCCTGGGCTGTTACAACCTCACGATCTTCTCTAATCCCCTCACTAGTAGAGTTTTTGCCTTCCGTGGGAATCGAACCCTGTACCCTGGGGTTCAAGTACATGTTCATTCCATTCCCACTACCACTTGAGCTACTAGCTCAATTGGTAGTGGGAATGGAATGAACATGTACTTGAACCCCAGGGTACAGGGTTCGATTCCCACGGAAGGCAAAAACTCTACTAGTGAGGGGATTAGAGAAGATCGTGAGGTGGCAGTGCCGGGATTGCCTTGCGAGGGGCCCGGACTGTTACACATGCCAATAGAGCACAACATCTTTTTGGCCTCATAGGTTCGATTGAGAAGGACTTTATCCTCCAGAAGCATATTTTTCATAAGGGCTAATAAATCTGTGAAACTTTTATCCGACCATCTATTGTCCATCTTTAAGTTGTACAACTTTAATACCGCAAAAAATCTTGTGAATTTCGTGAAACCTTTATACAATGGTTTCTCTGCACCGCTTACCAACCTCTCAAACATTTCGGGACAATATTAAAGATCTTATTCAAGTGCTTTTGCAATCTCTTCGACTCGATCACAATCGTATGTATCTGTGTCATTTTCATTTGAAGCATATGTCATATTATCCCCCGGTTCAACATTTATATTACTTATCTCACCATGTAATGTCCAACTTGTATAACTTTGATCAATTATATGCCTCTTTAAATGCGACTCCAACTGAATTGCATCAATCTAACGCCAAAAACAGCAACCCAAGCAAGGACATTTGATTTGACGGGGTTTTTTTTGCATGTTCAACAACAAAATTAATGAATTCTGATACCCCATTCTCGTACTCTTTCGATAATCGATTGGATGACATCCATTTTTCATCCATGATTTTACTAAGTAAGCAAAACAAAAACGCTAACTATTCACGCAACTATATAGCAAAAGAATAACTAATTACCTGTAGAAAAGTCAACAACTTCTAGAACCACGCAGTGTAAGATTCGTGGAAACGATTAAACTTTCACTCTTCACAAGTAACCCCTATATATAGCAAATTCACTAAGTTAGTAACTGATGGTGCACCAAATACAACGGGACAAGTTTAGTACCAAATACAACAACAAATAGTAAGACAAGTCGAATCACCTTTCTTTAATCAATTTAATCTTTATTACAAATAGATAGCAACAACAAATAGTAAGAAACAAATGGATATGAATGGACGAACATGTATGATTTGAAGAAGTCACTTTAGAAATTTAAACACATTTCCATAAATGGTATTCAAAACTATCATAGAGATATCTTACTCAAGGTGGCATATTTTTTGTTGTATTGATCTACGTAGATATACCTTACATTTTCAAGAATAACACTTTGATATGCAATAAATTTAAACAATACATGTGTGAATGATTTCATATAAAGGATTTTGTACACAAATCACTTCTAAACTATAAACCAAATACAAATCCATTTCCAAGAATGCATGTTTCAAACAATATCTACATTTTCCACATTTAAAGGTTCCCTTTGCTTCAACCTTTCTCTCAAATGTATTAACTTCCCTTGAAGTTTTTTTAGGTAACTTCTCACCAATCTCAAACTCACTCTCTTCTACTTATTTTTTTTGTATGATATCATGATACATTGGTAGAAACCAACTTTGAAAAGATCTATAAGAAAAATATGGTAAAAGAACACAAACAACAACAACAAAAAGAGTAACTAACTAATATAAAACACTAGGAGCAATCCAAAAACTAAAGGCAAAAGCTCAGAAAGAAAACACAATCACCAATTGAAACAACATATTGAACGTATCTGACTCAAGTTTTATGAGAGGAAACAGAAATTCAAACCCAATACACTCGACGGAGAAGAGGAACAGTTACTAACACATTTCTAACTAATCTACTTACATAATCTTTAAAATATTTCTAACTAATCCTAACACATTTCTAACTACACGTTTCTAACTAAATAAGTTGAGCCAAGAACCAAAGTAAAAGATAAGAATTACCGGTTTTTCATAGAGGAATATCGTCGACGGAGAACAGGAACAGTGGAATGTCGGTTGGAGAAGACAAACAGAGGAACGTCGGACGGAGAGACGGACATAGAGAGTACATTGCAGAGGGAGAAGTTGCGAGAGAGAGAGCATAAATGATTAGGGCGTTCTGAAATAATGATAAGTTTTTTAATATTTATGAAATAATAACATAAGGAAGCGCTTTTTGAAAGCGCTTTCTTATGTATTAGCTTTAGCAGCGTTTTTTCTCTAAAAGCGCTTTCTTTTCATTTGCCTATAGCAGCGCTTTCAGAAAGTGCTTTCTAATGTGTGACCTACGTAATCCATTTAGCAGCGCTTTCTAAAGTGTGCATTTAGCAGCGCTTTCTAAGGTGTCACATATGTATGGCTCTTAGCAGCACTTTTAGGAAGCTCTTTCTAAAGCAGGCATTTAGCAACAATTTTTTTCAATGTGTTTTTTTAAAATATATAGCAGCGCTTTTGGCAAATATGTGTTGCCTATGTAGTGCTGCCAAAAAGCAATTTTGGCGTAGTGAATACGTGAATTGACAAATGAAACCCTATATATCTAGTGAAAGGGAGTTATAATGCGATTTAGCCCCTAGTTTGAATCATTAAGTTGAACATAAATTATTCAAATTTCATCAACTAGATTGTAAGTTGATTGATAACGTAGTTTCATGGTCTATGGGGACATTGAGACGTCTAGTCAATTACTTAGGCATGTATAGTTGATACAGGTCGGACATACCCACTAAGAATTCACCAAATGTTATTTGAGAACTCGTTATTATATTTAGTGGATTACTTAGACATGAGTATGACATTATTCTCATTTGAAGATTGATACAACAAAACGTCGTGCCGTAAAAAAAGGCTATAATGGCAGTAATCGAAATTACCAAGAGTTAAGTGGGAGTCTCGACTATACAATATTGGATAAGTCATCCTAAGAGGTAAGGATTGGTGTCTCGGGCCTCTTGAAGAGCGAGAACTAAAAAATGAATGGTCGTGCTCAAATGGATTAAAGAGTTAATCATTCATTTTGATAGTTCCAACTTAGATTTCATGAAATTACTTTAAGGTTTATATTGTTGATATTAAAGGAATTGGATATCATGATATCATCAAGTTAGACATTGAGTGACTTAAAGAATTTTAAGATTACACACTTGTTCTTAGACAAGTGGGAGATTGGAGGATTTTTTTCCTTCCATCATGTGTAATAATCTAAATATAATCTGACAATGTATGGGGATAAAATATTCAATAATATTAGGTGATCATAATGCTTTGCTAGAAGCCAATTAATTTTTATTGGACATAGAGATTGGACCAATTACTAATACTATTGGTCCTATGAGGTCACACAAATTGTAACATAAGGATTGAATTGAGAGGTTATGGATTGAAAGAGAAATGATACTAACATGGCTGATTAAGTCACATAATGTATGACATTATGAGCTTGATTAATTCTACTCCATTTAACTCTATTCAAGATAGAGGTTACACAGGGAAAATATATATGAATGCATTCTCTTCCTCTCATCTTTAGCTTCCCCATAGCCACAAAAGTAAAGATAGAGCATTGTTCCCTTCTTCTGTACTTGGATACACAGTGATCTAGTTGTTGCTCGTGGACCAACACTAGTGGAACGACGCTTGACGTTCACGAAGATCTCCATTGGAAGATATCACCTTTTTGGATTCACGCATCAAAGGTATATAATTTTATACTTAGTATGATTCATATTAATATATGCATGATGATATATGGTTAGATGTAAAGAAAGAGATTCTTGAAATTTCTCTATAAGCATCTAAAATCTGACACCAACTTTAACAAGTAAGTTTGAATAAGTTTTTAGAACTAGTTTTATCAGTCATGTCAAACAATCACTAAATTTATTAACAAAAAATTAAGGTGTGTCTACGATGCGTTTAAGAAATAAATGATATGCAGTTTTCACATTATAATTGCAAAGTGAAATAAATGATATGCAGTTTTCACATTATAATTGCAAAGTGAGCATCTTAAAACCATATATATTTTCCTTTGAATTAGGTAGGTAGATATGACAAATGAATTTTGTCTAAGAAGACTCAATGTTATCCCTTTTGATATAATTGTAGGCAAATGAAATGTTGATCTTCAAAAATGTCTGCAACAATTTGAGGATCAAAATTTGATAAGCCATGAAAATATTTCCATTAATAATGGATAATTGAATTGACCTACTTAGTAGTTTGCATAAATTAAATATCCAATGACAAAACTATGTATAAATCTTTAACTTTATACTTCAATCAATTGTGAATTCATAAATCAATATTTTTTCTATTACCAACCTGTCATCTATGTTAATCCAGAAAAGAAAATGAATGTTTAATGCAAGTAATATAAAAAGAGAAATATGATGCAATGAAAGAGTTAAGGATTATGGAAAAAGAAGTGAGAGTTTCTTGTATTATCAAGCTTTATTGAGTCCAACCTTTTGATGATAAGTGTCATATTTTCATCGAATAGATAGAGAAGATGAAAAAGAGATCTAGAGTTGGTGATTTCAAGACCCATGTCATAGACCACAATGGCATTTAAGATTTTAAGATTTAATATGTTATTCTATAACGATAAACAACCAAGGGCCATAATCTTAAAAGTTAATACCACCCAAATCTTATGTTTGATTTTTCTCTAGTTTTTAGGAATTGAATAATATTAACTGAGCTTCACTTTTTGGCTTTTATAGGTTACTTTTTCTCGATTTTTTTTAATGGTTTAGTATTTGGTCATTACTCCTTTTCATTGAAGATTTTACTTTATGAAGCAGAGGTTAAGATCTAAAAGGATCATAATGTTCCTTTAATTATTTTATATATTTCATTCTCTTCTAACTTCTAACCATATTTTATTTCATTCTTTTATTTTATCATTCTCACAATTTTTTATTGGGCTTATTAACTCACTCCCTCGCTTACTAATCACATACCCACTAATGGCCTAATTAATTAATCTTACTAAATTCTATTTTATTCCACCAAATCAAATCAATCAAATACTTCAAATAAACCAAATAAATCAATTAATTCAAATAATTAAATTAAATTAATTAATTCAAAAAAATCCAATAAATAATTCAATTAATTCAAATAAATCAATTATGCATGAAATCACATAATTAATTAATTAATATAATAAATAAATAATTGCTAAAATCGGGATGTTACAACTCTCCCCCACTTAAAATATTTTCGTCCTCGAAAATTACCTCAAACAGATAACTCAGGATAAGACTCTCTCATTTGACTCTAATTCTCCCAAGTCATATTCTTTTTCCAACACACAAGCTCTCAAAATATTCTCAAGAATACTCTTCTTCAACTCAGCTATATCTGAAACACAAACTATCACGTCTTCTCATGATACCATTCTCATTGATCCGAAAACCACCACCTCGGCCCTAATTGATCAAAGTCAATTGATCTAACAAACTCAAATCAGATTTCTGACCTTCCTGGATCTCATCAAGAATACCACTAGTAAGCTTTAACATAGCAAGCTTAACTCCATAAGAAGTCTCTTCACAAACCAAACTCATGTCTCTAAATTGCTTATTATATGCAAAGATTTTTGACTCAATGCATCAGCTATCACGTTTGCTTTACCCAGATGGTGATTCAAACCAAAATCATAATCCTTCAAAAGTTCCAATCATCTCATATGCCTCACATTCACTTATTTCTTATCAAAGAGATATTTCAAACTCTTATGATCACTAAACACCTCAAATATTGATCCAAACAAATAATGCCTCTAAAGCTTCAACACAAACACAACAACTGTCAACTCTAAGTCATGTGTCGGATAATTCCTCTCATGCACTTTAAGTTTCCTTGAAGCATAAGCTACAAATTATTGATGTTGCATCAATACACCTCCCAAATCCATCAACGAAGCATCACAATACACAACAAATGGTTTTGTCGGATTCGGAAAAATCAAAACAGAGGTTCTCGTCAACCTTCTACTAAGCTCTTGAAAACTTCCTTCACACTTTGTATTCCAAACAAAAGCTTGACCATTTATAGTCAACTGCGTCAATGGCAAAGATAACTTGGAAAATCTTTCAATAAATTTCTGATAATAACCTTCCAAACCAAGAAAACTTCTAATCTCCAAAAATAGATTTTGGAGCTTCCCACTACGATACAACTTCAACCTTCGACAAATCAACTGCAATACCTCTACTTGAAATCACATGACCAAGGAAACTCACATCCTTTAACCAAAACTCGCACTTAGAAAGTTTAGCATATAAATACTTATCTTTCAACACTGATAACACAATCCTCAAATGCTCGACATGATCTTATTCATTCTTCGAATAAATCAAAATATCATCAATGAACACAACCACAAACTTGTGCAAATACGGATGAAAAATCTTGTTCATGTACTCTATAAATACACTTGGCATATTAGTAACACCAAATGGCATCACGGAATACTCATGATGACCATACCTCGTTCTAAAAGCAATCTTCTGAACATCTTCAGCCTTCACACAAATCTGATGATACCCATATCTCAAATCTATCTTACTAAACACACTTGCACCACCAACTGATCCATCAAATCATCAATCCTCGGAAGTGGATACTTATTCCTTATAGTCACCTTGTTCAATTGTCTATAATCCACAGAAAGCCTCATAATAGCTTTTTTCTTCTTAACCAGCAAAACTGGTGCACCCTACAATGACACACTCAGAAGAATAAACCTCTTCTCAAGCAAATATTCAAGTTGACTCTTCAACTTTTTCAATTCCCATGCGGGCATACGGTATGGAGACATCGATACTGCAATACTACATCTACTTTAGAAGGATCAACCGATATACAACCGTGGGAATCACATGATCGAGCAAACCCATTTCATGTAACCATAACTCACATTTGGATAAGTTGACATACAACTTATTCTCTATCAAAACTTGGATTATATTAAGAATATTTCCAACATGATCTTCGTCTGATTTGGAATACACCATGGGGAATTTAATACACCAAACAACATCATTGAGTACTCATAGTGACCATATCGTTTCCTAAACACATCCTTCAGAATATATTTTTCATTCAATTGGATTTGATGATAACCCTACCTCAAGTCAATCTTACTGAAAACACAAGCCCCCACTAACTGATCCATAAGGTTGTCGATAATGGGAAAAGGATACATATTCTTAATAGTGACCTTGTTCAGCTGACGATAGTCAACGCGCAATAACATATTGTCGTCCTTCTTTTTCACTAACAACAATATCCTAAAGGTGTAAAATTTGGTCTAACTAATTTATTTTCAAGCAGATCTTCTAATTTAATCTTCAGTTTACCCAACTCTGATGCAGACATTTGTATGGTGCCATCAACACGGTCTATTACCAGGTACAAAATCTATGGAAAACATAACCGCTTTCTCTCTCTCTCTCTCTTGCAGTATATCAGTAATGTCATCTAGAAACAATTATGGAAATTCACACTAGAGGCAGATCAACCATTCCCATTTTACTTCAACTTTCAAAGAAGCAAACATCACAAAAACTTGGGCCTCATCTATCAAGAACTCTTCCACTTAATTTGCTAGCCGATATGAACTTCAATTCTTCTTCTTTGAGCTTTGGAAATTGCACTGTCTCATCCAACAACCTACATGTTTGCAATCACTGGTACGTTGAACCAACCCCATACTCGAACCATCTCATAGAAGTAGAAGGTTCTCCCCCACATGTTTCAATCCTGCTCATGTTGGCAAACGGAAAGAAAACAAACGAGAACCGATAATATTTCACACACATGTTGCATTCCAGGGAACTAATAAAAATTACAAAAACCTGGTCGGATGGACTGACCTACTCTGATACCACTAGGTAATACCCTTAACCCTGACTCTTACTATAAAATATATTTTTAAATAATTAGGATGCTACTCAAAAAAAAGTATGCACTTTATGAAAAACTTTCAAACTCGCAGCAAAAACTCGAATAATCCTCATAACATCAAATAATAAATTAAAGCAACCACTTAACAAAAATAAACTCCAAAGGAAAACTCAAAACAAATCATGTGTCTCATTCATGATGTTACACATTAGACTTTATGAAACCGGATAAAATAGTGATAATATGAAATAAATGAAGGAAAGTTCCAAGGCTATCATTCAACTCACAAGTAACTACTCATGTTGAGTACTTGATTGTCTGTACTCCAGATAAACACAGACACCACAACAATAAAAAGGGGTGATAATACACCTTACAAATGATAACGGTGAGAAATAGTAGCGGGATAGTAAATATTGATAATCATGAATACATCATTCACACAAAACACAATCAAAACTCAAATAGTAATGCCAATACTAATTCCACTAACTTCTTCATCAAAAACACACGTGGTAACGATTTTTTAGGGTCATAGGTATGTTACTAATTACCCATGTTTGTGGTTCCTTTGGAATTGTGTCTCTCTTTGGGTGTGAGACCGCCATAGTCCCTATATGAACTAGACCATTGTTGGACCGAAATCCTACCTATCTCAAAATATAGCATTCATGATCATGTATAAAAGCAAGCATGCAACTCATCAATCATCAAAACATCAACATCATCAAAAAAATCATCATCACCATAAAAAAAAAACACCATCATCATTATCATAAGAAAACATCATCATCATCATCATCATTATCATAAAAAAAAAACATCATCATCAATGAAACATCATTATAATATGGTTCTAATTTTGAACCAAAATATTGCCAATCACATGCCTTTATTGTATTCACTTCGGATTACTAATCTCCAAAATCATGAATCGCAGGTCGTCACTGTAATACTCTCGGATTATTAATCTCCAAAATCGTCAATCACATGTCGTTATTGTAATCCTTTTGGATTAATAATCTCCAAAATTATGGTTTTTATAATATATAAATTTTTCATCAAAAATTGTAAAGTTATCTTATTACTTAAAATTCTAACTCATAAAAAATTCTCAAAATTTTATTATATTAGTCACACCTTATTAGAATCCTTAAAAAAAACTATATAAAAAAATACCTCTCAGTTATTAAAATAACTCTTGAGTACCCCAAAAGTAGTTTAAAGTATTCAAAAGTCCTCTAAGGATAACTCTTCACAAGTGATAACTCTACTAACTCTAGAGTTGGTAGTTTAACTTAATTTTAACTCTTTTGACTTAACAACCTTCAAAAGTAAAAATTATACTCACACTACAAAAAAAAAGTGTTTTTAGTTAGGGGTTAAACCCCTCATTAATGCAAAAAAAAAAAAAAACTCATAAAACAATAATTTGTGAGGGGACATGCCCCTAGCTAAATAGGGAGTCGCAAATAATTTGCTAGGGGCTTCCCACTTGGCTATTTTGCTTAGGGCTAACACATTCGCAAAATATCATCCCTAAAATTCCACACGCTGACATGCAGGAGTATGAGCAGTCTAATGGCACAGTCGTGTCATAATTTTGCTAGGGGATAAACCCCTGACAAATGCATTTATGTTTTGAAATGTGTAAGGGACAAAACCTTTAGCCTAGTGTGCCAGTCATTTGCTTGGGGATATGCCCCTAGCAAATGCATATACTTTTTGAGGTTTACTTGGGGATAAGCCCCTGGCTAATGTTTAAATTATTATATAAAAATATTATTATTATATTATTATAAATATAATAATATAATTATAATAAAAATCATCTATAAAATAAATAAATAAATATTTTTTTTAAAAATTAAAAAAAAAATTAGAAAATAAAATATATCATAATTAAAGATGAAATCAAAATAAATTGTATCCATATCCACCAAAAAAAATCATGATTAGTTTAAATAAAAATAAAATTAAAATGCATTTTAAAAGTTTCATATTCCAATCAATGTAGTTATCTTCTTACTCCTCCTCCTCCTTTTTCTCCTCCAAAACCCTGGTTCTTATGCGAGGCCATAAATTACTCAAATCTCTATGTGCGCTCATTTGTAACCTACATTGCATCTTCATACTCCGTTGTTTTTCTCTCAATTTTTCCTCCATCTCTTCTTGTTTTCTCCTCATTTCTTCCAGTTTTGCTGCTTCGTGTGCTGTCTTAGTATGCGCTAATTTTCTCATTGTTTATGAACTCATGAGCCTCCTCTTCAAAGCTTCAAGTCCCCTCTCCTGAGCTTAGGACAAGCCATTAGTCCCCTTTCTGAACTTGCAGACATGCCTTTTGACACAACTCAATGATGCATGATCATACATGTCAAATAAATGTGTTAAGTCCCCTCTCTGATTTTAACATAATGCACTGACAACTTAAGAAATCCCTTATCTGGATTACCACACCACAACAATTCACATATGCATAACACCATATAATTGACTACAACTCAAGTATTCAATCATTCTCCTCAATTAGATTATTACTCATACATGAAACAATATGATAGTCATAAATATCAACTTAAAACATAATGACATCTCCATACTCGTATTTCACACGACAACATCATTATAAAAAATCATCATCAACAACATATCTCACCAAAAAATAACATTACACTTTCCTCACATTTTCATATTTCAATCATTCATCAAGTAGATCATGAGGTAGCTCTGTGTGTTAGCTTTCTAATGCTTAGAATGGCGTCTCATTTGGACTTACGGAATAAAAGTTACAACCAAAATCGTCGAACGGTGCACCAAAAGACAAAATAAACATTTTGGCAGTCAGGGGTTGACTACCAGCCTATATGAGTCGACTCCTGATAGCTATGGGTAGGCTTCCAACACGTATGGGTCGACTTCTACTATGTAATTTTTAAAATGTTCATTTATGTTGGTTTGGGGTCGACTCCTACTACTATCTTTGCCCAAAAACCAGTTTTTAATGCACATGGAAATTTTTTTACTATTATAAAACCATCCAACCACTTCTTAAGATAAAAATAACGTATTTCAAACATCTATTTTCTCATAGTAAAACCCCACTCTTGTTAAGTCCTAATTCTACCAATTAACATATCAATTCAATCACCAATTCATCAACTCATCATCAATTCACATCTCTAAAACCTTCACCATTGCAACAATGGTGCATCTACAAAGTTATCTATAAGGTTCTCATAAACAAATTGAAATTGGTAATAGACAATATCATCTCGGACTCCCAGTCTACACTCATCTCAGGCAAACAAATCCTTGACAGGATTTTAGTGGAGAACGAAATTGTGGACGAGGCAAGGAGGAAAATAAAAGAAGTCATTCTATTCAAAGTAGACTTTGAGAAAGCATTTGACTCGGTAGACTGGAATTACCTGCTCTTTGTTATGGAAAAATGGGATTACACAAAAAATGGTAAAAATGGATCGAGGAATGTTTAAGATCTTCTTCAGTTTTAGTATTAGCTAACAGTAGTCCAACTAAGGAATTCTTGATGGGCCAAGGTTTAAAACTAGGTGATCCCCTCTCCCTTTTCCTCTTCCTTATAGCTTCAGAAGGTTTTGGCGCATTGATGGAGAAAATAGAGTCTTCAGGAAAATTGGTGTGATTTAAGTTTGGAAAAGGGTCACAGCGCTTTTCGCACCTTCAGTATGTAGATGATACTTTAATCATGTGCGAAAAGAATTGGTCCAACGTCCGATCCATAAAATCCATCATGCTTCTCTTTGAGGTAATGTCTGGCTTGAAGGTAAACTTTAACAAAAGTTCGATAGTATGGATTAAAGTTAACAACAACTGGTTAGTGGAAGCAGCGAGGATCTTGAAGTGTAAAGTTGCAGACCTGCCAATGAATTACCTTGGCCTTCCCATTATTGTAGATGAACAGTCTGGACTCAGGGAATCAAGTTATCAAAGCATTGAAATCAAGGTTAAATAGCTGGAAGAATAAAGCTTTATCTATAGGCGGAAGGGTGGTCATGTTGAAATCGGTCCTTTACATGATCCCGGTTTACTTCCTCTCTTTCTTCAAGGCTCCGCCAGGTATAATCGCTAAACTCAAATCCATTTGTAAACAGTTTCTATGGGGAGGGTCTGATGAAAAAAGAAAAAATTGTTGGATAAAATGGGAAAAAATCTATAAACAACCAGTTGATAAAAGGGTCTGGAAATTAGAAACTTTAGGATTTTTAACATAGCTCTTCTATGAAAGTGGATTTGGAAATTAAAAAATGAGAGGAAAGGAATATGGTTTGAGGCACTAGCGAGTAAATACGGCCTATGTGGCGGGGGTATTAACTTGGGTGGGGATGAGTGTAACACCCTTCTAATCCCACAGAATAAAACACAATAATGATAATCACTTAAATAAATCAGAGTACATCTCAGAAAGGTGCTACATTTTCTTCATAAAACGTCTTAACAACATTATTACTCTGTAACGCGGGTTTTCAAAACATTTAGAATATTCACTTCTTTTATAAATCAATAATCAAATTAAACTTCGCAACGGAATCATAACTTCATAATAACTTCATTTATTTCATCAAAACATCAAGACCTAAGGTCATTGTCAACTATCAACATTAACTAAAAATCAGCATCTAGTAACTCATAAAAATTATCCTAACAGACAACATAATATTCACTTAAGTGTGTCCTACCCAATATTATATCTACCAGAGCAAGACATCATGCAACTCTACAAAAATAGGTTAAACAACTCCAAGCTAGAACTTCACGCACTACGAACTAATCTTAGTTATCTGCATGTTACACACGTAGAGGCAACATTCAATCAGGCAGGGTGAGTAATCACAAATCAATAGAAACGATATAAAGAAAAATATTAACGGGTCATATTCATCTTAATCAAACATCATAAAAACTCACCCAAATCATCATATAAATCACCAAGACATCAACATCACAACATGCAATCATGCAATGCCACAAAGAATGAAATGCAATGTCATAAATGTATGTGGTACCAATCAATATGTAAATGGACACTGGGCCATCAACCCTCCATAAGGGAGCACAACATAAACAACAACACCTCAATCCACACAATGGGATTGAAGCCTCCATCATCATAAGTATGCCATGAATGCAACAATGCAACAATATCAACATAATCAACATAATCAACACATGCATCAACATTCATGTAAATATTCATCATACTCTTCATACGACATATATACATTAGTCATGTAATCTATCAACATATACTCATCATCACATAGCAATCATAAACATCATATTATAGCATCACAACTCCATTTCACACCAAATCATCATAATTCATTTGATCGTCATGTTCGTCACATAGTAAGTATAAACGTCAAAATATTCACATCATCTATTTATTCCATCATAGCATTATTATAGTATCATTATTCACATAACTCATACCATCATAAGCAATCAACACATAATCATCATATAAGTTCAACATATAATTAACGTCATAACACAACAATGCCCTATCGGTATCCTCTAGATCAACATAAGTATCATATCATATTCAACACATAGCAACATCCTTACATTTTATCCGATTTTCTAGTTTTCTTGTAGAGGCGCACTTTTGAACTTGTTATGTTCAACTTGTTCCGTTATCAGTGTAATACCCTAATTTTTATCCCAAAGATTTCACACGTCATTTGCATTTTTTGCATACAAACAATATCACACATTGATTCCTCCATCCCTCTCATCTTTGGGTTTATACCTTACAGGGATCACATTTTAAGTCATTAACCCCATTTTAAGTCATTTTAAGGCTTGGGAGTATGCTTGGGAGTATAGTTGGGAGTATAGTTGGAAATCCTCTAAGCCTTAGCCTTACTTCAAGAAAAACTTGGTAACTTGTTTCTTCTTCTTTTCCTCTTCCTATTCATGCTTCTTCTTCCTCTTCTTCTTCTCCTTCTTTCAGATCCAATGTTGCTCCCACATACCTTAAAATGTCGTTTCTTACAGTTTCTCTTCGAACTCTCCGGAAATCCTCTAAGCCTTAGCCTCTTTTCCTTGTTCTTCAGAGCTTTTCTCCTCTTTTTCCAAAATGTTATGAATTTTCGTGTTGTCTGATCTCACTATCAGTATAACACATACCCTTAATACTCTTTTCCATCTTTACCCTCAACTTATCCATCACCAATAACCACAATACCCTCATTACTTCTAATTCCCTTATTTTAATTAATAAATAATAATTTGAATAATATCATATAATTATTCTTACTATTAATATTATTAAAATAATTTCACCACAATGCATCATGTCACATAACCATATATCGTCAAAATCACCTTATATCCTCAAATAAGCAACAATCAATCATAATCGAATTTGGGGTGTTATAATGAGGGCTCTAAATGGTGGAGGGGTATAAAAAATTTAGATATAGTCAGACTTTCATCAATGAATGAGTATTCTGTGAAAGAAGCTTACCTAAGCCTTTCGTCAAATGTCCATTCTGGCTTCTCCCACGATTCGAATAAGATATGGAATAAGGCTATTCCAACTAAGGTATCATGTATGATCTGGAGGCTTCTTCAAAATAAAATTCTGTTAAAAGACAATTTAATCAAGAGAGGTGCATTGAATCGGGGCCAGGAAGAGTGCTCAGGCGATTGCGGTAGTAAATAGTCGATTTCTCACATCTTCTTTGAGTGTCCTACTTTTGCAGGGTTCTGGAGCTACATCTGTAAATGGATTGGAGTGAAAGTTGAATCCCCCAACATCAGCTGGAATCACCTGGACCAGTTTGAGAACTTGGCAGCTGGAGGTAGAGAGAGAAGAATGAAGATGATGACTATCTGGTCAGCATGTGTCTGGTGAATATGGAAGAACAAGAACAATAAAATTTTCAGAGCAGAGGAAGTAAACATCGAGAAAATCTGCGAAAATTCGATAATTACAGCTTGGAAATGGCTCAAAGTTAATTCTAAACTCATCAAGGAGGATTTAGGTGTATGGTATTTGAATTCTAAGGCTTGTCTCAGCATTTCAATTACTTGATTTGGCTGCAATTTTGTGTTGCTGAATAGTTTGGTTTATGGGAGTCGGAGCTTAATCTGTTGCTGCTAGTGGAAGCTTTTCGTTCTGGCAGTAGATTCTTCTTTTTGGGTTCTGGTAGCTCTTCGGTTTTTCTATATCGGGTTCTTTGTGTGTGTGTGTGTGTGTGTGTTATTTTTCTGTGTTGTTGATGGCTTAGGGCCTGAGTAGTTAGCGGGGAAACTTTGCTCCCACTTCTGTTGTCTCGTTGGTGCAGGCGAGCAAATCAGTTTGGCGTGCACAGTTGTCTCATTGGTGCAGGCGAGCAGATCGATTTGGCGTGCATCAGGGCGAGATTTTAGTGGCTCTGAAGGTCCTTGGTGCTTGCGTGTGGTGATTATTTTTTTTATCATTTAATACTATATAGAATTGGATGGGAGTTTGAGGTCTTAGGAATGGCAAAGGTTGTTGTATCATATGTTGGTTGTAGGAGCATTTGTATTTGTTAGGGTTGGTGTCTCGCTAGAGTTGTTGTTGGAGTTCAAAGATCGTCGCGCACGGACACTTCATAAGTATCAATTCTTTCAAATTATAATATTGTTATTGTATTGATACAAGCCAAAACTGAAATTGTGTTTGATGTAGCTGTATTCTTGAAATGTGCTTGGAGGAGTCATTGTATTTTTATTTACCTTTGGTTTTCTGGTTGCATAATTTTCTAGTATAAGGAAATTTGTAATTTTTGAGGCATTTCTTATGCCTATTTATTTAATATATTGCTTTTGCCTTTTTTCTTAAATAAAACGATAAACAACGAAGTTCTATAACCTTTTCGGAATTTATTGGAAAAACCACGTCTCATATATCGATAATTCGGACCACCTACCGTTTATATCTACGCACCAAGCTCAATAGTGTTGGGTGTGGTGTATAGGGAAAAACTCAAGTCCCACATTGGCTAAATATAGAACTCACAAAGGGTTAGAGTGACACTCCTCACCTTATAAACCGGTTTTGTAGGGTTGAATTAGGTCAAACTCTAATTCTAACATGGTATCAGAGCCTATTGATTCGGGCCACCCACCATTTAATATGCGCACCCAACCCAAAAAATGTGTTGGGCGCAAGAGGGTGTATTGGAAAAACCAAGTCTCATATATTGATAATTCGGGTCACCCACTGTTTATATCCACGCACCAAGCTCAATAGTGTTGGGCGTGGTGTATAGGGAAAAACCCAAGTCCCGCATTAGCTAACTATAGAACTCACAAAGGGTTAGAGTGAGATTCCTTATCTTACAAATCAGTTTTGTAGGTTGAAATAGGTTAAACTCTAATTCTAACGTAATTGAAAAATATTAATTGAGCTTCACTTTTTGATTACCACCAACCAAATAGTTACACACTATTTGATTAACTATTATTAGTACATGATAAAAATATATTTCATTATGCATTACCACCAACCAAATAGTTACACACTATTTGATTAACTATTATTAGTACATTATAAAAATATTTGAATAAGATAGTTTTTTATATAACAAATTTGAAGAAGAGGAAAACTATTGATTACGATTGTATCCGAAAAGATTTTGAATTTTACTATTTAGGTTTGTAAGATTAAATTCCTTTGAAATTAAGGAATAGTTGGAAGAGTTACCTAAAATTTGGTGTGACTTTAGGATATGTTTGTTTCGATATTTTTTTTAGAAAGAAAAAGAAAAAGAAAAGCAAGGAAATTATTTAGAAAATAAAATTCCACTAACATCATTTAGCAGACAAGTGATTAATCTAACCGGAGATTCTACAAAAGATCAATATGATACATTATTATTAGTCTCATGTTTTGATAGATAATTAGCATAAATATTTATCTTTTTAAGAGTATAAAATAGTTGAAATTGTCGTTCCCTATAGAGAAACTTTTTGTTCAAGACTAGAACTCACATGTGAGAGAGAGGATGGATTTTTACAAAAAGACTTCGACCTTTATTTTATCTGATTTTCTAGTTTTCTTGTAGAGGCGCACTTTTGAACTTGTTATGTTCAACTTGTTCCGTTATCAGTGTAATACCCTAATTTATATCCCAAAGATTTCACACGTCATTTGCATTTTTTGCATACAAACAAGATCACACATTGATTCCTCCACCCCTCTCATCTTTGGGTTTATACCTTACTGGGATCACCAAACATCTATGTGTTTCTTATTTGTCTTTATTTTTTTTATGTTAACTAACCTTTAATCAAAATTCAAAAATATGTTTATTTTTCTTTTACTAACTTTTTCAGGAAGAGATCTGGATCAAGAACATCAAGCATTAATTCCTCAGCTCGAGTGAAATTCATCTGGAAAAAATCAAAAGTTGGTCAACATTGATTTTCAAGTATTATCCAATCCCAGTTGATCAAGAGTTTTCCAAAATTTTGATTACTTATTGCTCAAGAAACTCCATATTTTATAGTTAGCCTCGGACGGAAGAAATCAACGTTTGAGATATTTGTGAAATTTGGAGGAATGAGAGAGATGAAGAGGTTTTGAGTATTTGTGAGAAATGAAGAAGTGGAGGAGGAGAAGAGTCTAACACGATATATATATATATATATATATATATATATATATATATATATATATATATATATATATATATATATATATATATATGGAATATTTTAACGTTTTGTTAAAAGATAGTGTGTCCAGAGATATTTTTCTAAAACCATCTTGATTTCTGTGCCAGACATAGTAAGCATGTGTTCTGTTCTTTATGTCAAAAATGGCATGTCCAAAGCAGCTTCTCTGAATGTCGAGTAAGCTGGTAGCGGTTCTGTATAGCTGCAACTCAAATCATGTTCATATCAGACTTAGCTTCATGAAACAAAACTAGAAATATCATATAACTTCTCAGTAATATTCAACTGTTCTATGTTGTAGAGATTGAATAGGTGCTAGAAATATCATATAACTTATGAGCTGAAACATGAATTCAATTCATATACATTATCAATGTAATCATATTTTGCACTATCATTCAAATATTATTATTAGATCATTAAAAGCGTTTGACATTAATCAAAATTACTTCAATAATCATTGATTTTGATTTGTTGACACTTAAAAACTTTTTACAAAGCAGCATATAGAAAATGATAGAATAGGATATAAACCATCGAATTCAAATTGGATGGGTGAAATGGAAGAGGGTCTCACGGGTTTAATGTGACACAAGTATAACTTAGGTTAAAGGGAAAATATTATCGGACATCAGTAAGACCTACGATGTTGTAGGGTTAAGAATAAGAATCAAAATGAGAATAAAAATAATGTAACAGAGATGTGAAAGTTGTGTAAGATGTAGACAAAATAAGATTCAAAATAACAAAATAAAAGGGAGTGATGGAGTAGCGCTATAATAGAAAAGATATGTAAAAAAAGATATTGCTAAGGAGTGCCTCTGGAATACCTTTTAAGGATTTCTATTAAGAAATTAGTGTATTTAAAAATAAATAAAAAATCAAATAGTTCAATTTTCAATAAACTGATGCACAAGTTTTTATAAAAATTTATTATTTAAGATTTTTAAAGAGTGTTTCAGGGAATTCGTTACCATTTTCTTAAATATAAATATGTTATTGCTACAAAGGTTTTAAAAAGGGATTTGCTACCATAAAAATGGCTGCGACAAAACAATATCAAAAGAAAGGTTTTTTGATATCAATTTCACCGTTTTTATGATGGAAAAAAATTGTGGTTAATTCATACCACGACAACTATCTTCAGTATCGGTTAAAGTCTTAACACGACCCGGTTAAAGTCTTAACACGACCGTTATTTAAAACTTGATTACTACATTGAGTTTGATAGAATAAATTGTACCTATGAGACCAAATGTGTATGGAACATCAGGACCAACTTCATGAGGAGTTGTAAACCAAAACTTCCTTGTTGTGTTTTCAAGCCCAACCTCATAATAATATTTTGTATCATACTGTCCAAAAACAACCACAAATTCAACCATTGTTAAAACAACATTCATGAAATGGAAGCAATGGAATAGAGAACTACCTCCAAATTCCTTATAGTACTAGTTGTGCCTCCATTACACAGAAACAACAAATTCAAAACCAAACCTAGTGGTAATAAAAAAAATTGAAATGATAATCCTTGAAAAAAGATCCATTTCTTCGTCACAATCTGTTGCAATCTCGATTGATTGTTATTTATACTAATAATATGATTTTAGCAATGAAGGAAATTTGGCATATTATGTGGATTATTCAGATCCTAGGAGAAACGTTGTCCATCGTTTTCTTGGAACACAAAGTTTAAGACACATTTGTCGCTTTTAGTAACGATTCCTTCTTTAACTATGATTCTATAAATTGTTTTATCCTTTACCTTTTTCTTCTTTCTTTTTTTTTCTCAAAAAAATCTAATCTAGTACTTTTCATTGTAGTGAATTTTATTTTATTTTTGAAATAAAACATTTTCAATTAAAATATTTCAATAACAATCTTTACTCATTGTTAACTAACATATTTATTTCAAATAAAATAATTTCACAGTTAAAAGAAGACATCACTCGTAATGACACATGCATTAAATAAAGGGGACAACTTCTCTATCCACTATAAAAAGTTGGGTAATGTACATTCCTCCAATCAAATAATGGCAAATTATTTTATTGTATTTATTTATTTATTTAATAGTTCAAACTTTTTAGATTTCCAAAGTAATTTCAATGCAAATTACACTATGGGTAATTTTACCCAACTTTTTGAGATGGATAGATAAGAATTCACCTTAAAAATAGCAGAGTCCCCAATGGAATTTTACCGATTAGAGAGAATGCATGTCTTCACTGGAAGTTTTGTCATCAATGGGTCATAAACAAATCTATCATGCCATATGAATCTAAACTAACTAGTATTATATGGATTGATATAGATCAGTTAAAATAACTCAGTTTGTGCACTATCCATCTGAAACAGTTTGATTTTTGCAACACCTTCTGCAATTAGATTAGCATTATCCTCAACTCTGCAAAATTATCCATCTCTATCAATGGCTCCCTCCATGGTCACTTTTCTTACAAAAGAGGTGTCAGACAAAGGAACCCCTTGTCCCCTCCCCCCTCTTTTCTGCATTGATGAGGAAGTCCTTAGCAGAGGCATTTTTTGGTTGGTTGCCCAGAGCAAACTTGACTTGATTAAAGGTTGCAGAGCTATGAAAATTCCCTCTCATTCTCTTTATGTTGATGATGTTGTTATCTTTCGCAAAGGGAATCGTTCTAATATTGATTCTCTTTTGGATCTTTTTCACGACTATGCTAACATATTTGGCCAATTTATTAATCCTTCCTAATCCTTAATCTATGTTAGATCTATTTCTAACAGTAGATTACATCTTATTGCTCAAAGGCTTGACTTTCAAATTAGAGGTTTTTCTTTCACCTATCTCGGTGTCCCTATTTTTAGGGGCAAACCTAAATCTAGACATTTATCTCATATTGTTGATTCCATCAAGAACAAGTTCACTACTTGGAAGGCTTCCCTTTTATCTATTGTAGACATCGTTCAACTTGTCAAGAGTGTTATTCACAGCCTGCTCCTTCATAGCATGTTCATTTATTCATGGCATATTTGTTTTATCAAGCAAGTGGAATAATAGACAAGAAACTTCATTTAGAGTGGAGACATTTCTAAGAGAAATCTTGTGATTTTGTCTTGGCATAAATTATGTAAGCCTTTTAAGTAGGGATGACAACAGGTCAGGTCGGGTGCGGGCTTCACACTATCCAACACCCGCACCTGAAATCACCACCCGAACTCGAATTCAAACCCAAAGGCTATTCGGGTGGAAAAATAACACCCACGCCCACACCCGTTGGGTTCGGGTTTTTCTACTCAAACCCGAACCCGTAACAAAAACACAAAATTATCTTTTTTTCAAAAATTTAACTAGTTTTTATAAAAGTTAAATTATTTTTTTTAAAAGTTATTTTTTTTCCACAAAAATATACCACCATGGATAATTGAGCCTCATCACCAAAATCATAAGTATTTAGTTTGACATATAAAAAAAATTAGCATTTAATTATTTTCCGTTAATATTTTATATATGGCTTACTAATTCATTCTTAATCATGTTGCTTTAGAATCTCAAAGATGGACGTCAACTTAATAATATTAATCTAAATATTATAAGGAGTATTCGTTCTATTTACTATTAAAATATTATTGCTTACAAAATAAGGTTTCAATTAAAATTTTGTACACAACCAAATATTTTGCACACCCCTAATTACAATTAAAATTAAGAATACAAAAGTCCAAGTCCGGATGGGTTTTCGTTTCTTTTTATAAAGAAATGTTGGTTCTTTCTTAAAAATGATTTCATCTATTATTGTAATTGTTTTCATCAAGATAGTGATATTTCCAAGGCGGTCACTTCTTCTTTTTTGACTTTGGTTCCGAAATCTCCTAATCCGGTTTCTTTGGATGATTATAGGCCAATTTGCCTTGTTGGTTGTATGTACAAAGTGATAGCTAAGGTGTTGGCGGGAAGATTGAAATGTGTGCTTAGCTCTATTGTTTCCCCATGCCAAAGCGCTTTTGTTCCGGGTAGGCAACTTCTTGACGGGGTTCTTGTGGCTAATGAAGTTGTTGATTATGCTAAGAAGGAAGGCAATAATTATCTCCTTTTCAAAGTGGATTTTGAAAAGGATTACGATAAGGTTACTTAATTTTTTGAGGTTCATGTTGATGAAAATGGGATTCGGTTCATTATGGAGAAAGTGGATGGAGATGTTGGTTTTCCAAAGTAAGATGTTGGTGTTATTTAATGGGGGTCCAACAAAGGAGTTTGTCGTGGAGAGGGGGTTGAGACAAGGTGATCGTTTATCTCATTTTCTCTTTGTTTTGGTGACGGAAGGATTGGCGGGGTTGGTTAGAAAATCTTGTGAGACTGGTGAATTTTATAGTTTTGGGATAGAAAGAAAATATTTTGTAGACATCCTTCAATTTGCAGATGATACTTTATTAGTAGGGGAAGGGAATTGGATGCATGTTTGGGTGGTGAAGACGGTGTTGAGAGCTTTTGAACTTGTTTCGGGTCTTGAACTTGTTTCGGGTCTTGGCATCAATTATCATAAAAGTAAATTTATTGGAATTAATTCTAATAATTACTTTTTGGAAGCGGCTTCTTATGCTCTCTCTTGTAAAGTTGAAGATAGTAAGTTCTTAATTCTAGGTATTCCTATTGGATCAAATCCTAGGAAGTCATCTTCTTGGAATGCTTTAGATTCGAAGATGAAGTTGCGTTTGATGGGGTGGAAGAATCATTTTCTTAATCTTGGAGGGAGGATTACTTTATTAAAGTCAATTTTATGTTCTTTATCCATTTTCACTATGTCTTTTTATAATATGCCTTTGAAAGTGGTTAAAGAAATCATTTCTATTCAAAGTAATTTCTTATGGGGCGGAGTGGAGGAGAAGAGAAAGATTCATTGGGTGAGTTGGAAGAAGGCTTATTTACCTTTTGAGAAAGGAGGCATAGGAGTTAAAAACTTGGCGGATTTTAACTTAGATCTTCTCAACAAATGGAGGTGGAAAATTATTCAAAGAGACAATGCTCTTTAGCATGATAATTTAAGGGCTCGGTTTGGAGACATTTCTATGAAGGTTTTTTGCGGTGTCGAAGGGAATAAAAACTTTTATGCTCATTCCGTTTGGTGGAAGGATATTTTATCAATTGGTAAAAATTCCTTTAAAGATCCTATTACTTTAAATAGTAGGTTTAAGGTGGCTAAGGGCTTTTCTACCCCTTTTTGGGAAGCTAAGTGGATGGGTGATTCGAGTATGAGGGGGAGTTTTCGGATCTTTTTTAGGCCTCTTATTTAAAGAGAGTTTCTATCGGAGCTATGGGGGTGGATAGATGGTTGTTGGCATTGGGAGGATTTGGGATTATCCATGGCGGTGAGGAGGTTTCCGAGTATGGTGGAGAGTTTATCCTCTTTAATTGAGAAGCTTAGTGTTCACGAAATTAACGAGGAGGGAGAAGATGAGGTAGCTTGGGCTCTTGAATCTAATGGAAGGTTTTTGGTAGCATCTTGTTACAATTTTTATGCTTCTTTTAACATCCCTTATGGTCCTCCAAATAGGAACGATAAGGCTTTGATGTTACTTTGGAGCATGGAGGTGCCTTTTAAGATAAAAGCTTTTTGTTGGAGGATTTTTGTGAATAGACTTCCTACGAAGGATCTTTTGGCCAAGAGAGGTATACATTTTAGTATAGATGATAGTTTTTGTGTTTTTTTGGGAACCATCTGAAATCTTTGAAACATTCCTTCCTTTCTTGTAATGAGGTGAAAAAGATTTGGAGTGAAATAGCTATTTGGATAGGTAAAATGGGGATAGAGGAGGAATAAGGTTTATCATCTTTCATGGAATGGTATTCCTTTTGTCGTGCAAAGAAAGTGAAGGAAGGAAAATTAGGAATTGTTTGGCTAGCTACTATGTGGAGCCTATGGTTGCTAAGGAATGGGGCTTGTTTTCGGTTGGAGAAATGGAATGTTAATAATACGGTGTGAAGTACAAAAGCTTTAGTTTGGAAATGGTCCATATGCGGTGAAATTACTTATCCCAATTGTAGCTTCTATGATTTTAGTAAAGATCCTTTACATTTCATGTCGTAGTTCTAATTGGTTTGTAATTTCCTTTTGTATCGGGTTTTACTCGTTTTTGGTGTAATCAGGTTGGAGAGCCATTAGTTCTCCCCATTAATATAAATTGCTTACACAAAAAAAAGGTCTTCAACATCTTAATATTATAATTAAAATTAAAGTCTGCAGTCTACAATTAAAATTAAGTCTACGATTAGAATTAAATTTAAAGTCTAAGCGGGTGTAGTTTCGGGTTTCGGGCGTAGGTTTCACACTACCCAAACTCACACCCAAAATATCGGGTGTTACCCAAACTCGAACCCAGTCAATTTGGGTTTTCACCCGTTGACTCGGGTTTAGGTGCGGGTGGGCCCGTGGGTTTGGGTCTACCTGTCATCCCTACTTTTAAGAAAGGTGGGCTTGGAATTTGAAGTCTCTCTTTGCTTAATGAAGCCTCTGACATGAAGATGGGGTGGGATTGTCTCCACTCCCAAGAATACTGGGTTGTTCTCTTGAGGCATATGATGATTAGACATAGGAGTATTATAAAGCATCACATATACTCTTATATTTGGAGCAGTTTTAAGAATAAATTTCAACTGCTCTTTGATAACTCTACTTGACTGCTTGGAGATGGATCCAATATTTATTTTTGGTTGGAAAATTGGTGTGGCATTCCTTTTAATAAGAATCATCAACATTCTACCATCACCATTAACATGTTTGTCAAAGTTCATCAATTGAGAACAATTGCCACATTCCTTTGGAGCATAAGGCTGGTGAACTTGTTTAGAAACATTCTCCCTCATGATCTCTCTCTTTAAAGGATGCTTTTTCTTTCTTCAACCCTCATGGACCTCTTGTTTCTTGGTGCAAAAATATTTGGAACACTTATTTTCCTCCTTCCAAATCGCTTCATGTTTAGAGGCTTATGCACAATAGTCTCCCTTGTGAAGCCAATCTTATGATCAGAGGCTGCAATGGGTCCTCCGTGTGTAGTATTTACAATCAACATGAAGATTCTTCTACACATATCTTCTTCTTTTGGCATTTTGCAACTAAGCTTTGGTCTTGGTTCTCTAGTCTCATTAACTTGGCTTTTCATCCTCATTCTCCTATGGAGATTTGGGAAAGTATAGATAACTTTTGGAGTCCTCATTGTTAGCTTATTATCAAGGCTACCATTATCAATATTCTCAATGTTATTTGGTATCATAGAAACCAATCTAAATTCAACAATGTTAAGCCTAATCTTACAGTTGCCAAAAGATGGATCTTGTCCAATTCTAACATTGTTGGAAATCACACCAACCTTGTTTCTAGTCCTTCCATCAGGGACTTTGTTCTTCTTAAGGCCTTTCATATAAATGTTCATCCTCCTATGGGTACTCGCACTAAAGAGATTTTTTGGAATCCTCCTCTTTGCCCCTGGATTAAGTGTAACACTAATGGTACGGTCGTTGGGTGCCCTGTTTATCTGCTTGTGCGGGTGATTTTAGAGATAATGGTGGCTTCTTCCTCGGGGGATTTTCAATGAATATTGATATTGATTGGGAATGCTTTTCACGCTGAGCTTTTTGGTGTCATGTTGGCCATTAAGAACGCAATTGAAAGTGGGTGGAATACTTTATAGATTAAAATCGATTCCAAGTTGGTCATTCTTGCTTATACCTCTCCCTCAATGGTGCCTTGGATACTAAGGAATAGATGGTGCAATTTCTTGGTGCTTGCTAAAAACCTCAACTTCATTATTTCTCACGCTTTTAAGGAAAGTAATGTCGTGGTGGACAAGTTTGCGAATCTTGGTCTCTCGCTTCCCGGTTTTAATTGGTTTCACATTATCCCTAATTGTTGTATTGATGCTTATTATCACGATAAATTTGACCTCCCTTTGTGATGGGTTTGGTCTTACCCCCATTTTTGTTCATCTTTCTGATTATATATATATATATATATATATATATATATATATATATATATATATATATATATATATATATATATATATATATATATATATATATATATATATGATAAATATCTAATTTTTTATTATGAAAATATTTGTAACTTATTCTCGTTTATAAAAATATTTGTAACTTATTCTGATTTATAAAAATAATTGTATCAACGTGTTGACTTTTTCCCTTTTATAAGTCTCTTGATCCCGTGTGTCAAAATATAAATATTAGTAACTTAATCCCATTTATAAAAATAATTGTATAAATAGTTAAATTTTCTTGTTTATAAAATTATGTATAATTTATTGTCGTTTATAAAAATAATTGTAACATATTATCGTTTAAAAAAAATTATATCAACATGTAGGTTTTTTTTGTTTATAATTGTATTGAACCCTTATGATAATTTATAAACTTTTTAAAATTATTCCTACTAATAACAATTGTATTAATATTTGAATTATTCTCCTTTATAAAAATATTTTTAATTTATTCATGTTTATAAGAAAATATTTGTAATTTATTTCCATTTATAAAAATATGTATCAATAGTTGAATTATTTCTGTTAATATTGAATTCACTTTAAAAAAAATTGAAGAGTTTAAAATGTAAAAAGGTGAAAAATCATAAATACAGTTATTAAGAAATTGATAAGTTTGGTTTCCTTGTGATTAGGGGCATCTTTACCTAGGAAATGAATTAATATTTAATTATAATAAAATATATTAAATGAAATATATGCAATGTAAATGAATTAATAGTATAAATTAAAAATAAAATCTATTTTATATTATATTAAATTAACTATTTGTTTTAATTTATTTATAAGGTAGTTATTTGATAATAGAGAGTAAATTTTTAAAATATGTGCCTTCATATGCCTGGAATATTTTTCAAGTATTTAAAATAAAAAATTAAATAAAATTATCAACTTCCTTTATATATTTATGTGCCATTTTATTTGCATATTTCAAAGAAAATTGTAAAATAAGTAGATTGTTTTTTTATACATTGGACAAAAGAAATCATTTCAAATATATAGAAAGAATATTTAAAATGGGATAATTATTTGGATTCTGTATATAAAAATATTTATATCTAATATGAACGTATGACATTTTTCCGTTTATAACCTTGAACCAGTGTGACAATTTATAAACAATTTTTAATTTATTTATGTTAAAAATAATTGTTTTAATACTTCAATTTTTCTCCTTGAACCTGTATCCATTTATAAAAATATTTATAACTTATTTTTATTTATACAAATAATTGTAAAAATAGTAAAATTAATTATGTTTATAAAATTATTTGTAACTTATTTAGAAAGATAATTTGAAAATATTCTATAAGTTTTAGTTATTTTATAAGTTTAAGAAAATTACAAAATCTCAATTGATTTTGTTTTGTTTTATTAATTTTTTTATAAAAAGTCTAAATAATTTCAAAATATATTTTAATTCAAAAGGTATCAATAGCATTCAAAATCATATAATTTTTTCTTAAAATACTTTTTGAATGCTATTAAAAATTATATCAATAATATATAATTTATTTTCATTAATTAAATTTAATTGAATTTTAATGGTTAAATTGACTCTATGATAAAGTTACTATTTATAAAATTTATTAATATCACAATTATTAAGATTTTAATTTATCAGTTGATATATTGTTTTTATGGTATATATAATATGGTTAATATCAACCTATGTTCTAAGGACACATTATTTTTATAATTATAATTTCTATATAAGTCAGAGACAAAAAAATAATAATTAAATGATCTATTATAATATAATCTAACATATATAAATGTCATAACATATATTAATATTAGATAATGAAGTTATTTTAAGAATATGGTTTAATTTCATAGGTTATTTTAAGAATATGGTTTAACTTCTTCAATGTTAAATATCATTTCCATTTATAAAATCAACCCATTAAATAACAATAATTATTCTGATATTAATTTTATTAACCCGTGATAAATATTTAAAAGATAGAAAAAAATTGAGATTGAGGGATTCGATGCAACGGAAAAAAAACGATAATTAAATAGAAATGTTAACCATGTAAAATGTCATGCATATAAAATTTTACAATGGTGGTCTACCAAATTAAATTTATATAAATGGTAGAAATCATGAGTGTATAATATAAAGGTACACAATAATACTAAAATATTATCATAAATTAAAATCATTTTTTAACAAATTAAAATATTAATATTATCATTCATATTTTAGTAGCGTTTTTAATTGCGATTAATATATTAAATATTTTCTTTAAAAAAATATTATAAGGAAATAAAACTATAAATATAAATATTGTTTATATATGACTATTCATTTTATTTGGTCTAATAGCAATATTTAGGTGTAATTCATCCGGGGAAGGGATATTATCAAGTAAATTCTTTCATGAGTTTAAAACCATTAATGTGCATTCTTAAATTATTTACAATATTAAACATGTACATGTCTCTGCAAAACTCAGTACATGTTGTAACGTCCCGAAAATCTAAATGTAATTATTTAATTATTTATTTAATTGATTTAGAAAAGATTGAAGTTTTGAGTAAATATGGAGAATTTTGAGAGAAAAAGAGTATTTTTACATAATAAAAATAAATAGTGTATTATTATGCTATTTTGTTGTTATTATTAAAAATATTTTAAAGAAAAGGGTAAAATGGTCTTTATGTAAAAAGTGTAAGGTTATGTTGGGAAAAATATAAACTGGGATAGTTTTATCATAAAGGATTACACGATCAAATCTCATTCTATCGTGTTTTTGGTAAAAGAGCTCTAAAGAAAGGAATGAGAGAAAACTCAGAGTCAGAAGTGGTGAAGAACCTTGGAGAAGAGTGTCAATCGGCTGACTTCTCTAAGGTATGGGGAGTTTTCATAATCTATTATAATTATATAGGAATTGGTATATGAGTAGATTAGGTATGTGTGAATTTTTGGGAGTTTTAGGATTTTGAATTAAATTGAATTTAGGAGTATAATTTGATGAATTGGAGTAGATAAAATGAGTTAGAATCATAAGATTGATGTGTGATTTGTTTCTTTGATGTTGTATATATTCGATTGATGAATTGAAGGAGTTTTAGAGTATAAGGAGATGAAACTCGTAATGGGGATTTTTGGGATTTTTGGTGCTGTCTGCATAAAACAGCAGAGAATTGTTGCTACGCGTGCGTTAACCGGTTAACGTTATGGGTTAATCGGTTAACCAGTGTAAAATTTGTGTTTTTCTGAAATTACGCAGGCGTTAACCGGTTAACGTTATGGGTCAACCGGTTAACATTGTATTGGTGGCAAATTTTAATTTCTTTGAAAATCCATAACTTTTAAATCGTAAGTCCGATTTGCGTTCCGTTTGAAGTGTCGAAAAGAGCATAAAATGAACTTTATTTTGATGAATGGAAATGAGAAAAATGAGATATTTTTCAGAACTTATTTTTTTTGGAAAACGATTAAAATTGCCTTAAAATTTTACCGCAATTGGTCTATGTTTTGATGAATTGAAGTTGATGGTGAATGGAGATTTTAAAGGTGTAAAATAGTGAAATATATGATTGTTTGATGATTGATTTGATGAATATGAAATGAATGATGCACATTTTATTTTTCGGTGAGTTTTACGGAGTAACGCATCATTGCATTTCATGACATTCACGATGGGGCTTCGGCCTATTCAGTAGCTTCAATATCATTGTGTGGATTGGAGTAATTCGGTGATTACGGTGTGCTCCCTTGTGGAGGTTTGATGGTCATGTATCCATCTCACGGATAAATTGGTATCACATGCATATTGTGCATTTCATGATGGTTGAATTCACATTTTCTTTGGAATGTGTTTATGATGGTGTTTGTTGCTGAATTTTGTTGTTGATGTGGTTATGATATTGTTTATGTTGATTTATTTATATTCCATGTTCCCGTATGTTTATAATGAATTATGATTACTCACTTTGTCTGCTTGGAAATGGTGTCTCTTATGTGGGTAACTTGCAGATGATAAAGAATAACTTTGCAGTGCAAGAGGAGTTTTTCAGAGTCTCGGAGCGTGTCCATTATTACTTTAGGAGTGGTTTTGGAGTCTTGTGTCTTGCTCTGTGTCATGTAACACCGGATTGGGGTTTTAGTTATTAAACATGTTTCTGTATTATGTTATTTGAAGAAAATTTTCTTTTACTTTATGATGTTGACTCTGGATAGATTTGAAGTTTATTTTTAAGAATATTGGTGAATTGATTATTAAGTTGATTCCGCTACGAAATAAATTTATATTTGTTTATGTTTGATGATTAACCCATGTTACGGGACAAGATATTGAATGAGTGATGTTTTCTACAGATATGTGATGTCCTTCTTGTGGTTGTACTATGATATTAATCTAAATAATTTGCTTTGGAGTAGAAGTGTGTTACATTAGTGGTATTAGAAAAGGTCGGTCTGTCCGGCCAAGTCTTGTTGTTGTTAGTCTGTTGGCAGGTCGTTATTTATTAACGATTATTCTTTTTCTGATGTGGTAAGTTTTGTGCAGAATGGCTAGAAACAACACACGTGCTCTCGCTGATGCTATTGCAGCTTTTGCTCAGACTACTGCTCGGAACAATGTGCATGATGAGTTTCGTTCCTTGGAAAAGTTTCAGAGGAATAACCCACATGTGTTTGAGGAAACTCATGACCCGGAGAACACGCAGAAGTGGCTCAAAGCGATTGGGAAGATTTTTAGGGTGATGGCATGTGCTGACGCGCAGAAGGTGCAACTCGGAACTCATATGTTGTCTGAGGAAGCTGAAGACTGATGGGATAATACTCGTCAGCGTTTGAAGGATGAGGGTGTTGTGGTGACTTGGACTGTGTTTAAGACAGAGCTCCTTAAGAAGTATTTTCCTGAAGATGCTCGTGGTAAGTTGTAAGTAGAGTTCCTTGAACTAAAGCAAGGAAAGATGACGGTGGCAGAGTATGCTGCCAAATTTGAAAGGCTGGTGAAGTTTTGTCTTCACTACAACAAGGCAGATGCTGAACTTTCTAAGTGTCTTAAGTTCGATAATGGGCTGAGACCTGAAACCATGTAGGGAATTGGATGCCAACAAATTCGCAGATATGCAGAGTTGGTAGATAAGAGTCGTATTTATGATGAGGATAGATGAGCTCGATCTGCTCACTACAAGCAGTTGAGTGAGAAGAAAGACAATGGTCAATTTAGAGGAAAACCTTATGTGACTACCAGTGATAAAGGGAAACAAAAGGCATCAGATGAGAAGAAGCAAAGTAGGGGAGCTGTTAATGTACCTTTTAAGTGTTACAAATGTGGAGAGGCAAGTCATAAGTTCGATGTGTGTACCGCCAAAGTTCTGAAATGTTATCGTTGTGGTAAGCTTGGGCATAAGGTTGGCGATTATCCTAATGAGGGTTCAACCTGTTACAATTGTGGTGAATAGGGACATATCAGTGCTCAGTGCCAGAAACCAAAGAAGACTGTTGCTACTACTCAGAATGCTGGGAGAGTTTTTGCTTTAGCTGGTTCAGAGACTCCGAAGACGGACAACTTGATTAGAGGTACTTGTTTTATTAATAATACTGAGTTGATTGCTATTATTGACACTAGAGCTACGCATTCCTTTATCTCTCTTGAGTGTGCTAATAGATTGGGTTTAAAGTTATCTAGTATGAATGGTAGTATTATAATTGAGACTCCTGTTAATGGTTATGTGACTACCATGCTTGTTTGTTTAAAGTGTCCTCTGACAATTTATGAGAACAAATTTGTGATAGATTTGGTGTGTCTACCTTTACACCAAATCGATGTTATTCTTGGTATGAACTGGTTGGAATTCAATTATGTTCATATTAATTGTTATAGTAAGACTGTGAGGTTCCCGGAATTATGCGAGAATGGCGAGTTGATGTTTTTATCTGCTAAGCAAGTGGATGAACTTTTATTAGATGAAGCTTTGATGTTTGCGGTGTTTGCATCATTGCAAGTTGATGATAAAGCTGTCAGTGCAGAGTTACCTGTGGTTTGTGAATTTCAAGATGTGTTTCCTGATGATATAAGTGACTTACCTCCCGGACGTGAAATTGATGTTTCTGTGGACTTAGTACCGGGTACGAGTCCTGTCTCGATGGCTCCTTATAGAATGTCTGCTTCTGAGTTGAATGAATTGAAGAAGAAATTAGAAGAATTGTTAGAGAAGAAGTTCATTAGACCCAATGCTTCTCCATGGGGTGCTCCGGTGTTGCTTGTTAAGAAGAAAGATGGTAGCATGAGGTTGTGTGTCAATTACCGACAGTTGAATAAAGTAACTATCAAGAATAAATACCCACTTCCGAGGATTGATGATTCGATGGATCATCTAGTAGGTGCTTGTGTATTTAACAAGATTGATCTGAGGTGTGGTTATCATCAGATTCGAGTTAAAGCTGATGATATTCCGAAACAGCTTTTAGGACGAGAAATGGGCATTAAGAGTATATTGTGATGCCGTTTGGAGTTTCTAATGCGCCTGGTGTGTTTATGGAATATATGAATAGGATCTTTCATGAGTATCTTAATAAATTCGTGGTGTTTTTCATAGATGATATCTTGGTATATTCTAAATCAGAAAAGGAACATGCTGAGCATTTGAAGATTGTGTTGTAGGTATTGAGGGAAAGGAAATTGTATGCTAAATTATCCAAGTGTGAGTTCTGGTTAAAGGAAGTGAGTTTCCTCGGCCATATAATTTCAAGTGGTGGAATTTCTGTGGATCCTTCAAAGATTGATGCGGTACTACAGTGGGAGACTCTGAAGTCTGCTATGGAAATTCGTAGTTTTCTTGGATTGGTTGGTTACTATCGTAAAGTCATTGAAGGTTTTTCTAAGATAGCTTTACCATTGACGCAATTGACTAGGAAGGGTCAGGCGTATGTGTGGGATGTCGCTTGCAAAGAAAGTTTTGTGGAACTGAAGAAGAAGTTGACGATTGCACCAGTGTTGGTTTTACCGAATCCATATGAGTCCTTCGTGGTTTATTGTGATGCTTCTAAGATTGGTCTTGGTGGAGTTTTGATGCAGAATAATAAAGTGGTTGCTTAGGCTTCTAGGCAGTTAAGAGTTCATGAGAGGAACTATCATACTCATGACTTACAGTTGACAGATGTGGTATTTGTGCTTAAGATTTGGAGGCACTATTTGTTTGGTTCGAAATTTGAAGTATTCAGTGATCACAAAATTTTAAAGTACTTGTTTGACAAGAAAGAGTTAAATATGAGGCAGAGGAGGTGGCTTGAATTATGAAAAGATTTTGATTTTGATTTGAATTACCATCCTGGTAAGGAAAATGTAGTAGTGGATGCTTTGAGTAGGAAGTTGTTGCATATTTTGATGCTTATGGTGAGAGAACTGGAAATGATTGAGCAATTCAGAGATATGAGCTTGTTGTGTGAGACTACCATATATAGTGTGAAATTGGGTATGTTAAAGCTGACTAGTGGGATTTTGGAAGAGATTCGTGAGGGTTAGAAATCTGATTTGAAATTAGTTGATCAATTGATGTTGGCCGATCAAGGTAATGAAAGTGACTTCCGAATTGATGAAGATGGAGTTTTGAGATTTCGGGATAGAGTATTGTTCCGGATATTCCTGAAATTAAAAGAGTATTTTAGAAGAAGGACATAAGAGTCGATTGAGTATTCATCCTGGCGCTACGAAGACGTATCAGGATTTACGCAGGTTGTTTTGGTGGTCGGGTACGAAAAGAGATATTGTTGAATCTGTATATGCTTGTTTGACTTGTCAAAGGTCAAAGATTGAACATCAAAAGCCTTAAGGTATCATGAAACCTTTGAATGTTCCTGAGTAGAAATGGGATAGTATTTCCATGGATTTTGTGACTGGGTTACCTAAGACTACAAGAGGTAATGATTTGATTTGGGTGATTATTGATCGGTTAACTAAGTCGACGCACTTCTTGCCAATGAAGATTAATCGTTCTAGCAAAGGTTAGCTGAGATTTACATTGATGAAGTTGTGAAATTGCACGGTATAACTTCGAGTATTGTGTCGGTTAGAGATCTGCGGTTTACGTCGAGGTTTTGGAAGAGTTTGCAGGATGCATTGGGTACTAAGTTGAAGATGAGTTCTGCTTATCACCCGCAGACGAATGGTCAGACAGAAAGAACGATCCAATCTTTAGAAGATTTGTTGAGAGCTTGTGTATTGGACCAAGGAGGATCTTGGGATAGTCATTTGTCGTTGGTTGAGTTTACTTATAACAACATTTTCCATGCTAGTATTGGAATGGATTCGTATGAAGCGTTGTATGGTAGACGCTATCGTACTCCGTTGTGTTGGTATGAGTCAAGAGAGAGTTTGGTGCTTGGACCTGAAATTGTCCAGGAAACAACTGAGAAGATAAAGATGATTCAGGAAAGGATGAAGATGTCGCAGAGTCGTCAGAAGAGTTATCATGATAAGAGGAGAAAAGCACTTGAGTTCCAAAAGGGAGATCACGTGTTCTTAAGAGTTACTCTTATGACTGGTGTGGGGCGATCTTTGAAGTCTAGAAAGCTTACTTCATGTTTTGTCGATCCGTATCAGATTATGCAGAGGATATGAGGGGTTGTCTATCGAGTGGCCTTACCGTCGTCACTTGCGAATTTACATGATGTGTTCCATGTGTCACAGTTGAGGAAGTACATTCCAGATCCGTCACATGTGATTCAGGTAGATGATGTTCAGGTAAGGGATAATCTGACAATTGAAGCTTTACCGGTAAGGATTGATGGCAGAGAATTGAAGCAACTGCGAGGTAAATAAATTGCCTTAGTGAATGTATTGTGGGGTGGACTAGCTAGAGAAAGTTGGACCTGGGAGCGGGAAGATCAGATGAAGGAGTCGTATCCGACTCTGTTTACTTCAGGTAATTTTCGAGGACAAAAATTCTTTAAGTAGGGGAGAGTTGTAACGCCCCGGAAATTTAAATCTAATTATTTATTTAATTGGTTTAGAAAAGAATGGAGGTTTTGAGTAAATATGGAGAATTTTAAGAGAAGAGGAGTATTTTTACATAATAAAAATAAATAGTGTATTATTATGCAATTTTGTTGTTATTATTAAAAATATTTTAAAGAAAAGGGTAAAGTGGTCTTTATGTGAAAAGTGTAAGGTTAAGTTGGGAAAAGCATAAATTGGGATAGTTTTATCATAAAGGATTACACGATCAAATCTCATTCTATCGTGTTTTTGGTAAAAGAGCTCTGAAGAAAGGAAGGAGAGAAAACTCAGAGTCAAAAGTGGAGAAGAACCTTGGAGAAGAGTGTCAATCGGCTGAATTCTATAAGGTATGGATGGAGTTTTCATAATCTATTATAATTATATAAGAATTGGTATATGAGTAGATTAGGTATGTGTGAATTTTTGGGAGTTTTAGGATTTTTGAATTAAATTGAATTTAGGAGTATAATTTGATGAATTGGAGAAGATAAAATGAGTTAGAATCATAGGATTGATGTGTGATTTGTTGCTTTGATGTTGTATGTATTTGATTGATGAATTGAAGGAGTTTTGGAGTATAAGGAGATGAAACCCGTAATGAGGATTTTGAGGATTTTTGGTGATGTTTGCATAAAACATCAGAGAATTGTTGCTACGCATGCGTTAACCAGTTAACGCTATGGGTTAACCGTTTAACCAATGTAAAATTTGTGTTTTTCTGAAATTACGCAGGCGTTAATCGGTTAACGCTATGGGTTAATCGGTTAACACTGTATTGGTGGCAAATTTTAATTTCTTTGAAAATCCATAACTTTTAAATCGTAAGTCCGATTTGAGTTCCGTTTGAAGCGTCGGAAAGAGCATAAAATGAACTTTATTTTGATGAATGGAAATGAGAAAAATGAGATATTTTTTAGAACTTTTTTTTGGAAAACGATTAAAATTGCCTTAAAATTTTACCGCAATTGATCTATATTTTGATGAATTGAAGTTGATGGTGAATGGAGATTTTAAAGGTGTAAAGTAGTGAAATATATGATTGTTTGATGATTGATTTTCTGAATATGAAATGAATGATGCACATTTGATTTTTTGGTGATTTTTACGGAGTAACGCATCATTGCATTTCATGACATTCACGATGGGGCTTCGGCCTATTTGGTAGCTTCAATCTCATTGTGTGGATTGGAGTGATTCAGTGATTACAGTGTGCTCCCTTTTGGAAGGTTGATGGTCATGTATCCATCTCACGAAGAAATTGGTACCACATGTATATTGTGCATTTCATGATGGTTGAATTCACATTTTCTTTGGAATGTGTTTATGATGGTGTTTGTTGCTGAATTTTGTTGTTAACGTGGTTATGATATTGTTTATGTTGATTTATTTATATTCTATGTTCTCGTATGTTTATAATGAATTATGATTACTCACCCTGCCTGTTTGAAAATGTTGCCTCTTATGTGGGTAACTTGCAGATGATAAAGAATAGCTTTGCAGTGCAAGAGGAGTTTTTCAGAGTCTCGGAGTGTGTCCGTTATTAATTTAGGAGTGGTTTTGGAGTCTTGTGTACTGCTCTGTGTCATGTAACACTGGGTTAGGGTTTTAGTTATTAAACATGTTTCTGTATTATGTTATTTGAAGAAAAATTTCTTTTACTTTATGATGTTGACTCTGGATAAATTTGAAGTTTATTTTTAAGTATATTGATGAATTGATTATTTAGTTGATTCCGCTGCGAAATAAATTTATATTTGTTTATGTTTGATGATTAACCAGTGTTACGGGACAGGACATTGAATGAGTGATGTTTTCGACAGATATGTGATGTCCTTCTTGTGGTTGTACTCTGATATTAATCTAAATAATTTGCTTTGGGGTAGAAGCGTGTTACACATGTGCCACATTATGGACATAAAAGAAAAATGGTATGAGATATAGCGTGTTATGGCTTCCCACAAAATACTCTACCTTCTCATTGACCTTTTTTGTGGCATATTCTAAAGCAAACTCCAGTTCTATTATCCATTCTTGAAGCCTTACTTCTAGAAGTTAATGCAACATTCTCTCTAATTCAACCGGAGTGACTCCAACTGAAATATCATAACTTGTTCTTGATGTTCCATTATTATTTCACCAAATTATTATTTCACCAAAACTTGAACTCCCATTTTTTGAACTAAAATATTTAACAACAACCTGGCAATTCACAATTTCATCCATTATGGAATAACAAAGACCAACAACAAAGCAAAATACAAAAATTTAATTAGCCAAGTTCCTAACAACTTAAAATCAGAGTCTAAAGAAAAGCAACATATAATTGTAAATTTATAAAACAATTTTCATAACTTAGTTTGGTTGTTATTGTACTAATCCCAAAGTGGAATTAAAGCATTTGTTGTAGGTATCAATTAAAATATAAATTCTCAAATAAATGATCAAAACATCTTATTTTATTGAATTTGTTATCATAACTGTTTGGAGCAGTTTGCACTTGTTAAAACTATTTTCTACAACATTAACACCAAGATAATATGAACATCATACAACTGGTACAAATAGAAAAATTGATGTTGAATGTTTCCAAGATAAGTAAATAAATGTGGAACCATATACAGGGTTCAACCTATCCTTGTTGGAAACATAATATGGTACAACATATGAAACATTGCAAACTCTTTAGAGAACCATATGGGAAATAAGCAACATCTTATTCACATTCTATATGTGAAGTAGTTATGGTATTACTTTTACCCATGCTCTTTCAATAAGAGCTTTGTGCAGATATTGTCATGCTAAACAAATATATTTTTCTTCTACCTCATCAGTAGTTTTTTTCTTTGTCATCGATGAAGAAAGACTTGAGAATAATGCAGTCATTTCATAGTGAGGATGAACTATATTCTAAAGAAAACTCAGAAATTACGCATTCATTATAATCTGATGATAACCCCAAATCCACAGATTGATCTATTTCGTTCGTAAATAGAAAATTGAAGTTTCAGTTCATAATTTGTTTCATGCAATAACAATTAAATATGCATCATGCAATCGTCATCTAAATCGAAAGTTGAAAGAATATGTTGTAATCATCATACCTAAATTGAAACTGATGGCAACATCGCTTGTTCCACTATGACCAACAAAAGATGAAATAATGTGCTTTAATCACCACACATAATCCTGATTGTGAATCCATATCCTCCTCTTATCCTACACAGAATCAAATCAAATTTAAATACGGTTAATCCAATCATTTATAACCAAATCATGTTTATCAAATACTTAAATTGACAGGAAAAGAATCAACAATATCAAATAATTGAAATTGACAAAATTAAAGTAGAGGAGAGAAGTAGTCATTTACCTATATGACAAGAACTTCGTTTTTTCAGCGATCCACCAACACACAATGCATAAACCCCTTTCATTCACCTCTATGTCAGATTTAACAACATTTCAAACAAAATAAAAGAGTTCTTTAAAGCATGGATATGTAAAATAATACTAATAAGTGAGACAAAAATAACATTCACAATAACAATAAGATGCAAAATTTATAATCATAATCAAATCTAAGAGAAAGAAGAACGAATTTGAATTAGATAAAAACATTTGTGATGGGAACCCGAAGAAGATATAAACATAAAAAGCTTTTAAACGATAATAATACATAGATCCGAGTCACGGTGACGAAATATTTGACGAAACATGAAAGCTCTTTAGACGAAACATGAAATATAATACCTGAATTTTTTTCAATTGCAGTTTAGAGGAAGAAGGGTTTAGGGTATGAAATGGGTTTTCAATCTAAAATTGAGAAGGTTGATTGATGAGAAAATATTGGAAGTTGTAGAAGATTTTAAACCGTGTTGAAGAATGAAATAATTTAAATAGAAATGTTTTATCGTTCAATTAAACATCCAAAATTGAGGAGTCATTTAATAATAAAGATTATTATTTATGTTAGACCTTTAATATAAAAAATAATAAAATTCTAACAAAAAAATCTGGTTTTGACAAATCAACCATAATAAATACCAATTCAATATAAAATTTGAAAATTTTAATTGGACAATTATAACATTTGTAATTAAACTAAACATAACATTTAATTAAATTAGTGGGGTTATAGTGTCATTATCAGGTAATTTAAAATTTATATATTATAATAGATATTATAATAGATTATAATAGATAAACATAACATTTAATTAGTGGGGTTATAGTGTCATTATTTAGAATTTATATATTATAATAAATTTTGTTAACTAATTGGGATAGTGATTCACTTTATTATCTGTTTACCTTCTATTTCTCTATTTCTACACAATTTTCATTATATTGAAAATTTTAAAATTTTCATGGTATCATTTGAATATATAAAAAAAAAACTGATTATTAACTAAAGACAATATTTAAAAATTTGCATATAATTAATTCTTTTGTTGAGATATTTATGCTAAATATTTTTTAAATAATAACTTTTAAAAAAATGAAGAAAAAAGGTTAGTGAATAGAGTAAAATAGATGTAATATAAATTTTTAACATTAAAGAAATTAAATAAAATAACAGTTTTATAAAATAAAACAAAATATTTATGTATTTTTTATATTTATAAGGAAAGAATCACAATATAAATAGAAATGAATTAAATTCAAATTTACAGAACAAGAATATACGGATAGGAAAAAGCAAAGAAAAATCTTTGGTGTTTGTCGACGAGTCTGAACCCTATTAATTGTTTCTCAAACAAACTTACTGGCGATGTTCTGTCTTCAGTTGACTTCAAAACTGAATATTCCACACTATATGCCAATTCCTTTTAGTTTCTACGTGTTTAATTCTTATACTTTTACTATTAATATTGCTAAATGCAATAGATTTCTTTGAGTTTCAGAAAAATGGGTCTCGTTCATGGATTATTACTACTTCTAGGTTTGCTTTTGAATTTGCTGTTTCTCTCTCATGGAGGTACTACTAGTGTTTTTGTTAGGAATGTTGAGAAGGCCGTTGATATGCCTCTTGATAGCGATGTTTTTGCTGTTCCTTCTGGTTATAATGCTCCCCAACAGGTATACTTTTCTTTCTTTTTGCCTATAAGCTATTTGATAAAATGATTTGGGAGAAAAGTTTAGTTTTTGTGTGATGTTTCTTTGCTTTTAAGGTTCATATAACACAAGGTGATCTTGTGGGGAGAGCGGTGATTGTTTCGTGGGTGACTGAGGATGAACCGGGGTCGAGTGTTGTGCGTTACTGGCGTGAGGGTAGCAAGCAAAAGAAGCTTGCTGAAGGGAAATTTGTTACTTATAGGTTCTTCAATTATACATCTGGTTTTATTCATCATGCTACTATAAGGAAATTGGAGGTACTTTTCAATTCCATTGCTTGTATTTCATGTGTTGTTGTTTTAACTTTTAACAATGGTTGATATTTGGACAGTATCATACAAAATATTATTATGAGGTTGGACTTGAAAACACAACTAGGAAGTTTTGGTTTACAACTCCTCCGGAGATTGGTCCTGATGTTCCATACACATTTGGTCTCATAGGTAAAACATGGAACAATTGAATATTACTCACAAGTTTAGAAAATCTGCAATGTCTTGTGGCCAATATATTTGTTACTAACTGATGCGGCATCACCGTTTGCAGGGGATCTTGGTCAGAGCTTTGATTCAAACAAGACACTTTCTCACTATGAATTGAATGCGAGAAGTGGGCAAACAGTGTTGTTTGTTGGAGATCTTTCTTATGCAGATAACTACCCGAATCATGACAATGTTAGGTGGGATACTTGGGGAAGGTTTGCAGAGAGGAGTGTTGCTTATCAACCGTGGATATGGACAGTTGGAAACCATGAAATTGATTTTGCTCCAGAAATTGTAAGCTCCCAATAGAAATTGATTTCATTTGGTCTATATTGCAAATACACCGAATAGGACACCGACACGACACTAGTACTAATTTGAGAAAATGGATGTAAGCACATGTTTCGGTTTGGTGTTTGTGTCAGACATCAAACATATCTTCCATAGATTTTAACCATTTGTGTTGAGCATTTTCCAAATCCAAATTTTGATAATGATTAACATGGACTGATGAATGTTTGCAGGGAGAAACAAAACCATTCAAGCCTTTTTCTCATCGATACCATACTCCTTATAAAGCATCACAAAGTACTTCACCCTTTTGGTATTCTATCAAAAGAGCTTCAGCACACATCATTGTTTTGGCCTCATATTCAGCATACGGTATTGCTAGATATCTCTTCTGGGCCAAGATAATTAGATATACGGTATTGTTTTCAAAGTTGTTTATCTGATGGTATAATGATCTTTATTTTTCTCAGGAAAATATACACCACAATACAAATGGCTTGAACAGGAGCTACCAAAAGTTAACAGAACAGAAACTCCATGGTTGATTGTTCTCATGCATTCACCTTGGTATAATAGCTACAACTATCATTATATGGAAGGTGAAACAATGAGAGTAATGTACGAGCCATGGTTTGTTAAGTACAAGGTTGATGTTGTGTTTGCTGGCCATGTCCATGCCTATGAACGTTCTGTAAGTGCTAATATACTTGGAAGCTGTTCAAAGTAGTTTCTCTTATAATCACATTTCAGATTTTTTCTCTCCATGTTCTAGTAATTTCAAAAGCTTATAATATTTTGTTTGTCTCAGGAACGTGTCTCGAATGTTGCATATAATATTGTAAATGGTATATGCACTCCTATAAAAGATGAATCAGCTCCTGTATACATAACCATTGGAGATGGAGGGAACCTTGAAGGCTTAGCAACCAAGTAAGCTCCATGCATAAAACTTTTGAGTCTTATGTAACACTTTCTCTATTCATCTTTTTTTGTCTTTATGGTTCGAAAACTAATTTTTTTTTATGGAGCCAAGTCTGATTTAAACATGTTTTGAACTGCAGCATGACAGAACCACAACCAGCTTACTCGGCATTCAGAGAAGCTAGCTTTGGACATGCCATATTTGATATAATGAACAGAACACATGCTCACTATAGCTGGCACAGGAATCAAGATGGTGAAAATGTTGAGGGTGATTCTCTTTGGTTTTTCAATAGAATTTGGCACCCTGTTGATGATTCCTCAACTCATGTTTCCCATTAACACGTTGGTTTACTTTTCAGAAGAATACTCAATTTGAATAAAGTCATGATTATGCAACAATTGTTTGTGTATCAATACTAGTACCATCAATTGTGATTATCATTACCTTTCATTTTACTTTGTATCATCACTGTTTGATGAATGCAAAGGAGGAAACATCATCTGTTATGCTTTACTTTTTTATGTATAATTCTTATATGTAGTAATATAATGAACTTAAATTTAAAGAAGGGAAGAAAGTGTATTATTGATTGAAAATAGATGTTACAGAAGGAATGAGATGGTGAAACTGTGACTCTAGTATATAGACTCTGAAATAAATCAATATACAGTTGACAATGTTATCTTCATAAATTTTAACATTTGGAGTTCCCGCGTAAATTGGTCACAGTTTAACAAAAGTAAAGCAAATAAAGGTTCTATATCATCACGATTTAACTTGATAAATATTTTATGAGATTCTATTTAATTGTAATTTAACTTTGAAATTTTTTAGATCTTACGATAATTTGTGTTGCACGCCCTTAAAGACAGTTCAAATTAATTATGTCGGCATAAACAAAAGAAGAAATATAAAAGAAATTAAATGAAAAATCATATCATTAATACTTGACTATTTAAAGGGTGATTATATCGATATATAGGCTCAAATATAAAAGAAATTAAATGAAAAATGATATCATTAATACTTGACTATTTAAAGGGTGATTATATCGATATATAGGCTCAAATGTAACAAAAACTTTTAGAATAAAATTATGTAACAAATTAAAGTGAATTTATTGTAGTCAGAAAATGTAAGAGACGAATAGTTTTATTAAAATTTTGTAGTTGAATCAAACTATCTATTAATAATAGTAATACGATTTTTTTTATTATGTATGTTTATTTTTTTAAAATAATGTGTAAATTAATCGTGAGATCTTATTAAATATAATGACTCTTTAGATGGTGATTTTTCAAATGATCGTTCATCTATCGAGTTGTTTGTTCACAAGAATTTACCGATGTTGATCTTTCATCTTTGAGTGGTCTTTTTTATGAAGATAACAATGAGGAAGATGAAGATCTTTTGGAATGTTCAATCTTTCTTCTTCTTCCTTGAGTAGTTGGATCAACTCCTTGAGTTTCTTGATGATCTCTTTTCTAGATTCTTCCTGAAATCCAACAAAGGCACTGCTATCTTTCAAATTTTCAAATTGAGGATTGAATTAGATCTATGATGCAAACTTTTAATTCTTAGATAGTTGTTAGATACAAAAATTCCTAATATAACCTTCAAGGGTTCAACTGATTGAGTGTCATTTATGAGAATGATTGTCATATTCATTTGAAATTCTAACTTCCTGAATTTGTATGTTCATTCTCCCTTGCTTAATCCTCAGAGAAACTCCATGAATCATCTATAGTGTGTCTCACACTTACTTGGCGGAATCACAATTAAAAACATAAAATAGTTCTTTAGAGCTCAAAGCAGTTATAAAAAAAATGTTTGACATTAAAACTGAGTTGCACTTTTCTCTTATCCTTTTCGGTCCAATGAAAACCTACTTCACCGTTAATGTAGAAAGCATGAATAATTTGACCGTTGATTAAAGAATCTCACATTTCAAAATCGATTACTTTTATAAAACTTTCAAATCTATCTTGCCACAATTCAAACTTGTCACCATCAAACGGTGAAAGTGTATCTATGAAAAAACCTTTGTTAAAAGCATAATGGGGTGAATTATGTGGATTTGAAAAAGTTAGACTCTCAAGTCATTTGTTGAACAAATGATTCCAAACACATTAGAGGGGGGAGTTATGTGGGTTTGAAAATCGGTGACCAAGTAAAATTCTTAGATAAAAACAAAGTTTAAAACGAGTTTGTAAAACAAACGATGAATAAGCATAAAATAAGCAAAAGTAAATAAATAACCGAAAGGTAAAAAGATAAAGGCAAACTATCTTTTTTGGTTTCTTAACTATACCATTTTTTTTCAAATTAGCAACAAAAAAATTCAAAAATTGGTCGCTAATTAGACAAAAAGGACTAAAATCACACGTTTTAAAAGTTAAGAGATCAATCTGACACAAAAAACTTAAGGGACCAATCTGAACCCAGAGGTATAATTAAGGGACTAAAAATGGTATTTTTCCAAAGATAAAAGATGAGAAAGATTCATTTGAGATTTAAAGAGGTTCGCCCTAACCATTTGGCTTGCTCCTCTTCCCAAGAATTTTTTCTCGATAGTTTTCACTATGATGTGATCTTTTTTACAGGTTTTGTCCACAAACCTCTTTACAAAATGATTGAAGTTTTACATTGGTAGTCCTCTAAAGCAAATAAGATTTTTAACTACGGAGACCTCCCAACAATTAAGAGATTTTATTACCAGGACAATATCGAACCAAGCGAGAGATTTTAACAGGGGGCTAAGCTCACGAGGAAAATAAGAGTTTGTACTATAGAGACCTCCTAACCAAACACGAGATTTTAACAGACTGATTATAGAAACCAAACACATATGTTACAAGGTTCACCTCAACAACCAAACAACACTTTTTCGTTTGGTTTAACTCAAAAGCAAAAGACCTTCTCACAATTTTTCGTTTGGTTTAAGAGTGCCCCACATTAGAATAAAACACCTCACAGATAAAGATTCACTCAAAAAACCACTAAGATAAAAGTGAAGAGAGAGAGAGAGAGAGAGAGAGAGAGAGAGAGAGAGTGGGAGAATGGTATTCAAAATAGGTTCTTTGGTGTGAATGAAACGAGAAATGAGCCCTAAATTTTTAGGACAAAGTGTAATTCAAATATGGAAAGAATTCATGTGTCTTTTAATGTCCATAATCAATTATGTGATACAAAAACAAGAGGATTTTAAATGGCGTCATCACTAATAAATCAGGAGACCAATAATCAATTATCAGGGTTACAAAAGTGATTATTGACTAACCCTAATGTGCTAATCGATCCCGCCATGTAAAAATCGTTCTAATTGATTAGAATGAGTTTCTAATTGATTAGTTAGGCACACACAAATATTTTAGTTGTTTTAATTAAATTATAGAGGTTTCCAATCATTCGAAAGTGTGTTATTTTTATTAGTAAATTCAAGAGTTTATCTTATACCTTTACCTATACAAATCAATTGACATGGAAAATGCGATTTTTCACACTCTCTCTTCACAAATCAGACGATTCAGGATCCCTTACTTGATTCAACATTGATTCATCAGTTCATCTAAGACTTGACTTCTTCTATCTAATGATGTTTGATAACTCTTCTTGATATGAACCATCATCAGGGAGATTTATTACTTAAATATTTCCATCGACCCTACTGAACACATTTTGACATTAGGTGTTTTCCTCCAAAGGTAGATTTAACATGTTGATCTCCAAACACCACAATTTGACTATCACATCAAATGATGACTTCACCTCACATTATTGTCATCATCAAAATCTGATTGCCCTTTCGACACTTCTGATGAAGACTTTACTTTAGAGTATTGTCATCTTTAAAATCAAATAGTTCAATAGATTGATGCAGTCATTATATATACAAGCACGTAGATCCATAATTACAACTTACATTCTTGCTAGTTACTAGTTGGTAGATGGGTTAACAAAAGGTTTACCTACCAAATGATTCAACAAATTTACTTGCAAATGTGAAATGATTGATATTCATTCACCAACTTAAATGTGAGTGTTTTAAATGATATATCTATTTATTTTTATTTTATTTTATCTTTAATTAGTTTCATCTTATTGTAAGGGTCATAAAAGCAAAGTTTGTTAGGTATTTCTCTATTTATATAAATTGCATATTAAATTTTAGGCAAAATATCACTAGAGGTCCTTTAAGTTATTTTAAAGTACCAAATAAGTCCTTTAAGTTCTTTTTTTGTAACGATCAGGTCATTTAAGTTATTTTAAATTAATAAGTTAGTCTCTTAAGTTTGTTTTGTAACGATTTGATCTTTTTTTTAAAATCTCTGTTACAATAAATTGCAAACTCATATACCATTTGAACTGGTTTTTCGCACTGATCACGAATATGTAATTAATTTTGCGTTTGATTGTGTATTTTGGTCGGATCGACGAGTTTTTTATTATGTATCTCATCCTTTTTTACCTGATTCTCATGAACCGTAACTTGTTTGATAAATTTGATTGCATATTCGTGATCAGCACGAAAAAACCAGTTCAAATGGTATATGAGTTTGTAACTGAGATTTAAAAAAAAAGAGACCAAATCGTTACAAAACAAACTTAAGGGACTAACTTGTTAATTTAAAATAACTTAAAGGAACAACCCGTTAAAAAAAAAATCTTAAAATTTAAAGGACTAAAACATGTATTTTTTCTAAATTGTAACTTTAACTTTTCAATATATTATAAAGAGGCTTAATACATTTTTTAGTTCTTTTGGGCAAATCCGAAGGGGAGTAACCGGTTACACCATATAGAAATTTCGTAGTAGTGGCGTGGTTACAGGGTGTAACCGGTTATCTCATATGGTGTAACCGGTTACATCGAGAACAATTTTTGAAAAATTTCGAAAAATCAAATCTTGAGTTTCGGGGGTTCGATTTAAGTGGTGTTCGAAGCATTAGAAATCTAA